>OY740788.1:19879852-20224852 GCA_963514005.1 Raja brachyura
TCCTCCCTCCCTCTCTCTCTGCCCTCCCTCTCTCTCTGCCCCCCCAGCCCCACCTCTCTGCCCTACTCCCTCTCTAACCCTCTCCCTCACCCTCTACCCTCACCCTCTCTAGTTGTGCCTGCACAGTTGGGGCTAAGCGCGAGTGGATAGGGCGGGGATGGGGGTAAAATGAGCAAATGAATAATATTAATATAATATCAATGGGGGGTTAGCATGTGTGTGGGGGGGTGGTTAGTGTGTATGACGCCACAGGCCACCCCCCCCCCCCCCCCCCCCCTGTAACCGCACGTTGAGGGGATGGGACCCAATGGGTCCCACTTGTGTCTAGTATTATATAAATTGTATAACTTGTATATGCGTAAATATAGATTCAGAATTCTAAAAACGTAAAATTCATCAATATGTGTCAGAACAGATAGAAGTGAAAATACCTTTTTTAAGTTTGCTGTTAAATAGAATATGCTGCAATTCAAACAATCAATTTTTGCTACCATTAAAACATTATCACATAGAAATTAAAATGCACTTACTCCATTCATTTCAATTAATCTACTAACTGGAGGGGAAATCATGCAATCCATATTATTTGTCAATTAATTGTGACCAGGAATATTGTTTCAATGCCTCGTCGCCCTTAGAGCGTTGTGCCAAGCTATATATATTCTCCTTTGCCTCCCTTCCTTTTGGGATAGGTTTACAGTTTGCTTCTGTTACCGTCACCGCAAGTTGATTTGCTTCAGGCAGCTAGACCATAGTCGTCCTCGAGTTTGTTCTGACTGGAAGAGCCCAGCACACTGCAGGCTGGCAATCAAGATCAGAAAACTGGCCTGGGTGCCCCCTTCCTTGCCAAGGGAAACTGTAATTTATTTTGAGAAGTAAATCGTGAAACCAAATCAGCACACAGTCCATTTGTCTTTCTTTGGCAGCAGTTAGAGCACTTCCCAGCTCTTGAATGAAAGGATGTGGGACCTATGTGCAGCAGGTGATATTAACAGCATCATGTTCTGGACACAGACATTGTGGGCCGAAGGGCCTGCTTCTGGTGCTGTACTGTGTTTTATGTTCTAACAGCGATATCAGGAAAGCTTAACTGTGCATTGTGTTAAATGGATAACTGTATTGGGCAAAGATGGACACAAAATGCTGGAGTAACTCAGTGGGTCAGGCAGTATCCCTGGAGAAAAGGAATAGGTGACTCTTCATCAGACTGAGAGTAAGGGAGGGTGAAGCTGGAGGTATGGGAAGCTACAGAACAAAGCAGAGCCTGTGCCTGTACCTTCAAACCTTTAGCTTATCCTCACTATGGCTCTCAGTCTGATTCAGTGTCTTGGCCTGAAACGTCACCAATTCCTTTTCTCGGGAGATGCTGCTTGATCCACTGAGTTACTCCAACATTTTTTAATCCATCTTCGATGTAAACCAGCATCTGCAGTTCCTGCTTACACACTGTATTGGGCAGGCAGTTTTACAGATGGTTCATTATTCAGGTTAAAGAGGTTACAGATTGTGAAACCAACCCAACATTTGCCAAAACTGGAATTTTACCATTGCAAATAAATATTTAATAACCAGCGCTATCTCACACACTTTAATATTTGGAGTGCATTGCTGTTCGTGCCTTCATTCAGAGGAGATGTTTAAACAAGACAATATTTTTTTTCTCAGAGGTTTGTAAAATATCCCATGGCAATATTTTGAAAAGGATCTGAGAGTTAGCCCAGTGTTTTGGTCAATATTTATTCTCAACCCACATTTAAAACCAAATATTATGCTCATTATACAGTGTGGAAAAGTGAGAGGTTATCCAGGTTGGTATACATAATAGTTTTTGTATATTATATTGTTGGCTTTATTATATAACGAGAGATTTGGTAGCACTGAGATTTTAAAAGTATTCACGTGTGCTGCCTACAGGTTGATGAAGACCTCCATGCAGGTAAAGCATGCAATTAAGATGGCAAACGATGTGTTGTGAGAGGAGTCGAGTCTAGGAGCAAAGAGGTCCTTCTGCAGTTGTACAGGGCCCTAGTGAGACCACACCTGGAGTACTGTGTGCAGTTTTGGTCCCCTAATTTGAGGAAGGACATTTTTGCTATTGAGGGAGTGCAGCGTAGGTTTACGAGGTTAATTCCCGGGATTGACGGGACTGCATATTGCTGAGAGAATGGAGCGGCTGGGCTTGTATTTCTCTGGAGTTTAGAAGGATGAGAGGGGATCTTGCTGAAACATATAAGATTGTTAAAGGGTTTGGACACGCTAGACGCAGTAAAGTCCAGAACCAGGGGCCCACAATTTAAGAATCAGAGGTAAGCCATTTAGAACAGAGACGAGGAAACACTTTTTCTCACAGAGAATTGTGAGTGTGAAATTCTCTGCCACAGAGGGCAGTGGAGACCGGTTCTCTGGATACTTTCAAGAGAGAGCTAGATAGTGCTCTTAAAGATAGCGGAGTTCGGGGATATGCGGAGAAGGGCAGGAATGGGGTACAGATTGGGGATGATCAGCCATGATCACATCGAATGGTGACTGGCTCGAAGGGCAAATAGCGTACTCCTGCACCAATTGTCTATTGTCTATTGAATTTCAATACAGAAGTAAGGATGATGGGTGTATGGACCAAGCTGCCAACTGAGGTAGTTGATGCTGAGGTTCAAGTTCAAGTGAGTTTATTGTCATGTGTCATGTGTCCCTGATAGGACAATTAAATTCTTGCTTTGCTGGTTGTCTCAACATTTAAGAAACAGTTAGACAGGTACATGGATAGGACAGGTTTGGAGGATATGGACCAAATGCAGGCAGGTGGGACTAGTGTAGCTGGGGCATTGTTGGCCGGTGTGGCCTGATTGTGAGCCGAACGGCCTGTTTCCACACTGTATCACTCTATGATATATAATGCAATTGTTTAAACCTTTAGTGAGAGTTGGAGCATTGGAATGTTGGAGCACTGGAGCATTGTGTGCAGTTTTAAACTCTTTACCTAAGGCAGGATGTATTTGTCATGGAGGAAGTGTAGCAAAGATTCACTGTGCCTGTTCCAGGGATGGCAGGTTTGCCATTTGAGGCGAGATCGAATACACAGGGACTGTATTCTTAAGAGTTTCAAAAAGTGAGGGGAGATCTCCTTGAAAACTATAAATTGTTTAAAGTGCTTTACAGACTTGGTGCAGAGAGGATGCCTTCCCCAGGCTGGGGAGCCTCAGACCAAAGGGCAGAATATTTCACGATAAGGGGGAGGCCATTTAGGATTGAAATGAGGAGAAATATCTTCACTCAGATTGGTGATCCTATGGAATTCTCCTGCCTGGAAGGATGTGGATGCTCAATCCTTCTATTCATTCAAAACAGAGATCAAGAGATGTTTCTGGACATCAAGGGAATCAAGAGATATTAGGGCGGTACGATGGCGCAGCGGTAGAGTTGCTGCCTTGCAGCGCCAGAGACCCGGGTTTGACCCTGACTAGGGGTGCTGTCTGTACGGAATGTTTTACGTTCTCCCCGCGAGTTTTCTCAGAGATCTTCGGTTTCCTCCCACACTCCAAAGGCGTACAGGTTTGCAGATTACTTGGCTTGGTATAAGTGTAAATTGTCCCGAGTGTGTTTGCGATAGTGTTAATATGCGGGGATCGCTGGTCAGCGTGGACTTGGTGGGTCAAAGAGCCTGTTTCCACGCTAGAATCTCAAAACTAAATATGGAAAATGGCACTGTGTTAAAAAATCATCCGTGAGTGTAGTCAAATAGCCTGATTGCCTTGTCTTGCTCCTGTTTCTTATATACTTATCTTTTAATCCCAGAGCAACTTGTGCGACGTTGTTGAGAGTGAATCTGCTGTATTGTTTCCGACAGCACAACAGCTCCACCACTGCAAATATACGCCTAGAAACAAAAAACTGCAGATGCTGGTTTCCAAAATAAGACACAAAATGCTGGAGTAATGCAGCGGGCCAGGCAGCATCCTTGGAGAACATGGATAAGTGACGTATTGGGAGGAGGGTGGGGGGAGGGCGGGAAGGGAGAGGAGAAATATATACGTCTAAGTGGGACACAGGGGAGAGGAAAAGGCATGAAAGGAAATGGGGATTGTTTGAATTGTTAACCTAAAGTAATACAATTCAATGTTCATACCATTAGTCCTGTACATCGGCAAAACCAAACGTAGACTCATCAACCATTTCACTGAACAAATGAACTCAGTCCGCCAAAGGCCTACTGGATGTCCTGGTTGCTAACCATTTTAACTTCCCTTCCCATTCCCATACTGACTTTCTGTCCTGGGCCTCCTCCATTGCCAGAGTGAGGCCATGTGCAAACCAGAGGAAGTGCACCTCATATTCTGCTTGGCTACCTCACAACCCAACCGGTGTGAGCAATAATAAGTTTAGGTATCCTCCAACAACCCCCTCCCCCCTCCCCTTTCTCCCCCAGCCCCCCCACACCCCCCGCCCCCCTTTCTCAACTCCACCCTCCATTCTCCCTCCCTCTATCCTAAGACCCACCCAGACTCGCACCTACTTTGCCCCTCTCCTTCCATTCCTTCCTCTGGCTTCACAAATTGCAACTCTTCAAATCATTTCTCTCACGCCTTTTTTTCATCTTTGGTCTTTGTCCAACCATCTGCATATCAACCCCCACCCCTTCCCCAATACCTGCCATGCTTTGTCCTGGCCCTTCTAGCTTGCTTCCCCCCCCTCCCCCCCCCCCCCCCCCCACTACAATCAGACTGAGGAAGACCTGAAACCTCACCTCTCCACGTTCTCCATGGATGTTGCCTGACCTGCTGAGTTACACCCACTACTTTGTGTCTGCAAAGATATTTCATTGAATGTGAATTACTTTTGGATGCCCTAAGGTTGTGAATGATGCTGAGTAAATGCAAGATTTTTCAAAATACATGAATCATAGAATTTATATGGCAATAACAGCATTGTCAGTAATTTTGTTTTCCCTTTACATCACAATCTTTTTCAAAATATCAATTACAATTTTCCTCTGCCACATTGCATGAATCTCATCACACCTAGCCACCCTTCAGTTGCCTTCAGTGGAACAGAGGAAGCCAGACTGAAATGGTTACAGGCATCCTGTTGCAACAACAGCCCACTGCAGTCTAGAAGTTTAGTCACCTCTGTTTTATGCTTAGGAAGGAACTCCAGATGCTGGTTTAAATTGAAGATAGACACAAAATGCTGGAGTAACTCAGCGGGACAGGCAGCATCTCTGGATAGGAGGAATGGGTGATGTTTCGGGTGGGACCCTTCTTCAGAATAAAGTCTTGCAACACTCTTGCTACACAGACTTGAAACATTCAGTCTGAAGAAGGGTCTCGACCTGAAACGTCACCTATTGCTTCTCTCCAGAGATGCTGCTTGTCCTGCTGAATTACTCCAGCATTTTGTGTCCATCTCCTGTTTTATGCTTCCTTCTTAAGTTCTCAAGAAAGCATTTCATGGGAAAGGGGCATCATGCCTGCTTTGTCTATACATTTCTTACAAAAAGTCTTGAGAGAAGCATTCTTTTTATGCAATTATTTTAAAAGTAACATAATGAGATGTTAACTACACTGACATATTCTACTGATGTTATCTTTGTGGGTTGTAACTCCAAAGCATTAAAAAAATCATAGCCCATCGTCTAAGTCATGTAGATGGACACAAAATACTGGAGTAACTCAGCGGGACAGGCAGCATCTCTGGATAGAAGAAAATTCTGCCTGTCCCACTGAGCTATTCCAGCATTTTGTGTCTATCTTCGGTGTAAACCAGCATCTGCAGTTCCTTCCTACACATTTCATGTAGCTTAACTTTCTGTTGAAATCCTGTGCAAGAGAAGCATAAAACTCATCGGTGAATGCCGAATATAACACAGCAAATATTAGAGCTTCCATTTTGTGATTTAACCCAATCTCCTGCAGTTATCTCTAAACCGGGGCAGCGAAAAATAAAAAAGTTTGCACGTAATCTTCCTTCCAAACACTATCTGGTTGCCATTCAGGTAACTCAGCGCATAAATCGAATTACCTAAAATGGCGATGACCTTATTTATACAATTATTAAATAGTGAATAAGTACTTTCAGAATAAATATGTTCAATACCATTGTTGCAAAATTCTACTACTTTTACAGCAAGACCATTTCCATTCTGTTTGAGATTTTAGCCCAATTGATCAAGGCTATACAAATCTGGTTGCATTTATATCATTCATTCTGCTATTAACAGCCTCAAAAGACTTTGCAAGCTGAAAAACTTTCAGAGAGCAGTGACTGCTATTACAGGCTAGTCCTTCCTGAACCACTTCAGGAATCGCTCCGTCTCCATGCAGACCTGAGTGATATTATTGTGCTAAAGAGATCAAGACATTCAATCTGTCTTTTACTAATGATCTCATCTGTTTTAGTCACCGAAGTGCAAGGTCTCTGTTGGTCTCCGGGCTAGAAAGATTATTGAGGAGTTTCTCTCTCAATCCAACTTTCTCTCAGCATTCGGGCATAAACAAGTGAATTTGTGGTCAGCTTCATTTAATTAATACCTATTTGAAAATGCAGCATTGTGTCACCACACACAACCACCTAGAGAACATTTTAGTAGGATGCCTTTTTAAAATATTGCAATAGGATTTGTATAATCTTTATCTTTGCTGTAATGTTGTTATGTTAAGGCTTAAACCAGTTATGCAAAACCAGATTGAGATTATTCTTTTAAAATAATATTTAGTTGGGAGGTGTAAGAAGGAACTGCAGATGCTGGTTTAAATCGAAGATAGACACATCTGGAGAGATGCTGCCTGTCCCGCTGAGTTACTCCAGCTTTCTGTGTCTATCTTTTGTTGGGAAGGTCAGCCATTTTAGACTGGTAGCTTTTCTGCAAAGGCACCTCTGTACTCTGACAAAACTCCAGCAGCCTGTGCATGCATTTACCGAGCAGACAAGGTTTCAGCAGAATTTAATAAAAAACACACCTCTGTTCCTGATGAGAGCTTTCTCTGTGAATTCATGAACAATTAGGTTACCTCCTGAAGTTTGAAACCTGCAGTGGCTTCACCAAACTGACCCCTGAATTGGGCCAAGACTCTGTTTACAATTACAGCAGCCACTTAAAATACCTGCCATGTGCCCCTAGTTATTAAGAAAGGCTGTCAAATAAGTACGGGAGAATGAACAGCTGTCATTAAATTATATTTACTGTACCACTGAAGGCCTGGGTGAGTTTAATGAGTCCTGGTTAGGTTCAGCATGGGCTTGTTCAGATGAAAAATAATATTTATTTCAACAAACTTTGTTTTATGTATAACTCTGGCACTTCTGAAAAATTGGCATGAAAATCAGTGATTATTATGCATCCACGTTATTCACGAGTGCCATCAGCAACTGACCACACACAAGACAGTGTGTACAAAAAAAAAAATGTCATCTATGTCCTGTTTCACTCCTTCGAATAACCAAAGGCGTATTTAATTTGTTTGATTTCATACACCAATCCTCCCGCAACTGAACCATCCTACTGCAACTTGAGAGCTGTCCTGATCTGCTATCTACTTCATCGGGGATCCTCTGACTATCTTTGATCGGACTTTACTGGCTTTACCTTGCACTAAACGATTTTCCCTTATCATGTATCTGTACACTGTGTATGGCTCGATTGTATTGTCTTTCCACTGACTAGTTAGCACAAAACAAAAAGCTTTTCACTGTACCTCGGTACACGGTGACAATAAACTAAAACTGGAAAACCTGTTATCCTCCCCCTTCCCTACTATCTTCACTTTATTTACCCACTGAGGATCACAAAATAAACTCGTTCCATAGACACGAAAAGCTGGAGTAACTCAGCGGGGCAGGCAGCATCTCTGGAGAAAAGGAATATGTGACATTTCTGGTTGAGACCCTTCTTCAAGGGAAAGGGAAACAAGAGATATAGACAGTGGTATTGAGAGATAGAGAACAAATTAATGAAAGAAATGCAAAAATGTAACAATGACAAATAATTGTTTTATCACCGTTACTTTTTGCAACACTGTTGACAGTTTCCACACAGTATTTCTAAACTAAACTAAAAATAAAGGTCTCAACCGAACAATATTGTCTGTCCATTCCTTCGACAGATGCTGCTTGACCAAAGAACTATAGAACTGCAATATGACTTCCGAATTTACTTAATGCCCCAACTGATGAAAGCAAGCATACCATACATCTCCTTTACCATACTATCTACTTTCTAGAAGCTATAGTATGGACATGGACCTTAAAATCCATTTGTACATCAATACAGTGAAAGGTTTTGCAAACAACTACTTTCTTCTCCCAAAGTGCAACACATCACACCTGCTCAGATTAAATTACATCGGCCACTTATCTGCCAAAATCTGTAGCTGATCTATATATACACACATACATATATACATACACATATATATACATACACATATATATACATACACATACACATACACATACACATATATATATACACATACATACATATACACACCTATATATATACACATATACACACCTATATTTATGTACATATACACAACTATATATATATACACATGTACACACCCACAATTACACACACATACATAAACACACACATATATATATATACACACACATATATACATACATATATATGTGTGTGTGTGTGTGTGTGTGTGTGTGTGTGTGTGTGTGTGTGTGTGTGTGTGTGTACATATATATATACACACACACACATATATACATACACACACACACATATATATACACAAACATATATACACACACACATATATATATATACATACACACATATACACACACATATACACACACACATATACACATATACATACACATATTCACATAAACATACATACATTTATAAATATATACACATACATACACATACACACATATCCACATACACACATATCCACAGATCCACATACATATATACACACACATGTATATATACATATATACACACATGTATAAATACACATATATACACAAGTGTATACACACACATGTGCATACACACACACATGTATACACACACACGTATACACACACATACATGTATATATACACATACATGTACACACACATGTATATATAGACACACATGTATATATAGACACACATGTATATATATACACACACACACATGTATATATACACACATGTATATATGCTTGCACACATATATATACATATGTACACACATATATATACATATATACACACACATATATGTGTATATATATATATGTGTATATATATATGTGTATATATGTGTGTGTGTATATATACACACATACATACATATATACATACACACATATATATAATATATATATACACACACATATATAGCCCTCAGAAACTATTCAGACCCCTTGACTTTATCCACATTTTGTTATGTTACAGCCTTATTCTAAAATGGATTCAATTCTTTTTATTTTATCATCAATACACAATACCTCATAATAAAAAAGCGAAAACAGATGTTTAGAATTTTTTGCAAAGTAATTAAAAATAAATAACTGAAATATCACATTTACATAAGTATTCAGACCCTTTATGGGTCAGCATTATTAACTGACATATCAGGTGACTGAAAAATACATGCCGTGATGCAGCATGATGACGAATGACGTGCGGTGATTTTGAAATGTCCAAAATCTTTTGGTGACGCTGATATAACGCCGGAGTCGCCGAACAAATCATCAAGTGGGACAGGTGCTTAACTCAGTACTTTGTCGAGGCACCTTTGGCAGCGATTACATCCTCAAATCTTCTTGGGTATGACACTGCAAACCTAGCACACCTGTATTTGTGTCATTTCTCCCATTCTCTGCAAATCCTCACAAGCTCTGTCAAGTTGGATGGGGAACGTCGATGCACAGCTATTAGTTCTGGGCCAATCAAGGACATTCACAGACTTGTCACAAAGCCACTCCTGCATTGTCTTGGCTGTGTGCTTAGGGTCATTGCCCTGTTGGAAGGTAAACCTCCTCCCCAGTCTGAGGTCCAGAACGCTCTGGAGCAGATTTTCATCAAGGATTTCTCTGTACTTTGCTCCGTTCATCTTTCCCTCGATCCTGACTAGTCTCCTAGTTCCTGCTACTGAAAACCATCCCCACAGCATGATACTGCCACCAGCATGCTTCACCGTAGGTATGGTATTGGCCAGGTGATGAGCAGTGCCTGGTTTCCTCCAGACGTGACGCATGGCATTCTGGTCAAAGAGTTCAATCTTGGTTTCATCAGACCAGAGAATCTTGTTTCTCATTCCTTTTGGCAAACTCCAAACTCACCATCCTGACCAAGCCCCTTCTCTCCCGATTGCTCAGTTTGGCCGGGCGGCCTGCTCTATGAAGAGTCCTGGTGGTTCCAAAGTTCTTCCATTTAAGAATGACGGAGACCACTGTGCTCTTCTGGACCTGCAATGTGGCAGAAATTGTTTCATACCCTTCCCCAGATCTGTGTCTCGACACAATCCTGTCTTGGAGGTCTACGGACAATTCCTTTGTCTTTATGGATCGGTTTTTGCTCTGACATGCACTGTCAACTGTGGGACCTTATATAGACAGGTGTGTGCCTTTCCAAATCATGTACATTCAATTTAATTTATCACTGATGGACTCCAATCAAGTTGTAGAAACATCTCAACGGTAAAGAATGGAAACAGGGTAAACCTAAGCTAAATTATGAGCGTCATAGCCAAGGGTCTGAATACTTGTGTAAATGTGATATTTCAGTTATTTATTTTTAATTACTTTGCAAAAATTTCTAAACACCTGTTTTTGCTTATTCATTCTGGGGTATTGTGTGTAGATTAATGATTTAAAAAAATGAATTTGATCCATATATGTATTGTTGGTGATTGTTGGTATATATATATATATATATATATATATATATATATATATATATATATATATATATATATATATATATATATATATATATATATATATATATATATATATAAATCACCAACAACGATAGGTCCCAGCAGAATTCCACTGGTCACCACCCAGAATCAAGCCCTTCTACTACAACCCTCTGTCTTCTATGAATAAGCCAGTTCTAAATCAAAACAACCATCTCAATCTTCTGGATCAGCCTACCATGAGTGACATTTTCAAATGCTAAAGTAAAATCCATGTGGACAACATTCACCGCTCTCCCCTCATCGATCACATTTGTCACCTCCTCCAAAATTCAACCAAATTCATGAGATACGACAAATCGACGTTGCCTGTCCCGAACCTTCTTTTTTTAAATGTTTTATTTATTAGAAGTAATATACATTACAACGATACAAGCCAAAAATAACATTATACATTTCCTGTACCACTTCTTATTTTGAACTTTAAGAAGAAGAAGAATAGGGAAAGTTAGATAAGATAGTAAGTGCGTGAGAGAGTGATCAGGAAGAACCCATAGAATCGTAAAACGCAAGAAAGAATAAATAAGAAAACCAAAGGAAAAGAAAGAGAAAAATAAGACAGAAAATATAAGAAAGCATAAGAAAGTAAAATAAGATAAAAGGGATGTACCTACTTCGTATCTTTACACACCCCTCACCAGGTCCTGATACCATTTATTTTCAGAGTTGTGTTGCACCCTATGCTTGTAATAAGTCGATAAATGGAGACCAAATCTTTTGGAAATGGTCTGATTTGCCTGCTAGGAGGAATCTCATATCTTCTAGGTGTAACATTTCTGACATATTTGAAATCCACATTTTTATCGTTGGTGTGGGTGCGTTTTTCCAGAATTTAAGTATAAGTTTTTTTGCCATTATTAATCCATAATTAAGGAAGATCTTTTGGAACGAAGTCAGCTCAAAGCTGGCTTCCATTTTTCCGAAAATAATCAATTCTGCATTCGGTTTCAGTTTTATTTTGAATAATTTTGTAAAAAGTTCAAAGATTTCATTCCAGAATTTTTGGATTTTTATGCAAAAAACAAAGGAATGTTTGCTTCTTATGGTTAATATGGTTGCTTCTTGGGATAGATATTTATCACAAATTGAGGAGACATTTGGAAACAATTTACTTATTTTAGTTTTTGAATAATATAGTCTAAGGTTTTAAATTGGATTAGATTATGTCTTACATTGATCGAGCATTTGTGCACATATAGCAAGTGTCCCTAACCTTCTGAATGCGAGTAAATTCTATCTCAAAGACTCTTCTCCAATAGCTTCCCGACCACTGCCGCGAGACTAACTGGCCTATAATTACCCGGATATCTCTACTTCCCTTCTGAATCAAAAGATGGCGGGACTGTCATATGAGGAAAGATTGAAAAGACTAGGCTTGTATTCACTGGAGTTTAGAAGGATGAGGGGAGATTTTATAGAAACATATAAAATTATAAAAGGACTGGACAAGCTAGATGCAGGATAAATGTTCCCAATGTTTGGCGAGTCCAGAACCAGGGGCCACAGTCTTAGAATAAAGGGGAGGCCATTTAAGACTGAGGTGAGAAAAAACTTTTTCACCCAGAGTGTTGTGAATTTGTGGAATTCCCTGCCACAGAGGGCAGTGGAGGCCAAATCACTGGATGGATTTAAGAGAAAGTTAGGTAGAGCTCTAGGGGCTAGTGGATTCAAGGGATATGCGGAGAAGGCAGGCACAGGTTATTGATTGGGGCCGATCAGCCATGATCGCAATGAATGGCGGTGCTGGCTCGAAGGGCCAAATAGCCTCCTCCTGCACCTATTTTCTATGTTTCTACGTTTCAATAACAACGTTAGCCACCCTCCAGTGCTCCAGGACCTCACCCGTGGCCAGAGAAGATACAAAGATCTTCGCTAAACACAAATTCCCTCCTTTATCCTTTAAATTCCTTTCTTTATCCCCAAATGTTTTCAGCTTAGAGTCATCTTCTAGTGTCTGCATATTTTAAAGCCTATTGCCTTGCACGATGTAAGAAATCTGTCCGTATTCCATATGCTTCTGGCCCAGTCTTCATCACGACCACTGGAATTTTATGAGTACCTATTGTATTATTTTCAACAGTCACAATATGCCTTTCTCATTATCTTTATCATGTTGCTCACTTTAAAGAACGTGTCCACTTCATTCAATATGTTTAGTTTAGTTTAGTTTAGAGATACAGCACGGAAGCAGGCTCTTTGGCCCACCGAGTCCGCACCGACCAGCGATCCCTGCACATTAACACTATCCTACACACACTAGGGACAATTTACATTTATACCTGGCCAATTAACCTACAAACCTGTATGTCTTTGGAGTGTGGGAGGAAACAAAGATCTCGGAGAAAACCCACGCGGGTCACGGGGAGAACGTGCAAACTCCATACAGACAATCAGGATCGAACTGAGTCTCTGGTGCTGTAATATCAGCAGCTCTACCGCTGCGCCACCATGCTGCACATGTGAGCTAAGTGCTTTGCAAGCTCAGTCATATGTGTCAATGCCCCTGGTGGAGTTAATCAGAGCAGCTGCATTGCGCTGTTACCATTCAACAGCATTACAGATACATGCAATGCAGTGGTACACCTGAACAGGTGGGGGCCTTGCACAAACAACAGTCCATGTGTGTGGGCACAGAAAGTCATTGCAAGCCTCAAATACCTCACAATCCAATCTCATTGTCAATTTGTAATATCTTCACAATTGTACGAAGGTACAGTATGTACATTTTTAAAAGAGGCAGTAATTTATTTGCACTTATACATGCTGAGTTATGTCCTTGCTACAGCTGACTCTTCAGTGTGATATTGTAACATCGCTTCAAAGAAGGTAGAGCATATGACTCCAGCCTTTGTCACTTACTGCACCCACCTGCCTTCAACTGTATACACTTATCATTTGCCTGGATCCGTCTCATCCCCACCTCTCTTTTCTAGCTCTCTCCCCCCTTTTACAATCAGTCTGAAGAAGAGTTCTGACACAAAATGTTATCTGTCCATTCCCTTCACAGGTTCTGCCTGACCCGCTGAGTTGCGCCAGCACTTTGTGTTTGGCCAACGACTCCCGTTCACAGGTTCACGATAATGCTACACTCATAGAAACATAGAAAATAGGTGCAGGAGTAGGCCATTCGGCCCTTCGAGCCTGCACCGCCATTCAATGTGATCATGGCTGATCATCCAACTCAGTATCCCGTACCTGCCTTCTCTCCATACCCCCTGATCCCTTTAGCCACAAGTGCCACATCTAACGCCCTCTTAAATATAGCCAATGAACTGGCCTCAACTACCTTCTGTGGCAGAGAATTCCAGAGACTCACCACTCTCTGTGTAAAGAATGTTTTCCTCATTTCGGTCCTAAAGGAATTCCCCCTTATCCTTAGACTGTGACCGCTTGTTCTGGACTCCCCCAACATCGGGAACAATCTTCCAGCATCTAGCTTGTCCAACCCCTTAAGAATTTTGTAGGTTTCTATAAGATCCCCCCTCAATCTTCTAAATTCCATCGAGTACAAACCGAGTCTATGCAATCTTTCCTCATATGAAAGTCCTGACATCCCAGGAATCAGTCTGGTGAATCTTCTCTGTACCCCCTCTATGGCAAGGATGTCTTTCCTCAGATTTGGAGACCAAAACTGTACGCAGTACTCCAGGTGTGGCCTCACCAAAACCCTGTACAACTGCAGTAGAACCTCCCTGCTCCTATACTCAAATCCTTTCGCTATGAATGCTAACATACCATTTGCTTTCTTCACTGCCTAATAACTCATAACTAATCTCACTCATACAGAGACAACAATATGCACTTACCATTTAAACTACCGCTGACAAAGACATTCATAAACACAGAACCAATTCAAAGTGCCAAAGCATAAATCTATAGTTTTACTCATGTACATAAACCTCTCTACTATTTTGGAAATACTTTTTTGATGTTAACTATTGCTTTCTTGCAAAACAATATTACTCTCTCTATGTTATCCCAACACTTTGAGCTGCAGGCCAAAGCTCCTCAATGATCAATCAAAATAGATTGAATTGGAAAGTACAATGTTCAAAATGTCATCAGTAGTACCAGTCAAATTTTACCATATTTACATTTCATATTTTTATCTTTCCATTCATCCTTAGTATACAATAAAATAGTAAGATTAAATGCGAACTTACCAGTTTGAAGTTTGATCTTTATTTTAGGAGGCATTACAATGAGCGATTACATGAAGAACCCCGCCAGTTGGCAATAGCATCAATCTTCAAAGCAGCGGTGTGAAATCACAGAAGAACAACAATTGAAATATTATAGTAAGATTATAAACCTAGAACTACCAGATGAGCTTCGTGATATGATGGTTGGGAGTGGTGGGCACATAATTGCTCATCGTAACTCCTCATAAAATAAAGATTAAACTTCAAACTGGTAAGTTTTCGTTTAATCTTACTATTTTACTTCAGAGTCACATGAGTGATTCCGTGAAGATTTCAAAGATCTGTGATTTCACGCTGATTCAAATCCATGCATCTCACACAGTAAATCAGTTGACTCAGGAGGAGTGAATATTAGCAATACATCGAAACATGATGGCCTGCTTAGTTTAATTAGGTCATAGATGTAAAATTTAACATCGTTCTGTGATGACACCATCCTGTCCAGGCGCAGTTTGTGCAAGGTCAGAACCCTTTGCGCTGATACGAGCGCCATGAGCATAACCAACTTAAGGGTAATCTTTGTTAAGGACAAGGATGTGGCTGTACCCCATTGACGAAGCAGCGTCAGTACCATGCTTACATCCCAGATTTCAGAATACCTAGGATTGGGAGGATTAGAATTAAAAACACCCTTCATAAATCAGGAGATTAGCGGATGAGATCCTGCAGACTGAAGTTCTGACCCCCAGCAGAGGTACAAGGACAAGGCACTCCTGGCACTGTTGATGGCACTATAGCTCAACCCTTCATCGAAATGTAACTTGGGCAGAAATTCGAGCACATCTGGGATGGAGGCTGTGTGGTATGTAATGTTCCCCTGTAAACAAAATTCCTCCCATTTCCAGACATGAAAGATGTACTGCCTTTTCATACTATCCTTCCAGGACGCTGTGATGACATCCACGGTCCGATTGGATAGTCCCAGACCCAGATATGGCCTTCTTAAAATCTGCAAATCAACAAATTTAGATGATCATACAAAGGGTGTTGACCTCCAGTCACAGGGTGCACTAACAGATTATGATGTTTTGGAACCACCAGCCGATAATAGGCTGTGTAATAACACCTGAAATCAGAGGGAACCACGGCTGCGTAGGCCAGTCGGGTACCACCCAAACCCCTGAAGGGGAGTCCTGCTTGATCTTAGTCAAGCACCGACTGATGAGGCAGAAGGGGGGAAATGCATATAAAAACATTCCGCCCCAGTACAGTGAGAATGCATTCACTGCAACTGCCCCTGGATCTGGTTCCCATGAAACATATTTCGGTACCTGGTGATTAAGTCTGGATGCAAACAAATCGATATCTGGCATCCCATACCGGAGTACAATTTCATTCAATACATCATGATTCAACATCCACTCAGTGTTGTCGTAGAATTTGCATGACCTGGTGTCTGCCACCATATTGAATCTGCCTGGCAAGTAGACAGCTGAAATCCAAATATTATTTTTAATGCACCAGTGCCAAATAAGGTTAGCCAATCCGTCACAAGATTTCGACTTGATTCCACCCATGTGATTAATATATACCACTGCCGTGGTGTTTCAATCTGAAGCTGAACATGTAAGTGATGCTTCGTGGTACAGTAAGCTTTGAGCCCGTAAAATGCTCCTAAAAGCTCTAAATAATTAATTCCATGTGATTGGAGAATCAACGCTTCATGCATATTCCATCTGCCTCCACAGCTAGACCTGGTATCAGTAGCACCCCAACCTAGGGCACTAACATCAGTCTGCAAAACAACTGAAGGTGTTTCAATCAAAATTTTGCTAGAACAATTTGAAATGTTTCTAATCCACCACTGTACTTTAGTAATGGCTTGAGATGGTAATGCAGGGGCCAATTGAAATGACCTGCAGCTACCAATTTACCAATTAAGCTGGCCACCTGTTTAATTGAAGGTGATTGTTCCCCCCAAGAGCTTGATACAGCCTTCAATTAAATCTAATCTCTTGCTCTTGGGCAGAGTCAGACACATGTGATTTGAATCAACTGAATCCCAAATAGTCAATTGTGTTCACCAGCACCAATTTGGATTTAGCTGGGTGGATAATGAACCCCAACCTCTCAACCATGAGTTTAACAGCGGAAACTGATAACTCGGCTGCCACAAAGGTGTTTCCAATTATTAAGATGTCATCCAAATAGGCCATTACAATATGGCCCTGTGACCGTAATGACCCTAGTACTGGTTTTCGCAATTTGGTAAATAAGCGAGGAGCTGAGGTTAACCCATTAGGCAGTGCTCTAAACTGCCATAATTGCCCCATCCAGCTAAATTTCCGATACTCTTTATGAACAGGCACTGAATAATATGCATCTTGAAGATCTATACATGCCATATAACACCCTCTGGAAAACAATTGCTTGGCAGGAGCAAACGTCTCCATTTTAAAATGATTATACTGCACAAATGGATTAAGCCCTGTCAGGTCCAAATTAATCCGACACCCACCATCTTTCTTTGGTCTAGGAAACACATTAGATACGAATTGATGAGTTTGATAAATTGTCTTCTCAATTACACCTTTAAAACATAATTTTGCTACTTCAGCTTGAATCTCCAAATTCTCCCATTTTGAGAAAATGAGTGCCCGCGCTGGCTTATGCTGGGTGGGTGGACACAGGTTGGGAATAAATTCAATTTGAAACCCTTGTATACTCTGCAGTATAAACACGTTTGATGTTATTTTGCACCTTTCTTTGAGAAACCTGTTTAACCTCCCCCCAACTGGTAGGTAATTCTCACTCAATATGTTTTGACAAGAACCAGACCCACCTACCTCCATGGTTACCGGTGGAGTTCTGTGTCCCCTGGCTCTGGATGTAAAAGGCATGTTTGCCCAAGCTCCTGCTGGAGTGCGCCAACTGCGCACATTGAATGGCCGGCTTGGTCCTTGTCCGGACCCGGTTTCAGCAAACCATTTGTAAGGGTACTGTCACTGAAGGGTTCTGCTGGTCACTGGCACCTTGATGAGCCTGATGGTTTTTGCCTCTTTGTCTAGCTCCTTTACCCTCTTTGCGCGGTCTTCCCCCAACAATAAGTTTGGCCGCTGGATGGTGCTAGGCTTGCACAGGGCAGCGAACCTTGGGTTAATGGTAGGGCGGATGGCGCTCTCTCTAAGGCAGTTAATTTCAAAGTGCACATTGCACATGAGAGCCAGGGCATCCTGCTGGACTTCAGCCAGGAGCCCACCATCACCGACCTACCAAAAGCCGTAATGCTGGCTGCGAGCAGTTTCAGCACCCATTGCAGTTTTAACTCCTGCGCTCGGATGCCTAGTCCCACTTTGAGCAGGATACAATTTTCTGGGGGGTTATATTGTTTGGCCGTTGTGTCCATGGCCAGTTCCTGAAGCTGGTGCGAAGCCAAGTAATTTATACTGGCAGCCAGCTCTTCCCCCAGTGGCTCTCCAGAGTCTATTGGAATAGCAAACCTGGCCGCCAGGAATGGGACCTCTGGCTGGTGCCCTTCGTCCCATGGGGAAGCCTCCAACGCTAAGCCCTCAGAGTTGACATCAGAATTATACTGACCCGGTATGCTCTCCTCCTCCAAGAGGGAGATACTAGGCAGCCCAGTTGGTACTGCTGGCGCAGGCTCTTGGAGAGGACGGCACTATTGATGGAGCATCCTCTCCAATAGGAGCTCCATCCTGGATATCCGTTCTACGGTATCCATTCTCGAGGGAGAACCCTCCCAACCGGACTCGTCCGCATCTATCGGCCGGACAGACTTTCGAGTGGCCTTACGCCCCTCCGGCGTAGCCACGGTGCTCTCCGACACCAAGTCTGTAGTTGCTGGTCTCACTACTAGCGACTCTGTAGATGAGCAAGGCGGCCGCCCACTACCCGCACTCCCGCGGGCATTAGACACTTTTGCTACGGCTCGCCTTGCTGCTAAGGACTTCTTCATGCTTGAACTTGCCCTCCTCTAACAAGATTAAACAAGCGTATAAAATCGACCTCCAACAAGTTTGACACTTAAGAGCCTGTCCCACCAGCATGCAACTCTATGCGATGAGCGTGACCTAACGTGGTCGCTTGAGCCGTCCAGCGTCGCGGGGCCGGTCCCACTTCGATCGCCGGAGCCATGTGGAATTGTGCGGTGTTCGTCCCGACATCGCGCGGGGCTCCAAAAACTGACTATGTTCAAAAATTCCGCGCGGCAACGGCTTGTCGGCACGCAGTCCCCTCGATGCATTACACACCGCGTCAACGTCGTGCCTCCGTGACCCTCTCTGTAGATGCCTCCATGACCCTCTCTGTGTGTGGCTTCGTAGCCCTCTCTGTGTGTGCCTCTGTGCCCCTCTCTGTCCAGGCGAACTTACCTTTAAGACTTCGCTCCAAGTTCGCCTCACTTTGCGCCACTCACCCGACCTCCGCGCGGTCCCCGCTTCTAGTTTGATTGCGCTTGCCGCATCCAGGCCCATGCTGTTGGGAACGGACCTTTACCTAAGGCTTTCTAAACTTACCGCTGGAGAAATGTTGCTCCTCCCAGCTGGTCGCTGTGGAATGCGTCAGACGTAATGACGTGCATGCCGACTGGCGGGGTTCTTCACCAAATCACTCACGTGACTCCGAAGTAAAATAGTAGTTAATTTCCTTTGAAAGTCTTAAAAGGAGACAATGCACTTTCTTTAAGTGCTCGATTGAGTAGGTATCTTTTCAAAAACAGATTATCATGTGTTTTGTAAATTGAGCATTTTTATTGGCTTGTCAAAGCCATTTTATTCTTAAAGGTACGACTGACCTTTTTTTAAAAAAACTCGCCAGTTTTCTTAAAGTATCACATAGTTTAAAGTAATTGAATATCTTATTCATTTCTCATCATCCCGTGGGGAAATGGCTGGGAAGAGGTCAGAGACGAGTGGTTTTGTTAACTCTTACCTGCCACATAAACGGGGACTTCAAAGGGTCAGCTCCGTTAAGGCTCATATTTTGCAGATGTAATGACAGCAACACTGTCGTCGTTCACTGTTGCGCTGTGGAAACTACAACAGTGATGTTTAACACAGGGAATCCAGGGTCACAGACAGTGAAATAATACTCCTCTTCATGCTCTGCCCTTATGCTTGGTTCCTCAGCACAATCAAAAGACGGCAGTGCGATATTTTGAGGTATATTCCTTGAAGCTTACACTGAAAATTGGTTGCGTTAAAAAACGGCTTTGTGGCAGGTAAGGATAAAGGACTAACATCCACAAGTCTGTATCATTCAGAAGATAGACACAAAAAAACTCAATGGGTCAGAGAGCATCTCTGGAGAAAAGGAACTGGGGATGTTTCTGGTTGAGACCCTTCTTCAGACTAATTTCTTCTGAATTAGGAGTTGAATCCCACCATTGCATTTGAATTCGGTGAAGTATGTAAATGAAATAAATAGCTGGTCTCAATAATGAAACCAGCAGGTTGTGACAATGACCCATCTGATTCACATATGCCCTTCAGAGAAGGAGGTCTCCCATCCTTACCGGGTCTGGTCCATACGTGACTCCAGACCAATCAATGTGGCCACCTCTTAACTTCCTCTTCAGCTCAGTGACAAACAGAGATGAACAATAAACGCTGACATTGCCCGTAATGCTCACAATGCATGGACAAATACATTTTTGAGAAGTGATGCACAGAGCCTCTTGCCCAGAGTAGGTGAACCGAGGACCAGAGGACATAGGTTCAAGGTGAAGGGGAAAAGATTTAATAGGAATCGGAGGAGTAACTTTTTCACACAAAGGGTAATGGGTGTATGGGACAAGCTGCCAGAGGAGGTCGTTGAGGCTGGGACTATCACAACGTTTAAGAAACAGTTAAACAGGTACATGGATAGGACAGGTTTGTAGGGATATGGACTAAACACAGACATTCGAGACATGTTGTAGCTGGGACATGTTTGCCGATGTGGGCGAGTTGGGCCGAAGGGCCTGTTTTCACACTGCATCACTCTATGACCATGACTCTAAGTGATTTAGTGTTGAAAGTAAAATAAGAGTGTGTACTTCAGGCAACCTTCCTAAAGATCTGAAATCAACAAAACTAAATTGAAGTCACTCAGAAAGTGTTTAGAATGTCCTTGAATGCAGCTCAAAATATGGATTGCACCAGCTTTCAGCATCCACTCGCAAGCCTTTAGGAAATCCATTAAAAGGCAAATCCCAATAATATTTTCCCTTGTTTTGCATTGCTTGACATTAGGCAAGTGTGCTATTTTGGAAATTATATGCTCACTCCTGCCGAGATTTTACTAAATAAATTGCTAAATTTGCTAAAGCACCCAAATAGTGAAATAAAAATGTAAACTATAAACAGTGTTGAATACTGATGCTCCGCTGAGTTTCTCTGAGCCACTCACATAGCTTCACAAATTGGCAAAATGATGCTCCACCATATTGAATTAAAATAGACAATAGACAATAGGTGCAGGAGTTGGCTATTCGGCCCTTCAAGCCAGCACCGCCATTCAATGTGATCATGGCTGATCATCCACAATCAGTACCCAGTTCCTGCCTTCTCCCCATATACCCTGACTCCGCTATCTTGAAAGTATCCAAAGAACCGGCCTCCATCGCGCTTTGAGGCAAATCATTCTACAGTCTCACCACTCTCTGTGTGAAAAAGTGTTTCCTCATCTCCGTTACAAATGGCTTACCCCTTATTCTTAAAATGTGGCCCCTGGTTCTGGACACCTGGTTAATGGATCTTCTGCCTCCTGTTCAGTCTGCAGCCAACAAGTAGCACATTCTATTGCTACTGTGTCACAGACGTGAGGACCACTTTCATAGGCAGCACGGCAGGCATAGCAGTAGAACCACTGCCTTACAGCACCAGAGTTTGATCCTGACTACGGGTGCTTGTCTGTACGTAGTTTGTACGTTCTCCCCGTGACCTGCGTGGGTTTTCTCCGAGATCTTCGGTTTTCTCCCCCACTCCAAAGACGTACAGGTTTGTAAGTTAATTGACTTGGTGTGAATGTATAAATGTAAAATTTTCCCTTGTGTGCGTAGGATAGTGCTAATGTGCAGGGATCACTGGTCGGTGCGGACTCGGTGGGGCAAAGGGCCCGTTTCCATGCTGTACCTCTAAAACTGAACTAAACATTCTTCCCCAACTATTCCCCTCAGAACAAGTGAATTTGCGTCGTCATAGAGCCATACAGTTGAAAACCGGCCCTTCGGCCCAACTTGCCCGTGTCCCATCATAACTAGGCGTGTGTTTGGTCCATATCCCTCTGAACCTGTCCTATCCATGTACCTGTCTAATCACTTCAAGTTGTGATAATCCCAACGTCAACTACCTCCAACAGCGCATTCCATACACCCATCACCCTTAGCTTGAAAAAGTGAACCCTCAGATTCCTATCAAACCTTTCCCCCTTCACTTCAAACCTATGTCCTCTTGTTCTCAATTCCCCCACTCTGGGCAAGAGCTCTGTGGGTCCACCCGATCTACCCCTCTCATGATATTATACGCCTCTATAAATCTATTAAGAAGTTAATAGTAACATCGACATAGAAACATAGAAAATAGGTGCAGGAGTAGGCCATTCGGCTCTTTGAGCCAGCACCGCCATTCAAAGTGATCATAGCTGATCATCTAAAATCAGTACCCCGTTCCTGCTTTCTCCCCATATCCCTTGATTCAGTTAGCCCTAACAGCTAAATCTAACTCTCTCTTGAAATCATGCAGTGAATTGGCCTCCACTTTCTTCTGTGGAAGAGAATTCATCAGATTTATAACTCTCTCGGTGAAAAAGATTTTCCTCATCTCAGTCCTAAATGGCCTTCTCCTTATTCTTAAACTGTGACCCTTGGTTCTGGACTCCCCCAACATGGGGAACATTTTTTCTGCATCTAGCCTGTCCCATCCCTGAAGAATGTTATATGTCTTTATAAGATCTCCTTTCATCCTTCTAAATTCCAATGAATACAAGCCCAGTTGACCCATTCTTTCATCATATGTTGGTCCCGCCATCCCAGGAATTAACCTGGTGAACCTACACTGCACTCCATCAATAGCAATATTGTCCTTCCTCCAATTAGGAGACAAAACTGCACACAATACTCCAGGTGCGGTCTCACCTCACCTGTACAAGTGCAGTAGGAGGACCTCCTTGGTCCTATACTCAGATCCTCTTGCTACGAAGGCCAACATCCTATTTGTTTTCTTCATTGCCTGCTGTACCTGCATGCTTACTTTCAGTGACTGATGTACAAGCACACCCAGGTCTCGTTGCACTTCACTTTTTCCTAATCTGACACCATTCAGATAATAATCTGCCTTCTTGTTCTTGCCAC
The DNA here is from genome assembly GCA_963514005.1 of Raja brachyura. The sequence continues at coordinate 19,903,278 of OY740788.1, forward strand.
CAAAGTGGATATTAACCTCACATTTGTCCACATTATTCTGCATCTGCCATGCACCTGCCCACTCACCCAACCTATCCAAGTCAACCTGTAGCCTCATAGCATCCTCCTCGCAGCTCACATTGCCACCCAGCTTTGTGTCATCCGCAAACTTGGAGATGTTACATTTAATTCCCTTGTCTAAGTCATCAAAATCGTTAAAACTTAACTGACCCTAACATTGAATCCTATGCATCTCAAACCCAGCCCACTGTGGTTTTAAGGGAGTGAGTTCGGGGATTGGAGGATAATCAACTTTCTTTGACGAGCAGAATAAAAAGTTAGTGATGATTCATGAGCAGAATAAAAATGTTGCAATGATTCATGATGCATCAATTGGAATAAAATAATAAGGTTTTTCATATGTCACAAGCATTTTAACCACTGTTTACCTGATTGAGATAATTATTGTAAAAGTGTAAAGTCCGTGAGCCCATAGCTATATTGTCAATTAGAAGAACTTGTCGCTCACTGACAGGAACTGACCCATGCCAGTTCATGGGCAGAGATCAGAACCTGACTCTCCAAAGATAAAAGGTTGAAGATAGCGTGAGCCTTTGACTTCATAGCTGACCACGACAGAGCCAGCTTCACTGCCAAAGATTGCTTCACTGGTCGGGGACTACTCTTGCCATTAGTCATGTCCTTATCTTTCCATATCTCTGTGTCTCTCTCTCCCCTGACTCTCAATCTGAAGAAGGGTCTCGACACAAAATGTCACCCATTCCTTCTCTCCAGAGATGCTGCCTGCCCCGCTGAGTCACTCCAGCATTTTGTGTCTATCTTTGATGTGAAGCAACATCTGCAGTTCCTTCCTACACATGTCCCAGCCCCTGTCGCTATCTCCAACCCTCTCCTGGGTCGGATGGATTTCTGCAAAGTCTTCTTCTCAGGTTCGCAGTCAAGCTAGATAACCCTGAACATTGTAGAAAGGACACTGTTAGATAGTGCAGACAAATGTAATACACATTGTTCCACGCACAGCCCTAAGCTGTGGAAATCTGCTTTCAAGCTCGTGAATTAGAAGCTTCATCAAGCTTTCTGCCCCATTTAATAAAAGCAGGGTTTATCTGACTGCAACCCCAATGCTACATTGCCCCATGTCCCCATGATAACAAAATAGAAACTGCTGGAGGAACTCAGCAGGCCAGGCAGCATCTGTGGATGGAAATGAACCTTCAATGTTTAGGGTCGAGACATTCAATCTGGACTGAGAGGATGTTGTATAAAAAGATGAGGGGTAATGGGGCATGAGCTTGCAAGTGGTAGGTGGAAGTGGGTGAGGCAGGGTGGATTGGACAATGCAGATATATGGGGAGAGAGGAATGGAGATTTCAGCAGAGGCTGGGATGTGACTACTAGTGGTAACAAGAGGCTGTGAAGGAATGTGTAGGAAGGAACTGCAGATGCTGGTTTGCACCGAAGATAGACACAAAGTGCTGCAGTAACAGGCAGCATCCCCAGTTAGAAGGAATGGATGATGTTTCAGGTCGAGACCCTTCTTCAGACTGAGAGTTGGGGGAGAGGGAGACACACAGAGATATGGAAGGGTAAGTTGTGAAAGCGAGACATCAAAGATCATTGTTAGCGAGGGGAAGGTGACAACAAAGCATACAGAGATAAGAGTTTAATCAGGACGACAGTCAGACAGGTTACAGAACTAAGATGGGGAGGGATGGAGAGAGAGGAAAGCCAAGTGTTACTTGAAGTTAGAGAAGTCAATATTTATACCACTGGGGTGTAAGCTGCCCAAGCAAAATAAGAGGTGCTGTTCCTCCAATTTGTGTTGGGCCTTACTCTGACAGTGGAGGAGGCCCAGGACAGAAAGGTCAGTGTGGGAATGGGAGGGGGAGTTAAAGTGTTTGGCAACCGGGAGATGGAGTTAATCTGTGGGATGTGCTGGGTGGATAAGAAGGAGGGAGAAAAGAACCAAGGGGCATCAGGTAACTGAAATTATAGAATTCAACTAGACTAGTGTGGAACCGTTGGGTCCCATGTCCACAAGGGAGGGCTGGTCCCCCAACGCAATATTCCACCTCTCCACCAATTCCAATATTGGTGGCCAATGGGGGGTGGGGGGGCGCTTTTCTGGAGCGCTAGTATGGGTGTTGTTGATTGCAGGGACTACTGGTCTCTAGAGGGCTTGTATGGGCATTGTGGGCCAAATGGATTCTTGGGGTGGCCGCTCAGTCCCTCATGCATGATGTGCTGACAGCTCACCCACGGCTGGTGGGCTGGCCGTTGACTCACAGCTATTCCTTGAAATTCCATTTCAAGCAGAGTGCAAGGCCACCAAATTCAAATCCATTTTCCTACCATTTCAAGCAGGGTGCAAGGCCACCAAATTCAAGTGCAATTTCATACCATTTCATGCAGGGTTCCACGACACCACATTCAAATGCAGTTTCATACCATTTCATGCAGGGTGCAAGGCCACCACATTCAAATGCAGTTTCATACCATTTCAAGCAGGATAAAACCACCATACAACCACACAAAACACCACACTCACAGCTCAGTAGACATTCACTTCAACCCCCCCCCCAAACAACCATTTGCAGTGCATTTTCACTTCAACCCACCCCCCACAGCCATTTGCAGTGCATTTAAAAATTCAACCCAACTCCCCCCCCCCAAACAGCCATTTGCAGTGCATTTCCACTTCAACCCACCCACCCCCAAACAGCCATTTGCAGTGTATTTCCATTTCAACCCAAAACCCCACCCAAACAGCCATTTGCAGTGCATTTCCACTTCAACCCAACCCCCCCCCCCCAAACAGCCATTTGCAGTGCATTTCCACTTCAACCCACCCCCCCCCCCAAACAGCCATTTGCAGTGCATTTCCACTTCAACCCAACCCCCCCCCCCAAACAGCCATTTGCAGTGCATTTCCACTTCAACCCAACCCCCCCCCCCAAACAGCCATTTGCAGTGCATTTCCACTTCAACCCAACCCCCCCCCCAAACAGCCATTTGCAGTGCATTTCCACTTCAACCCAACCCCCCCCCCCCCCCAAACAGCCATTTGCAGTGCATTTCCACTTCAACCCAACCCACCCCAAACAGCCATTTGCAGTGCATTTCTACTTCAACCCAAAACCCCACCCAAACAGCCATTTGCAGTGCATTTCTACTTCAACCCCAAACCCCACCCAAACAGCCATTTGCAGTGCATTTCTACTTCAACCCAAAACCCCACCCAAACAGCCATTTACAGTGCATTTCTACTTCAACGCAAAACCCCACCCAAACAGCAATTTGCAATGTATTTCTACTTCAACCCAAAAGCCCACCCAAAACAGCCATTTGCATTGCATTTTTACTTCAAATCTACCATATTTTCTTTTTCAAACCACATTCAGGGCACTCACAGTTGAGTAGACATGTGTTTAGTGTTATTCAGAGATACGTCACCCTCTGGTTTCCTCCATCTTGCCGAGACTGAGTGAGGCGCACCACTTCTGGGTTTTATAGTCCCTCCGCCCTCCCACCAGCAGGGGCAGCAGAGAGAATGTCAAAAAATTAAAAAAACATTAATATCTCTCTGATTTTTCATCAATGGAAAAAATCCTCCAGTACAGGAAAGGGGAGGGGGTCTCTGAGTGAGGTGGCCTAAAATGACGGCCGTAGGTGGTGGCGTTCTCTTGGAAATCACAACCCAGCGACCAAAAGCGGTCAAGATTAGACTTTTAGTAATATAGATATCAACATGCTCCACCTCATCTCATATATCAAATGGATGCCAAGTCTTGAACAAGTGGTGAGAGCTCCCACAGTTTTATTGTCTGCTCTCAATGCCAGGGAATGTAAAAGTAGAGCTTTGTGTTTCTATTTGTAAATGCCTGCACAGAATACTCCATAACTTATGAAACCATGCAAGCTTCCCAGGAGTGATTAAAATTTACAGAATAGTTAGTTCTCTTGAACTATTTAAAACAAGCATGTGTGTTGTAGGGTGCTTACCGAGATTCACAATAAAGCAGAGAACAATCTTCACAGTAGCAAGCCAAAAAACTTTAGGAATGGCAAAGATTGGTGCAGGCTATGCTAGGCAGCGTTTTGAGTGGTAACTCAAAAAAAAAAAAAATATATCACAGCAGAACAACAGCATGGAACAGTAGAATAGATCAGTCCAAAGAAGAGTCTCAACCCAAAACATCACCCATTCCTTCTCCCCAGAGATGCTGCTTGTCCCGCTGAGTTACTCCAGCATTTTGTGTCTATCTTCGGTAGAATAGACTAATCGTCGTGGGTTTGATCAGACCTTGAGTGAAGATGTACCAGCTCTCCCCGTCTATCAAAGTGTCATCCCATCATTAATCTGTTTAACTTGCTTCATGGCGGACCTGAGCAGGAGATTTAGTTGGCCAAGACCTGCAAATATCACATTAGATGTTCAGTGTCAGCTTGCTTGTCAGCCGGTATTGATAGTGTTTTGCCCGGTTAGCACATCAGAAACCAAAAGTCATGCATGATATCTACTTTGTGGAAAGTCTGCAACATTTTGCCAGAGCAGGAACTTCAGAGTCTTGTTGTATGCCTAAAATCACTGCTCGATCTATTGCATAATCAAAATTCCACGCACAACCCAAATCCTCAACCCCACTTCACAACAGTAAGAATGAAAGCATCTTTGCTGCTTCAGAGTAAAGGATCTTGATCATTTATGTTGCCTTGACTTGGCCTGGCACATGTCCATCCTTGTTTGAATTACGAGTTCTCTCTTTGATCCCTTCACACAAATATTTTGTGGATTAGGTTCTCCATGCTGATATTTAGGTTAATGGTGCAGGCAGCTTTATTTCACTCCTAGACAGACTCCAATATTAAACAAACTTCTCCTGGTGTGCTGGTCACTTTGCGTACCTGGCTTCCTCCATTGGCAGCCACTTCTGCCGAATTTCCAGACATGATCTGCACTTTCAGCACAGTGGCGCAGCGGTAGAGTTGCTGCCTTACAGCACCAGAGATCCAGGTTCAATCCCAACTACAGACGCTGTATGTACGGAATTTGTATGTTCTCCCCGTGGCCTTCATGGGTTTTCGCAGAGATCTTCGGTTTTTGCCCACACTCCAAAGACATACAGGTTTATAGGTTAATTGGCTCGCTGTAAATGTAAAATTGTCCCGAGTGTGTGTGTAAGGCGGTGTTAATGTGCGGGGATCATTGGTCGGTGCGGGCTCCTTGGGTCGAAGGGCCCGTTTCCGTGCTGTATCTCTAAAACTTAAAACTTTCCCCCATGTGCTACATCAGCTCAATAAGTCAACAAACTCTTTTATGAAAACATTTGCAGACTTCAAGCACCTGAAGTAAATGTTTGTTTCTTGCCCTGACCTAACTAACACTCACAAGGTTACCTTGAAAATGATATATCAAGAAATGAGGGCACCAAAGTTTATAATCCAGCAGCTGCTGTATAACGGATGAGCAGACATTTTAGCAAAGTCGAAGGTAGAAACAAAATGGGTGATGTTTTGGGTCGAGACCCTTCAAAGTCAATGCCTACATAATACTTACATCCTTATAATTAAAAATAACTTCTAATACTCGTTTCAAGATGTAACTCCAAGTAACCCCAATGGAAGAGAGAGTCCGGGCATTCATCACGTGTGCTTATATATTTTTTAATGATTGTGTATTTGAATTATCACTTTGCTCTTCATCTACAAAAGTAGGTGTACAATCTACAGATTACAACATGGACTCAGCAATGCATTGCACAGGGGATTGTGTATGCTAAACACTGCATTACCCTGGGGAACAGCATGGACTGAGCAATTCATTTCCTGAAGTAAATCAATGGACTGATAATGAGCCTACTGATACTGTTACAATGCATCACAAGGACATTTAATAGACTTAACAATTCATCTTGCATGGTATTACACTGTGGAGTTATATGGGTTGAACAGTTTGTTACGTGGTGAAGCTCAATAGTGAATAGTGAACAACATAGAAAAGCTATACATAGAAACATAGATAGTAGGTGAAGGAGTAGGCCATTCAGCCCATCGAGCCAGCACCACCATTCAACATGATCATGGCTGGTCATTCAAAATCAGTACCCCATTCCTGCTTTCTCCCCATATCCCTTGATTCCGTCAGCCCCAAGAGCTAAATCTAACTCTTTCTTGAATATATCTACAAACTGAATTAGAGAGTTTCTATGGAGTGGGCACATCCTATATCCACTCTATCCCTGGATTCAATAACCAAGCTCTATTTAAATTTAAACTGTTCAGATTTTCATCAAATCCAAATAGATTGGGTAGACATGTAAATTCCGGTTCTAGACTTACCCCCTTAGTCTGGTGTAGTCAAACACTAAGTCAAACTCTGATTCCAAAACCTTACTTTATTGAAGAACAAACTGCAGGGACGATTGCTGATCCACCCACGCAAGACAACAATATCTCGTGCAAACAGAAGTCACATTCTCCCGACACACCCCAAAGAATTACACACCCTCTTATACCCCTCCAAACTAAGGGCGTGATATTACTTGGGGGAGGCAACCCCTACAAACCAATCACACATATTAATTATAACAGTACATAATAGACAGCACCCCAGCCCAATAACACAATCTTAAATACATTGTATTTGAAAGAAGCTTCTAGAAGGAAGCCAACATAAATGAATAGTACAACATGTGCCCTGGGATTTAAACATTTCCTCCAAGGCTCAACATATCAACGACTAACAAAGTAAGGCTTTACAACATTATATATACTATATACACTAAGTTTGCATTGGCCTAATCAGTTCTATGCATTTTCCACCTCATTGTAAGACTTCTGCAGATGTCCCATTCTTTCTCTGCAGCTCTTATCTGGGCTATAGACACACTGGCACCATTCAGCAGCTTGTCTGAACTCTGCAAAGGCACATTTAACTTGACCAAAATGGCCTAGCAGTACATCAGCCCTTACTCAATTTTAATATAATGTCTGCTCCAATTTAGCCAGAATTAATATTCCTTCCTTTTATCATACATGATAAACCATCATTTATGATAACCAAATAATCAGATAATCGGATATATATGGGTGACTAATACAATATCAATCTATTAACAACAACAAGATGATGATGTCTCTTCCCAGCATCTTATCAAGCTTCCCGAATTTTCGTGGGCGTGAACAATTTCCATCTGATGAGTCTCCACCTCCCGAGTTTTCATGGGTGTGAATCCCATCCATCTGCATTGTTAATCCTTCCATACTCCATCCATAGTTGAACTTATAATTCTTAAGAGAACTGGGGATGAAGTAAGTTACCATTCATTCCCCATACATTCATCCATTGTGCCAAAAATATTCAATCAGTCATGAACCCTTTTTCTATTTCACTATCACTATTCTGTTCTATAATATATATTTTTACTATCTTAGGATCAACGCTAATCAGCCCTCTCTGTATTCACACAATGTTCTTCAATGTATAGCTGATGATGGTTTCTCATATAAATTTCAGCTGGGTTCAGTCCAGATTTCCCTACAGACATGACTCTTATTTAAAGCAAACCATGAGGAATGTTTCAATTCAACCAAATTCAGTCTCAGCCTTCAATTTAATATTTTGAGTTTCAGGGTCCATCTCACCCTCTTCATTCCACAGCTTGTGGTCGATCACACAATTCAATCCAATTCCTGTGGAATTCCCAGCTGTTCAAATTTAATCAATTAATTTCCATATGTTGTGGATTATTATAAAGCCAATTAAGAATGCTGAATCTAGGGACAATTTCTTTACACTTTGATAATAGGAACCGCTTTACTATCAAGGGTTAGACAAATTTAGATTCACCGGTCAAATACATCGACTCAGACACGTACCCATTCCCCTGGTACCTCTCTAATTAGATATAGTCCATTTGCAATGTCTCAAAAGAACCCATAGGCAATGGTGTCTTCCCTCCTTCACACCTTATTCCTTTCACTGGATTGTATTTCTGGCAGACCAAACAATTACTGCTTACCTTCCGAGCCAAAGTTTGTAATTTTGGATGCCACCAAGTAGTTAATAGAGTGTGCCCTACTGCCCTTGCACCATAATGGGTTGCATCGTGCATGCAGTCTATAACCCATACTGCTAATGAGTCTGTCATGCACGTTTGCGCTGCTGGAGTGGTCCACAGTCCAGTCATGCAATCCAGTACACACCCAAGTTGTCTCCATCATTCCTTATCTCCTTCAGTAGCCTCTTCCTGTAATCAAACCATTTATTGAATGGTTGGCATCAGTTTCTCCTAGGGGGACTTGCTAATTATACTTTTAGTCCGCCTCATCATTTTAGGGACCACCATCTTACGTTCCCACGGTATTTTACTGTCAGACTAGCACCGCAATTCCTGATGTCTGTTATGATATGTCTTCTTGTGTGCATTTATATCTCATAACAGAAATTTGTCTGGGTAGCATTAAGGCCTTTAAGAAATCTGCCACCAATTATGCATTTGACATTTGAGTCCCTACTGAAGCCAGAAATCTCCTATTTTCATATAATATCGAAAATCTGTGAAACATTTATCCTCAAATTTTACCATGATGCAATTGCAAATTAGAGCAAATAATTCAAAAGAGTGAAAAGAGTCAAAAGAGTTTATTGTCATGTGTCCCTGACAGGACAATGAAAATCTTTCTTTGCATAGCACAACAGAACATAGAAGGCATTGACTACAATTCTATACATAAATACACCCATGACTTAATAAATTAATAAAGTGCAAATAGCAGATGGAGGGATATTAATGTTCAGAGTTCCGAGCCAGGTTTAATAGTCTGATGGCTGTGGGGAAATAGCTATTCCTAAGTCTTCAGGCTCCTGTACCTTCTGAAGGTAGCAGGGAGATGAGTGTGTGGCTAGGGTGGTGTGGGTCTTTGATGATGCTGCCAGCCTTTTTGAGGCAGCGACTGTGATAAATCCCCTCGATGGAAGGAAGGTCAGAGCCGATGATGGACTGGGCAGCGTTTACTACTTTTTGGAGTCTTTTCCTCTCCAGGGCGCTCAAGTTGCCGAACCAAGCCACGATGCAACCAGTCAACAAGCTCTCTACTGTACACCTGTAGAAGTTAGAGAGAGTCCTCCTTGACAGACCGACTCTCCGTAATCTTCTCGGGAAGTAGAGGCGCTGATGAGCTTTCTTAATAATTGCATCTGTGTTCTCGGACCAGGAAAGATCTTTACAGATGTGCACGCCCAGGAATTTTAAGCTCGTGACCCTTTCAACCATCGACCCGTTGATATAAACAGGGCTGTGGGTCCCCATCCTACTCCTTCCAAAGTCCACAATCAGTTCCTTGGTTTTGCTGGTGTTGAGGGCCAGGTTGTTGTGCTGGCACCATATGGACAGTCGCTCGATCTCTCTTCTATACTCGGACTCATCCCCATCAGTGATACGTCCCACAACAGTGGTGTCGTCAGCGAACTTGATGATGGAGTTCGCGCTATGACCGGCTACACAGTCATGAGTATGAGAGTGAGTACAGCAGGGGGCTGAGCACGCAGCCCTGAGGTGCTCCCGTGCTGATTGTTATCGAATCTGACACATTTCCACCAATATGAACAGACTGTGGTCTGTGGATGAGGAAGTCAAGGATCCAATTGCACAGGGATGCGCAAAGACCCGGTTCTGCGAGTTTGGTAACCAGCTTGGAGGGGATGATTGTGTTAAATGCTGAGCTGTAGTCAATAAATAGCAGCCTGACATATGAGTTTTTGTTGTCCAAGTGGTCCAGAGCGGAGTGGAGGGCCAGCGAGATCGCGTCCACCGTTGATCTGTTGTGGCGGTAAGCGAACTGCAGTGGGTTCAACCTATTATGCTGAATAAGGTGACAAAGGTGACAGCTTTTACATTGTTCCCATCCTAATTAATAATTGCATACCCAGACAATTTCTCTCCCCACGGTTCAATAGATGAACTTTCATCTGCACACAAAGTCATGTCCGGGTCCTCAATGGGTGCATCTCTTAAATCCTCTCGCACAGACGTCCTCTCCTTGATGATCACTAAACAGTCCTGTCCCACTCCTAACTGCTCTTCTGGGGGTGACACAAGAAAAGATACTAGGTTAATTTATATACTGTACCCAAATCAACATTTTCAACTATCTCTGAAATAGATCCCCTGCCATCCTGATAGGCCATCGTTAAGTGTTAGATTTTAATGTCATTTCAATAATTTCCTGATAAAGGGTAGTTACATTTGGGTGCAGAGTGGGTGTCCCCTGGTTACAGAGCAATGTCTATTCCCATATTTGTAGACTTGAGAAGCCCGTTCAGACAAAGTAGTGCAGTAGAGCTAGAAGGGGTTGCTATACAATGATATTTCCAAAATTGGAACCTGCCTTGATGATCTCTCTGGAGGCATCCTGTACCTATTTAATTTACTGCGATTCAATTAGTCTTCCTTGCTGGTACAACATGTCGGGTTAGTTAAGATGTTAGCAGGGTTTGGCACTAGTATATATATGGAGCATTTTTTCAACTGAGTTAATTGCTGTACCAGTTTATGTTGCTTTTCATCTTTCAGTTTCAGAGCTATAAGAGTAAGGATGTTACAGTGAGGAGCAATTCTTATAGTTCCTGTAAATGGTTTTATTTTTGTTTTATTCTGGCATTCCCTGAATCCATTTATCAGTGTTGCTGGTGGCCTATGATCTTCTTGGAAAAATATTACCACTTTCTGGGGAGCTACTTAGATGGGATTGATGGCCACACATCCTACCTGAGCTGTGTCTTCTGCCCTTTCTTGAGGGTTCACATGCTCATATACCTCACTCCTCAGATGATGTGGTTGATAGGTAACACCGTCCTGGAGGCCTGATAAAACTCAACAACATTTCAGTTAGATATATTTGCTCTAACTGTTCGGGTCTGCCATAATGATTGCTCCTCTCCTCTATTGTTCCTAAGTCTCCTGCCTCTGCTGGTCCTTACTGGTACCTCAGTGTATCCTACAGCTCCCTCCTCTTCTTTCAACTAGTGCCAAAACCTTTCTCCTAGTCCTGTCCTTCGTGTGGTTAAAAGAAGGCCTCCAGCTCGTTATTCTTCCCACTCCTGTCGTAAGCCAGTGTAATATGGAGTGGGGGTTCTTCGTCCAGATCTAAGGACCACCGTTGAGGGGTCATTTTGGAGTAATACTGCTGTATGGGAGCCCAGGGGGTCACATTCTATCTTCAATTGGAAAGCACAGAGCAAATCTCTAGCCATTAAATTGCAATCCAATCCAGTTGTTATCACAAATCTGGGTTCGATTTTTTTTTTTTTTTATATTTCAATTTGTTTGATTGCCTTTCCTCCATATACTACTTCAACTGGCTCTGAGATGGGATACTGGGAGAATTGTCCTCGATAACCAGACAGGTTCTGAACATCTTTTGATTCGGGGAGATTGTAAAAAAATATTTTCCCTCTTGGTTCTTGGTTTTTCTGCCAGTTCCCTCTTTGCTCTCTATGATCTCATTGATCTCTGGGATCTCACCACTCCCTCTGATCTTGAAAATTTCTTCTGTGACCCCCGCTTTCGTTCCTTTCTCTAGTTGGGCACTCCCTACTCCAGTGACCCATTCACCCACACGTATAACTGGCCTAATCCTTATGTTCGGTGTCTTCTCAAACTTGGTCTCTGTGGGATTGGCTCTAGGGCAGGTATTTCTCTATGATATTGATTTAAATATTCTGGAACCCTAATTTCTCCCAATCCATAATTTGCTGGTACTCTGAGGGTCCATGGTTCAGAGTCAGATTTTGGCACTTCTTTTTTGATTACATATTGGGTGTTTGGTTTTCCTGCAGGCCGACTCTCCTGTTTTATTACATCCTTCCCGTGGTATCTTACCGTTCTGGCCATTTGACTGGGACTATTTCCAGACCTGTCCATATTATTAGTTTTAATTGATTCAGCCACATTAGTTGGAAGGCAATTAAGTAAGGTTGCACAGTACTAAGGAGAATTTGTCCCATTCCTGAAATTCAGATCCCCTGATTGATCCATGTATAAATCAGAAAATCTTTCCAAAAATTCACCTGCTCCCTCTCCCTTTTTCGGTCTCACATCCAGAATCTTTGAGATATCTATAGGCTTCTGAAGGGTTTTGGCAAGTCCAGTTAAAACTGCATCTTCCCTCGCTCTACCATCAGTAGTTATCTGTTGTATCACAGCCCATAGATCTCAGGAGTCTGCATGATACACATGCATTGTAGTTCTTAAGTAATCCACCAAGGAAGCCGGTGACTTCTTTCTATCAGGGATCTTGCTTAACACTGCATTCAGAATTTTTGTCATATCGGGATCTCCTTCAATATCTCCAGCTATTATCTCACCCTCAGATATGTCTTCCTCTTCATTAGGGGAATTACGGTACCTTCTAAATGACTCCCTTTCCTTTCTTGCTACTCGTCCAACTCGTCTAGGTTTAGGCTTGTAAGAACACTCTGGTTGTTGGACCCTTCCCCTACATTCCTTGTCCTTAACTACTTGAATTGTCTTTTTTGGTTTGCTTCTGGTACCATGAGTTACCGGACTGTCTATTGTCAAGGGAGCAGTCGGGGTTAAAGAATCCTGTACTCGTGGTGCTGCTGTTTGTAAAGCAGACTTTATTGTAGAATCTGCAGGTGGTGTTAAATATGCTGCAGGATCTGAATGTCTGTTGTGTGCACAAGCTATACAATGTATGGGTGGAACCCAGGGAATGCAAGAGGAATATGGTGGAGGCTGTGAACTTCTTTTAAATTTAACACTTTCCCAATCTTTCAAATATTCGTCTTCTCCCCCTTCGAAGTCAATGCCAACCATCGGGTCCTTCACCTCTAAATTTACCGATGCCAGTTTCCCTTCAGGAGATCTATCTCTTTCCTGTTCCTTAAGGGCCTGTCCCACCAGCATGCAACTCTATGCGATGAACACGATCAAACCGGCAGCGGGGGCCGCGCGGAGGTCGGGTGATCCCCTGTACAGGGCCGTTCCCACCAGCATGCGCCTGCATGCAGCAAGCACAACTAAACCGGCAGCAGGGGCCGCGCGGAGGTTGGGTGAGTGGCGCAACGCGGCGCAAAGCGAGGCGAACTTGGAGCAAGTCCAAGGTAAGTTCGCCAGGACTTAGCGGGGCACACAGAGAGGGGCACCGAGACACACACACATACAGGGCCACGGAGCCACACACATAGAGGGTCACGGAGGCACTTACAAATAGGTTCACGGAGGCACGATGTCCGGGCTGTGTGTAAATGTCGAGGCGACTGCAAGCCGACAAGCGTTGCCGCGCGGAATTTTTGGACATAGTCGGTTTTTCGGAGCCCCGCGCGGTGTCGGGATGAACTCGGGACGAACTCCGCACAATTCCGCACGGCTCCGGCGATCGAAGTGGGACCGGCCCCGCGACGCCGGACGGCTCAAGCGACCACGTTAGGTCACGCTAATCGCATAGAGTTGCATGCTGGTGGGACAGGCCCTTTATGCTTTCCTATACATCCATACCCTTCTCCCCTGGTGCCTGGAGGTCGATTTACTTCATTATCATCTAACTCTATTCTAGGCTTCAAAGCTGCCTCCGACCAATTCATCATTATTGCAGCCTCTTTGCATGTTTTTACTTATATAACCATATAACCATATAACAATTACAGCACGGAAACAGGCCATCTCGGCCCTTCAAGTCCATGCCGAACAACTTTTTTCCCTTAGTCCCACCTGCCTGCACTCATACCATAACCCTCCATACCCTTCTCATCCATATGCCTATCCAATTTATTTTTAAATGATACCAACGAACCTGCCGCCACCACTTCCACTGGAAGCTCATTCCACACCGCTACCACTCTCTGAGTAAAGAAGTTCCCCCTCATGTTACCCCTAAACCTCTGTCGCTTAATTCTAAAGTCATGTCCTCTTGTTTGAATCTTCCCTATTCTCAGAGGGAAAAGCTTGTCCACATTATTCACTTCTTGTCCACTTGTCCACTTCTTCATAATGTTGTCTCCACAGACGAATGAGTTGGTTTCCCATTATTGATTACAATGGAAACAATGGCTCAGGCTATTCACACTTCGATCACAAAATTCCTAGGACTTAGCAAGTTTACTCACAAAAAAACGGCAAAAGTTTTCCAATCCACTAGCAAGTTTCTCACAGATAAGTCTCTCACAAAACAAAGGCAAAATTCCTAACACCTAGCAAGTCTCCCACACAAGTCTATCTTCTTTCAAATGGGCACCCAAGAACCAGTCACACAAATCCTACCTACACAGAGATCCACACAGGCTTTTTAAAGCGGTAAACACATTTTGACTCCAGGCGGGACCACGTTCTCAAAAGAACAAGCAAACACAAAACAGCAGCAAATTTCCTGCACTTAAACACGTGGCTTCAAACAAGAACAATACAGTTGTAACACAAGAGCAAAATGACACGCAAACAAGAAATAATACAGCTAATAGTTATAATGCATAAACACACTGTAATGTGTGATGAAATATAAGCATTCGATTACAATACAATTCTAAGGTAAATACTAGATCACACAATTCAAGCAAACAGTTCTAACAATACAAGAGCAGAATTATTACCAGAACAAAATCAGTTCCATTGCAAGAACAGAATCCCACAACTCACGTAAAGGCAGAGCAGTACAATTTAAGCAAACAGTTTTTTTAAAGAAAACTATTTACACAATTCTAAGCAAGTCATTATATTAAAATGACGGAGTTATATGGAGTTATGTACAATTACGGAACCATGTTACATTTTTACAAGATCTAGATGAAAACAGATATTCAATGTGAACACCTCAAATTTAGGGAAATTTCAAAAATTTAGATCATAGTTCAGTGCTAATTTTCAATATGCCAATCTGCCTTAGCACTGGACCAACAATACTTAATAACCTTTCAGTATTATACTTTAAGATAATTTGCCAATCGTTTACCCCAATACTGACCCTTTCAATCAGCCCTCATATTTTGACCCCCCAGTAATACCCTCATAACCCTATTAACCTGAACCCTCCCCAGAGACTCAAAACAGCTGCAGACTTATCCTCAGATAGCTGATCAACCCTCCCCAGAGATTCGAACCCTCACTAAACAGAGTTTACCAGATTACTATTCTCTTCACTCGTCGGGATCCCCAACACAAGTACACGAATGATTGATTTATCCTGATCAGCGAAGCGGGCAAATCAATGTGAAAACCGCACCGTGGCACCGATTTCGCCTCTCACAATCTGGAACGATTCAACTCCCTGACTGCAAACTTATGTCTGGGGCTCCATGGAGATCCCGGAGGAGCCCCCAATGTAAATTCCGGTTCTAGACTTACCCCCTTAGTCTGGTTTAGTCAAACATCAAGTCAAACTCTGGTTACAAAACCTTACTTTATTGAAGAACAAACTGCAGGGGCGGTTGCTGATCCACCCATGCAAGCCAACAATATCTCGTGCAAACTGAACAGAAGTCACATTCACCCGACACACCCCAAAGAATTACACACCCTCTTATACCCTTCCAAACTAAAGGCATGACATTACTTGGGGGAGTCAACCCCTACAAACCAATCACACATATTAATTATAACAGTACATAATTGACAGTTCCCCAGCCCAATAACATAATCTTAAATACATTGTATTTGAAAGAAGCTTCTAGAAGGAAGCCAACATGAATGAATAGTGCAACATGTGCCCTGGGGTTCAAACAGTTCCTCCAAGGCTCAACATTTCAACCAATCAATGACTAACAAAGTAAGGCTTCACAATATGATATATACTATGTACACTCAGTTTGCATTGACCCAATCAGTTCTATGCATTTTCCACCTCATTGTAAGACTTCTGCAAATG
Organism: Raja brachyura; assembly: GCA_963514005.1. The sequence continues at coordinate 19,919,157 of OY740788.1, forward strand.
TCCCAATTCTTTCTCTGCAACTCTTATCTGGGCCACAGACACACTAGCATCACCAGCTTGTCTCAGCTCTGCAAAGGCACATTTCACTTGACCAAAATGGCCTAGCAGTACATCAGCCCTTACTCAATTTTAATACCATGGCTGCTCCAATTTAGCCAGGATTAACAAACGCACCATCTCTTGTCAAGAAAGGGGATTTCGAGAACCTGAGGACATAGGCTTAAGGTGAAGGTGGAAAGATTTTATACGGATTTGAGGGATAACTTTTTCACACAAAGGGTGGTGGGTGTATGGAACAAGCTGCCAGAGGAGGTAGTTGAGGCTCGGACTATCCCAACATTTAAGAAACATTTAGACAAGTACATGGATAGGACAGGTTTAGAGGGATACTAGACTAAGTGGGACCCATTGGGTCCCAGCATCACATGGGAGGGCTGGTCACCCAACACAATATTCCACCTCTCCACCAATTCCAATATTGCTGGCCAGTGGGGGGGGGGGGGCTATCTTTTATCTTAGCATGGGTGCTGTGGGCCGAAGGGTCTGGTTTCAAGAGGGCTAGTATGGACATTGTGGGCCGAATGGATTCTTGGGCTGGCAGCTCAGTCACTGAGGCCTGGCAGTACAGTCACTCAGGCCTGGCAGGCTGGAAGCTGAGAAACAGAGCAGCCATTCCTGCCTATAAGGTGCCCATTGTGATGAAGAACACGCAGGCATGAAAAGTGGATAAAGGATTTATTAAAGTTGAAATTGTGAATTATTCTTAAAATATAAGAACAAATTAAATGTTAAAGATGAGAATTATTAAATTCTTGTTGTGCTCTGCTGCTCACTGCCTCTTGATGGCTATTTGCTGTTGATAAAAAAAGAGACAATTTTAATATAGAGAGATTGAGTGATTGTAATTTCTTGTAATTCTCAATCCTCTGGACTCACTGAAGAATTTGTGTAAAACATTTTTTTGAGGCGGGGCTGTCGGGGTGGGGTGGGGGGTGGCTTTGTCTTCTTTCATGTGGCGTGCGCAGCCTAAAGTTGTAGGACAACTTGTTCTATTTGATCTCCTGTCGAGTTGATTGCATTAGTCGAAACAGGGAGGACCACGTGAAGGTAGCAATCTTCCACCCCGGGGGTGGCAAACGTTCTGAAGCCGAGGGAGTGGGACGGCTTCAGGTGGGGGCTCTCGTGGGCTGATGAGGGAGGGGGTGTCCTGCAGCGGGCGATGGGAGCGGCTTCAGGAGGGGGAGCATCCTATAGCCAGGCGGAAGGCAGCGTCTTGAGGTGGGGATGTCAGTGGGGGGGAGGAGGGGCAGTGAGCGACCTACTCATGGCCTCTGGACTCACTGCCTTGGGACTAACTCATGGTCTCTGGACTGACTGACTCACTCATGGCCTCTGGACTGACAAATTGAATCATGACTTGTGGACTGACTGACTTATGCCCGACTTCTGGAGTCACGTCCGACTTTTGTAAACTGAAAACTGTAACTTCCACATTGAGGAACAGCCTCTTCCTGACAGCCATCAGGCTATTAAGCTTAACAAATAAGCTCATAACTACGAAAGACTATATTATTTGTACTATTTGGTATTTGTTGATCACACACACACCCTCCACCTCACACAGACACTCACACACACAGACTCTCACACATGCAGACACAGACTCTCAGACACACACACACTCTCACACACACAGACACAGACACACACACACACTCACACACAGACTCACACACACACTCACACACAGACTCACACACAGACTCACACACAGACTCACACACAGACTCACACACAGACTCACACACAGACTCACACACAATACGAAAATGCCAAGTAAATTCAAAACGTGGTAAACATAGTGTGTAAACCGAACGATTCAAATGTTTAAAGCCTCCTGTAGAGGCAGCTGCTGGTGAACCAAAAACGTGCTTTAAATAACGTCCAACAAACAAACTCACCACAGACAGAGCAGTAAGCTATCTTGAATTATTCAACGATGTCTTCACTAAGCCTTCTGCAGTCAGCACCTTCTTGCCACAAACCAGAAATGACGCAATCGGAGCTATCTAGACGCTAACTGGAAATGACGTCATTGGCACCATCTTGCCACTAAGCGGAAGTCACAGAATGAGCACCAATTTTGCAATTAAACACAGTCCTGATCTAATAAAATGTTTATTCACGCTTTATCCATCCGAAAACTGTTGCAACGATTTAAAAAACCAAGCCAAGGCAAACAATTTGGCAGCAGCCACTTGACAACCAAAATTCATTTTGTGAACACAAACATTTTGAAAGGCGAGGCAATCAATTTGGCAGCAGGAACTTGAGAACTAAAATTCATTTTGTGAACAGAAACTTTTTGAAAGGCGAGGCAAACAATTTGGCAACAGCCACTTGACAACCAAAATTCATTTTGTGAACACAAACTTTTTAAAAGGCGAGTCAAACAATTTGGCAGCAGCCACTTTGACAACCAAAATTCATTTTGTGAACACAAACTTTTTAAAAGGCGAGGCAAACAATTTGGCAGCAGCCACTTGACACCCAAAATTTATTTTGTGAACACAAACTTTTTAAAAGGTGAGTCAAACAATTTGGCAGCAGCCACTTTACAGCCACATTGAGGGGACTCACCGTGGAGTAGATGTGCATTCAGTGTTATTCGTAGCTCAGAGAGCCGTGACCCTCTCGCTTCCTGGGTCTGGCAGAGACTGAGTGAGGCACGACACTTCCGGATTTTATAGTCCCTCTCACCTGCCGCTGGCGGGGGCAGCAGAGAGAATGGCAAATTTTTCAAAAACATTAATATCTCTCTGATTTTTAATCGATGGAAAAATCCTCCAGTCCAAGAAGTTGGAGGGGGCTCTGAGTGAGGTGGCCAAAAATGACGGCTGTAGGTGGCGGCGTTCTCTCGGAAATCACAGCACAGTGAACCAAAAGCGGTCAAGATCAGACTTTTAGTAATATAGATAGGCCAAATATAGGCAGGTGAGTCATAGGTTGAACATACAAACTCCGTACAGACAGCACCCAAAGTCAGAATCAAACCTGAGTCTCTGGCGTTGCAAGAGCTGTAAGGCAGTAACTCTACCGCTGTGCCACAGCGCCGCCCCTTATATACCTGATAGATTATATAATATTAGTGTACAATTGTTATGCTTTGTAATATCATTTTTGTAGATTTTTGTTGAATTTGATGTTGAAACATTTTTTTTTTTAAACACAGCTTTAATCCTGACAAGAATCAAGTTGGACGTTGGAAACTCAAAGATGACTTAACATATTACTGAGACCGATCTATTCTATTTGTGATTTTGGCTGAAATATAAACGCAGAGACTGAAAAAACACATCCACCTGGAGTCTGACCTGACATTTAGATGCACTGTACAGTCCTGTCATATACAATAAGTGGCATGGATACAAGAACTTCCATGTAATTAGACTGCCATGAAACTGGAACATATGTACCAGAAATGTCAAACGGAAGGAAGCTTGTAAATGTTACTGACAATAATTCATTCAAACATTAAAAAAAATTGTAAATAAACATTTATAGAAAGCTCTGGGGTTATTATTTTCCTTGATATATTCTCTTCTTTCCTCCTCCCCCACTGATGGTGATACCGTATAATACATTGGTTTAGATCATAACACTTACTACAACTACTACAAGCGAGCTGGTTAAACAGAAAGCCAGCTATCCCTTCACTAGTCACCAGACAAGTAAAAGCCAGCCATTAGCAGTGGGTTATATGATGACAGTTAAACCTCAGGAGCACTGGTGGCACGTAAAAAAAAAAAATCACTCAAATGTCACCCTTCCATTTCTATGCAGCCATTAGAAGCTCTTGATTGAACAGGAGCCAAGAAGCTTGATTCGAGGAGTCTAATAAAATATATTTTCAGATATCTCATACAGTAACCATGAGAGTCTGAAGAAGGGTCTCGACCTGAAACGTCACATATTCCTTTTCTCCAGAGATGCTACCTGACCCGTTGACTTACTCCGTTTTTTTGTGTCTATCTTCGGTTTAAGCCAGCATCTGCAGTTCCTTCCGACACTTAACAATTTGATACTTTGCTCCAGTGTTACTTTCCCATCTGGGAACAATGGCTTCACCTCAAACGGTTTGCCTTGGATTGATAAAGGTGCTTCATAAACAGAAATCTTACATTCAGCTTAAATAATTATCAAATTAGAGATCAGATCATATTATCTGCAGTGGATGCATGTTAGGATTCTGTAAATGCTGCTCATAAAAGCTACACTTTCAGTGAACCTGGCTGCAAGACTGGGAAGAATAGTTATAGGTTGTAAAGTTTCTTTACTTTGGAACAAGTTTTATCAAACGCTGCCAAGACCAGGGTATTAAAGATTATCTGCAGTGAAAAGTGTAATTTGTTCTTAATTGTAAATTTCTGATACCAATCTTTTTAGTGTGTTTGATTTGGTGTCCAGTCTTAAAAGATTTAGGCCATGGTAACACTAATTATTGTTGTTCTAATGGTCGAAAGTGGTTTCTGCGGTGGTCGAGGCTTCATCTAGGTTGCTGCTATTTTTTCATCATGATTAAAACCGGCCTTGACTAAAAATAGGTTGCCGTTTTAAATATTAACAGTTTTTTTGTCGCAGGTCTAGTCGAAGCCGGCTTTCTTCATAGTTGAGGAAGGTTTTCAACATATGCGTGGGAGGTGGTAGGAGGTTGCAGGTCACCTCAACGTTGATTTTCTTTTGGGTGGCGGGCAAGGTTACCAGAGGTTGCTGTTCAGGTCTCCTAAGTGGGACAGGGGCATTAGCTACAATTCCCAGACGATAGTTCACTGTAGGTATCTCCACAATGCAAGTACCATCATGAGCAGACAAAATACAACAACGATTAAATAGTTGGTAAAAAATATGCACTCTGTTAATAATGCCATTGCTGAGCTCTGCGATCGATGGCGCAGCAGTAGAGTTGCTGCCTTACAGTGAAAACAGCGCCTGAGACCCGGGTTCGATCCCGATTGCGGGTGCTGTCCTTATGGAGTTTGTACGTTCTCCCCGTGACCTGCGTGAGTTTTCTCCGAGATCTTCGGTTTCCTCCACATTCCAAAGACGTACAGGTTTGTAGGTTAATTGGCTTGGTAAAATATAAAAATAAATTGTCCCTTGTGGGTGTAGGATAGTGTTAATGTGTGGGGATCGCTGGACGAAGTGGACTCGGTGGGCCGAAGGGCCTGTTTCCGCGCTGTATCGCTAAACTAAACAGAACTAAACTAAGCACAATAGGTGCTTAGTTGCATTTTGAACATTTTGTTCATTCCTTACAAGTTAAGAGGACTGAGATGCTAGATCTTTATAACAAATGCTCAAATTTAGACGTTTCAATCAATTAATACACATTTTACAATTTAGTTTCAAAACCAAAAAAGCCACGATCAAGAAAATCAATTTACGTTGCCCCATTCATGGTCTCGGCACATCGTCAAACATTCTGCAGCTGGTGTTGGAAGTGCGGTCACTATTGTAATATGGGACATACAGTGACCCATTAATATATAACAAGCTCACATAAAATACAATCTGATAATGACCAGATAAACAATGTTATAAGTGTAGGAAGGAATTGCAGATGCTGGTTTAAACCGAAGGTAGACACAAAATGCTGGAGTAACAGCATCTCTGGAGAGAAGGAATGGGTGACATTTCGGGTCGAGACCCTTCTTCAGACTAGAGTCAGGGGAAAGAGAAACAAGTGATACAGATGGTGATGAGGAGATTTTTAGAACAAATACATGAAAGCTATGCAAAAAAGTAACAAAGATAGAGGAAACAGGTGTTAGTGGTTTGCTAGGTGAGAACGAGCAGCTAGTGCCAACAAGAAGCTGGTACGACTTGAGTAGGGGATGGATGTAGAGAGAGGGGGTACAGGTTAGAAATTAGAAGAATTAAGAAATTAGAGAAATCAATATTCATACCACTGGGTTGTAAGCTGTCCAAGCGAAATATTAAATGCATTTGGCCTCATGCTGACAATGGAGGAGGCCAACGACAGAATGGTCAGTGTGGAAATGGGAAGGAGAATTAATGTTTGGCAACCGATATCAGAAAGGTCCAGGTGGACTGAGCGAAGGTGTTCAGCGAAACGATCGCCGAGTTACAATATTGTTTGAAAAATAAATATTAATCAGATCTCCTTGCTTTTCCTCAAGTAATGCCTTCAAAGCATGCGAGACTAATGTCTTTGTTTAATGGCTCAGCCAAAAGAATGAATCACAATGGGTTGGCACATGCCAATGTTTCATTCATTATCGGAAAATCTAACCCATTGCAATTGGGAAGATTTTCCAAAATATACTACAAGATGGAAGAACAATCATTTTAATATTCACCCTTTTCAAGGATTCTCCATCGCTAGAATTAATCTCTTCAAAGGCACCCATCAGGTGCCTAGCCCATTTAAACATGCCAATTAAATCACTCTTAAATCATTCGAACTCAAGGGAATGCAAACCAGTTTTATGCAAGCTGTCTTCATAATTTAACTCTTGAAATTTGATTAGTATTCTGATGCTGTGGTTCCACTAAAACCAGTGTATCTTTTCTGAGGTGACCAAAACTGAACGTAGAACTAGAGATGTGGTTTGACCAAAGGTCTGTAAATAATGAATAAAGTTAGCCCTAATGCCAAACATCGGCAAACAGCAGCTTAAATCTGTTTCAGATAAAGTGCGCTGATTAACAGCTCTCTGAAAATGATTTCTGGCACCTGAGGGGAGCCAATTTGCAACCTTTGCCCTGTTAGCACACAGTTACTCCAGAACTAGCACTTCTGATAAACCACAGCAAGTCTCCTAGAGAGGCACAACTCACTGTATCGTTCATTTCTTCTCCCACAATCCCTTTATTGTTCCCTTTCCTCTAGTTTCTTCCTCCGTTTCTCCCTTTCATTTCTTCAGAGTGTCGCTGCCATCCGAATATTTAAATAATCAATTGTCAGGAAGCTCCATATGCTCAGGCTGGTGAGCCTGATCACTTCTTGGTAATTCCAGCCTGCAATTGCGTTGTAGAGCAACTGTTAATCCATTTTATATTCACTGAATATGTTAAACTGCATGGAGAAAAATCGTGCAGGAGCACATTAACCATTGTGCTAACGCATCAGCCAAAAGAAATAAAAACCTTGAAAGTAATAGAAAGCTGATAACTAAAACAGTGAACATTTGAAGTCAGCTTTGGAGACAGCACATTTTATAGGCCCTTGAAACAAGCTCTGATTGCTAATTATTTGCAGTTACATAATGAAATAGCAAAACGCAAGCTTACACATCCCATAAAGGAGCAGTTTGTTTCTTGCATGTGGATGACATGTAGAAATTTGCAACTGGGAATTCAATTTTACAATTTTATGTTTCCACACTAATTGTGGAACTTGTGAATTTATCCCATCACGTTTGTAATGACTTTTTTTGCCAGTTTGCAAATTACTTGCTTTAAAACAAAATCAACAATCATGAAGTCATAATTTCTCAATGACATTCAACACCACACTGAAACTTAGTGGCAGCCCAGAATAAAAAGTTAAGAACCTGTGAGTATTATCAACGTTGGGATTTAAAACATATTTCATATAATCATGGTATATATAAAATAATATTTCAAATATTAAGAAACAAATTAAAACTGCAATCTAATTTCAAGGTTCTAATTATATAAACAACGTAATTTTCACTATCGGTTTATAATATCAATAGATTCACTAGATTAGGTTAACGCAGTCACGTACCATTATTTCATATTTATCCATTTATGATGACAATGTAGCAGTGATTGTAAATTTAGCCGGACTCATTAAAGAAGCAACTTCCTTGTTTTCTTTGAACTGGGCTCTGCACTTCATTTTAAATGGAATATATATCTGTAAATGTCTGCAGAAAATGAAATGTAATCTTTCATAGAACCGGATCAGCTGTAGGCAGAAAGTACTGAAGACAAATAAGGGCCTTCAGAGGACATCATGGAGATGGTGTCTGAGGAATAGTTTGGAGGAGAATCGAAACAATTTTGAGAGAACAGTGTTTTTAAACAGTCACCTGTAGTTGTTGCTGGGTTTATTGTTGAATAAAAGTCACTTTCATTTCAATTACTGTTTTTAAGGGATTTTTTTTTGGATGCTTTTAAAAATAAAAATATTTATTTGGCCTAATTTTACATTTTCGAACCTCTAACATTTATTCCCAAGTGCCACTCTAGTGTAGTCATACAATAACACATTGATTCTTAGAATTTGCCTCTCCTTCCAGTTATATACTTCTACCATTTTACATTGACTTTAGTAATGGGGAATTTATAATGATAAACATTGCATGTCAGAAAATACCAAATTATTTTTTGTTTTAAGGGCCTGACCCACAGGCAATTGTTTCGGCGACTGCCGGCATTGTCATAGTCGTAGCAGGTCACGAAAAACTGGCGACTGCACCTCCTTGCGACAATATCTTCAACAACCTACCACCTAGTCGACATCCGGCTACGGCAAGCTACCGACAACCATCGACCCATTAGGACGTCCACACCCACGACAACCTACGTCCACCCGCGACAAGCTATGACAAGGTTGCACCCTGACGGCGACAACTGAAGACAACTCAAGACAATTCAGTCGCCGGTACCTGTTGCCGGTTGATGTAGGTAGTCACCAATGGAATTCACAGAGTCAGCACCGGTGATCCTGGCGACAACCTACGACAGCACCTACGTCAGGAGAAGTCAAGCTATGCTCACTGGCGTCAAGCCAACAGTCACCAAAAAGTTTTGACCATTTCAAAATCCAGCGGTGACCAGAAATACACTACACCTCTTTGGGTGACTAAGGAGACTACTCACGACCATACAGGCGACACCCCGGCGACCATGTGGCAACAGCCTAGTCACCTGTAGTCACCTACAAAAAAAATCTGAGTGGGACAGGCCTATTAAGCAGAAGTTGATTCAATGGGAGACCATGATCCCTGGTTATTTCTTTGCCTGCACATTTCAACTGGTCCTATTGGTCTTTATGGGTGAACTAGCAATGGAATGATATACAGAGCTAATGATGAACAAATACTAAGCAATATAAAATGTCAAACTGAAGTTTGGAAATACAGAGTGGAAACGGGCCTACCAAGTCCGTGCCGACCAAAAATCACCACGTACACTAGTTCTAACCTACACTCAGGGAATAATTTACAGAAGCCAATTAACCTACAATCCTGACGTCTTTGGAATGTGGGAAGAAACCGGAGCACCCAGGGATAACCCACGCGGTCACAGGAGAATGTGCAAACTCCATACAGATAGCACCAATACTCAGGATCGAACACGGGTCTCTGGCGCTGTAACCACCACCGAACCGCCCCAAGAGATCAAAGAAGAAACGGAAAGAAACTTCAGTCGTGAATGATTTGATTATGAATACGTACAGTTTTGCACAAAGTCGCAAGTTTAAGATTGAGTGAGGAAAGTGAAGGTGCATCAAAGTGTTTGGAAAACCGCTTGCTGTGGGATATATCTTAAATATGAAAAATACCACAGAGATGCTAAGAATAACAGTCCCATCCATGAAGCCTTGGGTGACCACAGATTTATCCTTTAACTCTGAAATGGTTCTTTCTATACTTATCCCCTCCACTTCAGTGTACGACTCTATAAACCTGAATCCATTCACATACCAGAGTCTATTTTCCTTCAGATTACAAAAACACTTGATGGATAACCAAATTTAGAAATTGTTAAACATGTATTTTAAAACTACCTCATCTACCTTTCTTCCACAAACACGGATAAAGCTTCTCAATTTTTGGGGCAATTGTTTTCTTTAGATTAATTTACATAATTTAGACAAATTATGAATCATCACAGAATTTTTTTTTAGAGAAATTTGGCCCATCGAGTCTACGATGAACAGTGATCCCCGCACTTTAACAATATCCTACCCAAACTAGGGACAATTTACACATTCACCAAGCCAATTAAACTACGAACCTGTACGTCTTTGGAGTGCGGGAGGAAACCGAAGATCTCGGGCAGAACCCACGTGGTCACGGGGAGAACGTACAATCTCCATACAGACAGCACCCATAGTCGGGAATCAAAACCGGGTCTCCAGCGCTACAAGTGCTGTAAGGCAGCAACTCTACCGCTGCGGCACCATGCCACCCGCTTAATCTCTATACTTTAATTCTTCATTCTTTGTTTCAGCTAGAAAGTACAATTTTTTGCAAATAAAATGGACTTCACATAGATTTTAAATAGAAAGCCTGTAACATGGATTTGTACCATTTTTGCTTACCTTTGTGAAATAATTTTGCATCTGCATGACATTATAAGCAGGAAGTGCACTAGGAGCCATACAATTTTAGCAAAATTATATAATGAATCTTGATCAAACACAAAGCACATAAAAATGCCATTGGAGACTTTATTCCGCATTAAATCTATTCTTCATTTTAAAATCTCCACATATGATATTGGTTTGAAATTAAAATGGTGCCTTAGAGTTATGAATTCAGTACTTTGGGATTTTTTACTCCCTAATAAAGGCACTCTAATTAGATGCCCCAATGAGATGCATATGTAATTTCCAGCAACTCCTACCATTCAAAACAAAAGAGTTGCCCAAATGGTGACTCGAGGTTCTGCACAATTATGCTGTGAGCCTATCTGCGTTTGTATCGCAATCCTTTAAAAATACTAGCCTCAACATGACTTTTAGCTTAGATTAGTTTAGGGATACAGTGCGGAAACAGGCTCTTTGGCCCACCGAGTCCACGCCGACCAGCGGTCCCCGCACATTAACACCATCCTACACACACACTAGGGACAATTTACATGCATAACAAGCTAATCAACCTATACACCTGTACGTCTTTGGAGTGTGGGAGGAAACCCACGCAGGTCACGGGGAGAACGTACAAACTCCGTACAGACAGCATCCGTAGTCGGGATTGACCTTGGGTCTCTGGCGCCGCAAGCTCTGTAAGGCAGCAACTCTACCGCTGCACCACCATGCCACCCACAGACATATTATACATATTACACACATATTTCCTACCTCAAAGGTAGGAGTTTCTCTACTAACATAGGCAACTCTTTCTCCTCCCCAGCTAGCCTCTGCTGCGGGGTTCCACAAGGTTCCATCCTAAGCCCCATTCTCTTCTCCCTGTATATGCTCCCCTTAGGCCAAATAATTCAAAGGCACGGCATTTCCTTCCATTGCTACGCAGACGATACACAACTCTATCTCCCCCTGAAGCCCAAAAAACAATCAAATCTGCTTAACCTTATCCGCTGCCTCGAGGATATAAAGTGTTGGATGGCCCAGAACTTCCTCCAACCAAACGAGAATAAGTCTGAGGTCATCCTTCTCGGCCCCTCGGACTCAATCAAAATGATAGCAGGCAGCCTTGGAAGCCTTACCACACTACTCAAAACTCACGTCAAAAACCTTGGCATGATATTTGCCGTGGTAAAAACTAGCTACTTCCAGCTTCGGACAATAGCTAAAATAAAACAATTCCTCCAGTTTGATGACCTCGAAAAGATCATCCACACATTTATCTCCTCCCTCCTAGATTACTGCAACTCCCTCTACACTGGCATCAGCCAATCTTCCCTCTCCCGCCTGTAACTGGTCCAAAACACTGCAGCGAGACTCCTGATGGTCACCCGAAAAAGGGACCACATCACCCCGATCCTGGCCTCTCTCCACTGGCTCCCTGTGCGGTTCCGAATAAATTTCAAGATCCTCCTTTACGTCTACAAAGCCCTTAATGGGCTTGCCCCCACCTACACCATAAGTCTGCTTACCCACCACACCACCTCCAGGTCCCTCAGATTGGCCGACTTGGGGTTATTGAACATCCTAGGCATAAGCTCAGCGGCGACCGCGCCTTTGTGGTTGCAGCTCCTAGACTGTGGAACAGCATCCCTCTTCCCATCAGAACTGCCCCCTCCATCGATTCCTTTAAGTCGAGACTTAAAACTCATCTCTACTCCCAAGCCTTTCTTGACGTCCTCTGACCGAGGGCTATATGTATGTAGTGATGTTTGTATTTAATCTATGAACCACTGTTGTATAACGTTAGTACCTCAACCAATGTAAAACACTTTGGCCAACGTGAGTTGTTTTTTAAATGTGCTATATAAATAGAAGTGACTTGACTCGACATTTCAAGACATATTATTGTAAAAATTTATAATTTCACGGTTAGTTTATCACGAATTATTTGAAAATAATATCCATATGAATGTAAATACTATCGAGCACATTATCAGTTCTGACTTTAAACATATAATATAGAAACATCTACACTACATTCAGAAAGTATTCAGACCCTTTCACTTTTTCCACATTTTGTAACGCTACAGCCTTATTCTAAAATGGATTAAATTCTTTTTTTTAAATCATCAATCTACACACAATACCCCATAATAAAAAAGCAAAAACAGGTGTTTAGAAATTTTTGCAAAGTAATTAAAAATAAATAACTGACATATCACATTTACATAAGTATTCAGACCCTTTACTCAGTACTCTGTTGAGGTACCTTTGGCAGTGATTACAGCCTCAAGTCTTCTTGGATATGACGCTACAAACTTGGCACAGCTGTATTTGGGTAATTTCTCACATTCCTCTCTGCAGATCCTCTCAACCTCTGTCAGGTTGGATGGGGAGCATCGGTACACAGCTATTTTAGGTCTCTCCAGAGATGTTCGATCGGGTTCAAGTCCGGGCTCTGGCTGGGCCACTCAAGGACATTCACACACTTGTCATGAAGCCACTCCTGCATTGTCTTGGTTGTGTGCTTAGGGTGGTTGTCCTGTTGGAATGTGAACCTCTTCCCCAGTCTGAGGTCCTGAACACTCTGGAACAGGTTTTCATCAAGGATCTCTCTGTACTTTGCTCCATTCATCTTTCCCTCGGACCTGACAAGGCTCCCAGTTCCTGCCGCTCAAAAACATCCCCACAGCATGATGCTGCCACCACCATGCTTCACCGTAGGTATGGTATTGGCCAGGTTATGAGTGGTGCCTGGTTTCCTCCAGACGTGACATTTACCATTCTGGCCAAAGAGTTCAATCTTGGTTTCATCAGACCAGAGAATCTTGTTTAGATGCCTTTGGCAAACTCCAAGCGGGCTGTCATGTGCCTTTTACTGAGGAGTGGCTGCCGCCCGACCACTCTACCATAAAGGCCTGATTGGTGGAGTGCTGCAGATATAGTTGTCCTTCTGGAAGGTTCTCCCATCTCCACAAAGGAACTCTGGAGCGCTGTCAGATTGACCATCGGGTTCTTGGTCACCTCCCTGACCAAGGCCCTTCTCCCCCGATTGCTCAGTTTGGCCGGGCGGCCAGCTCTATGAAGAGTCCTGTTGGTTGCAATATTCTTCCATTTAAGAATGACGGAGGCCACTGTGCTCTTCGGGACCTGCAATGCTACAGAAAATGTTTTTTACCCTTCCCCAGATCTGCACCTCGACACAATCCTGTCTCGGAGGTCTATGGACAATTCCTTCATCTTTATGGCTTGGTTTTTGCTCTGACATGCACTGTCACCTGTGAGACCTTATAGAGACAGGTGTGTGTCTTTCCAAATCATGTCCAATCAAATTATTTGACCACTGGTGGACTCCAATCAAGTTGTAGAAACATCTCAAGGATAACCAATGGAAACAGGATAAACCTAAGCTCAATTTTGAGTGTCATAGCAAAGTGTCTGAATACTTATGTAAATATGATATTTCAGTTATTTCTTTTTAATTACTTTGCAAAAGTGTCTACACCTGTTTCGCTTCTTCATTCTGGGGTATTGTGTGTAGATTGACGGTAAAAAAAAAAGAATTTAATCCATTTTAAGTTAAGGCTGTAACGTAACAAAATGTAGAAAAAGTGAAGGGTTCTGAATACTTTCTGAATGCACTGTAGCATAGGAACAGGCCCTTCGGCCAACAATGTCTGTGCTGAACATGATGCCAAGATAAACTAATCCCATCTGCCTGCACATGATCTGTATCCTCCCATTCCCTGCATGTCTATGCGCCTCTCTGAAAACCACTTAAATACAGCCATCATATCAAGCTCCATGTTCACTCCTGGCAGTATGTTCTAGGCACCCACCTCCTCCTGTGTTTTATTGCAAGGTAGACAAATTGCAGTACAAATTATGACATACTTCAGATCCACAGCTGGGAGAAGACACATTTTCAGAGTGATGGAAGGTTGGCGATGTCTCCTGAATAAACATGATGACTAAATACCATCAACTCAACAATGGGGATCCAGCCATGATCTTTAGAAAGTAACAAGCAGTTAATTCATTGTGTAGAGATCATGAACACATGACCCTATTCTAGTCTGAAGAAGGGTCTCGACCCGAAACGTCACCCATTCCTTCTCTCCAGAGATGCTGCCTGTCCCGTTGAGTTACTCCAGCTTTTTGTGTCTATCTTCCGTTTAAACCAGCATCAGCAGTTCCTTCCTACACTACCTATTCTGGCGCAGTTTCACCATCTACATTGTTTTGAACTGTACGTAGGTCAAGTAACATCAAACAGCTTCCTCTGCTAACTACTGAATAAGAGCCCGAAGAAGAGTTTTCACCTATCCATGTTCTCCAGGGATGCTGTCTGGCCCGCTGAACTACTTCAGCACTTTGTATCTCTTTTTACAGAATAGGACAACAGTTATGCATCCCAGGAATCACATAACTTATAATAGCCCTGTAATTGTTGGTAGGAACCTATGGCAATAAGATCAGAGATATTAAAATTAAGAAACAAGCTCATTTCAGACCAGAAAGGTAAAAGACTAAAGTTTCAATGTTTTACTTGTTGGATTATTCAAGGTTTGGGACACCTAAAAATGGGTCCCCCAACCTTAGCGGAACAGTTGGTTTTGTATCTGTCACACCGTTTGATGGTGAGACAATGTGCGGCACTGTGGTGCAAGCGGGTAAAGCTACTGTCTCACAGTGCTAAAGACTCGTGTTCCATCCAGATCTCGGATGTTGTCTTTGTAGAGTTTACACATTCTCCCCGTGACCTCATGCTCTTCCGTCAGGAACTCTGGTTTCCTCCCACATCACAAAGACGTGCAAGTTTGCAGGTTAATCGTCTGCTGTGAATTGCCCTTAGTGTGCAGGGAGTGGATGCAAAAGTTTGATAACCTAGAACTTGTGTGAACCGGCAATCAATGGCTGGCCACGGACTCGACCTAAACTAAATTAATTGCTATCCCAGTCATTTATATTAAAAATATTAAAGTCCAAGATTGAGTAGGCGATCGATTCCCTACTTCGGAGCCAATCCATTTATTTTAAATTGCCTGCAATTAGTTTCCCCTAAAATGATATTTCCTCTACAATCATAACCCATACCACAGAATGCACAGAAGAAAGTATAACCCCTGGATTGCACTGCCATGATATCATGATGAAATGGTTGCTTTGTTTTCTAAGATCAGAAGGCATGACAGTTTAATAATTTGATTGAGTAAAATATTTATTTTAGTTACATACAATATTGACCTCAAGTCTCTTTGCTTCTGTCAGATAAACATGCACAACGTTTTACATTGCTGCAACTTGTTCACTATGAGATGCTTGTCACTTTTGCCAGCCAACCTCTCAAAAATATATAAAACAAAACTAACTTCCCTGGATAATTCTTTTTAAAAAATGCTGCTAATTCAATTACCACTGTGGATTTCAAACAACCTTTAGATTTACTTCTAGGGTATCTCGTTAAAGTGGCAAGATGGCGCAGCGGTGGAGTTGCTGCCTTGGTGAAATCTGTACGGAGTTTGTACATTTTACCCGTGACCTGCGTGGGTTTTCTCCGAGATCTTCAGTTTCCTCCCACACTCCAAAGAAGTACAGGTTTGTATGTTAAATGGCTTGGTAAATGTTTTTTAAAAATTGTGAGTAGGGTAGTGTTAATATGCGGGGATCGCTGCTCAGTGTGGACCCGGGGGGCCGAAGGGCCCGTTTCCACGCTGTATCCCTAAACTAACCTAAAAAAACACTATATAGTTTTCTATCCAGTGGGCGTCAATTGCAAGTCTAGCATTTATTGATCATCTTTAATAGCTCTTGGGAAAGTGATGGTGAGTAGCTTCCTTGAACCATTATTATTCCTTCTGCAGAAGATACTCCAACAGTGGTGATGGGGAATGAGTTCCAAACCAGAGATTAGAACCAGCAACAATTAAGGATAAATGATACATTTTCTAGTCGTAGCATTGTATGTCTTCTAGGGGAACCTGCAATTGACAGTGTTCCCAATCACCAGTCTGAAGAAGGGTCTCGACGTGAAACGTCACCCATTCTTTCTCTCCAGAGACAACACCTGAGTTACTCCAGCATTTTGTGTCTATCTTCGGTGCAAACCAGCATCTGCAGTTTCTTCCTACACATCAGCTACCTTTGTTCTTCTTAGAGCCATATAGCATGGAAACAGGCCCTTCGGCCGAACTTGCCCATGCCAACCAACATGCCTCATCTACATTTGCCTGCCTTTGGCCCCTATCCCTCCAAACCTATCCTATCCATGTATCCATGTACCTGCCTAAATGGTTTTAATTGTTATAATAGTACCTGCCTCAACTACCTCCATATATCATTCCATATTCCCACTGCCCTCTGTGGGAAAACGTTGCCCCTCAGGTTCTTATTAAATCTTTCCATCCGCACCTTAAACCTGTGGTTCTTGATTCCCTTACTCTGTGTATGATACTTTGTGCATCAAACCTATCTATTCCCTCATGATCTTATACACTTATATAAGATCACCCCTCATCCTCTTACACTCGAGGAATAAGGTACAGCCTGCTCAATCTTTACTCATAGCTCAGGCCTTCAAGTCCGGGTAATATCCTCATAAATCTTTTCTTCACCCTTTCCAGCTTAACAAAACCTTTCCAATAACAAGGTGACTAATATTGATCACGATACTCTAAATGTGGCCTCGCCTAGGTCTTGTACAAATGTAGCATGATCTCCCAACCTCGATACTCAATACTCTGGGCTTCAGAGTATAAACATCAATAAATCATGAAGGCCAATGAGGGAAAAGCCTTCTTGACCACCCTATCTACTTGTGACCCCACTTTCAAGGAACTATGTACCTGCACTTCTCGATCCCTCTGCCCTACAACACTCCCCAGAGCCCTGCCGTACACTGTGTAGGTCCTGCTCTGGTTTGACATCCCAAAATGTAACACCTCACCCTTCTCTGTGTTAAATTCTATTAACTATTGCTCATCCCACTTGCCAAACTGATCAACATCCTGCTTCAATTTTTTACAACCATCTCTGCTATCCACAATACCATCCACTCCAGTGTCATCTGCAAGCTTACTAACTTACCTTGTACGTTCTGGTCCATTGATATAGATAACAAACAGCAATGGTCCCGGCACTGAACCCTGAGGCCTGAATGTTGATAAAGTCTGGCAGCATACTTGCATGGATTGGTTAACTTGTTGAGGAGTTGCGAAAGGAATTAAACATTGTGTGTTTTTTTTTAAAGAACCCCACCGTGTCGTCTAAGAATAGGAATGTCATAAGATCATAAGATCATCAGATAGGAGCAGAATTAGGCCATTCGGCCCATCAAGTCTACTCCGCCATTCAATCATGGCTGATCTATCTCTCCCTCCTAACACCATTCTCCTGCCTTTTCCCATTAACCTCTGCACTAAACAAGAATCTATCTATCTCTGCCTTAAATATATCCACTGACTTTGCCTCCACAGCCTTCTGTGGCAAAGAATTCCACAGATTCACCACCCTCTGACTAACAGATTCACCACCCTCTGACATCTAGTCCTAGACTCTCCCCCTGTGGAAACATCCTCTCCACATCCACTCTTTCCAAGCCTTTCATTATTTTATACGTTTCAATGAGGTCCCCCCTCATTCTTCTGAACTCCAGCGAGTACAGGCCCAGTGATGTCAAACGCTGATCATATGTTAACCTACTCATTTCTGGGATCATTCTTGTAAACCTCCTCTGGACCATCTCCAGAACCAGCACATCCTTTCTCAGACTTAGCACCCAACATTGCTCGTTGATAGAGACACAAGGATCTGCAGATGCATGAATCTTGAGCAAAACACAAAATGCTGGAGGAACAGCAGGTCAAGCAGCATCTGTGGAGGGAATGGACAGACGTTGTTTCCTCCACAGATGTTGCCGAAATTGCTAAGTTCCTCCAGCGCTTGGTGTTTGGCTCAGGAAGGTTATTGATCCTTTCATTGTGGCTGTCACACTGACAATGTAAAATCATTAGTACTTTAACAAGGTGCAAAATCCAACAGCACAATTAGAAGAGGCCAAGGAAGCAGATAGATTGTAATCCCTGCTGCCGCAGAGAGAACTTAAACATAACAGACCTTCCTGGTGTTAATGAAGAATGTGGTCACCTATTGTCAAGTCCAAATGTAGCATTTGGACTTGACAATACATAAAACGTATTGGCAAACTCTAAAGAAGGGAATTGGGAAAACAAGTTAATGCAACCGATGGCTATATCATTTTATCTGTGTGCTCCCAAAGCAAACTCTGCACTTTTAACTGTCCACGTTCAAATTGTTGAGGAGTTGTTGCACTTTGTTTGTTTGTGTTTTATGTGTACGTATGTGTGTGTATTGATATATTTATCAATACACACACTGGCAGTTCAGTCACTCTCTGCTGCCCCCGCTAGCAGCAGGGGGGAGGGACTATAAAACCCGGAAGTGTTGTGTCTCACTCAGTCTCTGCCAGTAAGCGAGAGAGTCATGACTCTCTGAGCTGTGAATAACACTGAACGCTACTCCACGGTGAGTCCCCTCGATGTGGCTGCTGCCAAATTGTTTGCCTATTTGTTCAGTTTCTGTTCGCAAAATGAATTTTGGTTGTCAGGTGGCTGCTGCCCAATTGTTTGCCTCACCTTTTTTTTTAAAGTTGGTGTTCACAAAATGAATTTTGGTTGTCAGGTGGCTGCTGCCAATTGTTTGCCTCGCTTTTTTTTAAAGTTTGTGTTCACAAAATGAATTTTGGTTGTCAGGTGGTTGCTGCCCAATTGTTTGCCTTGCCTTTTAAAAAGTTTGTGTTCACAAAATGAATTTTGGTTGTCAGGTGGCTACTGCCCAATTGTTTGCCTCGCCTTTTAAAAAGCTGTGTTCACGAAATGAATTTTGGTTGTCAGGTGGCTGCTGCCCAATTGTTTGCCTTGGCTTGGTTTATAAAAATGCTGCAACAGTTTTTGGATGGATAAAGCATGAATAAACATTTTATTGAATCAAGATTGTGTTTAATTGCAAAATTGGTGCTCATTCCGTGACTTCCACTTAGTGGCAAGATGGTGCTGATGCCGTCATTTCCAGTTAGCTTCAAGATGACACTGACTGCGTAATTTCCGGTTCGTGGCAAGAGGGCGCTGACTGCAGAAGGCACAGTGAAGAAGTTGTTGAATAATTCAAGAGAGCTTACTGCTCTATGTTGGACGTTACGTAAAGCACGTTTTGCTTCACCAGCAGCCGCCTCACGTGGTCCTCCCTGTTTCGTCTAATGCAATCAACTCGACGTGCACAAACAGAAGATCAAATAGAACAAGTTGTCCTACAACTTTAGGCTGTGCACGCCACATGAAAGAAGAAGTCACCCCCCCCACCCCACCCCGACAGCCCCCGCCTCAAAAAAATGTTTTGCACAAATTCTTCAGTGCGTCCAGAGGATTGAGAATTACAACAAATTACAACCGCTCAATCTCTCTATATTAAAATGGTCTCTTTTTTTATCAACAGCAAATAGCCATCAAGAGGCAGTGAGCAGCAGATCACAACAAGTGGCAAGACAAGAAAGAACTCAATAATTCTCATCTTTAATATTTAATTTGTAAATTACTCTTAAAGTATAAGAACATTTTAAACTTTAATAAATCCTTTTTCCACTTTTAATGCCTGCGTGTTCTTCATCACAATGGGAACCTAATAGGCAGGAATGGCTCTTCTGTGGGAGAGCCATTAAGAATGCATGGGGGGAGGTTGTGGGGAGATGGACTGAATGCGTGGGGGGGAGGGGAATGGCATGGATAGAGTGGGGGGATAAAGGGAGGAGGGGTGACTGAATGAACTGCCAGCATACCAGGCGTGAGTGACTGAACTGCCAGCCCACCAGGCATGATTGACTGCATTGCCAGCCCACCAGCCGTGAGGAAGTCAACTGCCAGTCCACCAGCTGCAAGTGACTGAACTGCCAGCCCAGCAGCCGTGAATGCACTGCCAGCCCACCAGCCCTGAGTAAGTGAACTGCCAGCACACCAGCTGTAAGTGACTGAACTGCCAGCCCACCAGCCGTGAGTGACTGCACTGCCAGCCCAATAATCCATTCAGTCCAGGTCTGAGTGACTGTATTGCCTGGCTTCAGTGACTGAGCTGCCAACCCAATAATCCATTCGGCCCACAATGTCCATATTAGCCCTCTTGAAACCATACCCTTCCGCCCACAACACCCATACTAACACAATACTACCCCCCCCCCCCCCCCCACTCCCCACTGGCCAGCAATATTGGAATTGGTGGAGAGGTGGAATATTGCTTTGGGTGACCAACCCTCCCAACAGGTCCCACTTACTCTAGTATATATATATATTGCGCATACACATATATCTATATCTATATATATATACTAGATCAAGTGGGACCCGTTGGGCCCTGTTTCCCCAAAATGATATTCCACCACTCATATTTTTAATGTAAATGAGATTCGGCATCCCATTGTGACGTCTTTGTGATGTCGAATGCGGCTATCAGGCAGGCCACGTGGAAAAATGGTTTGAAAAGTGATTGTTGTAAAGTTTCAATAACTAGTAAAATTTATAATTAATCTGAGACTTATTTCATTTACATCACAGGACAATGGTGTGTAAGGTGGGCCAAAATTGTAGCGCCGTCCTGTACCGTTTTGGCGGGGTTTTGGGATCTCATGCACACACACGTGTACAAACAAACAAACAAGATGATAGTTTTTGTAATATATAGATATATATGTGTGTTTGTGTATATTGATATATATATATATGTGTGTGTGTGTGTGTGTGTGTGTGTGTGGGTGTGTGTGTGTGTGTGTGTGTGTGTGAGTGTGTGAGTTCTATATATGCATATATATATATATGTGCGTGTGTGTGATCTATATGTATATCTATATATATGTGTGTGTGTGTGTGATCTATATATATATGATCTATATATATGTGTATTTGTGAGTATGTGTACTGTATATATACACACACTGAACTTTTTTTCTATCTTGTTTATTATATTGTTTACAGTGTTCTATGTTTACATATCATGTTGTGTTGCTGCAAGTAAGAATTTCATTGTTCTATCTGGGACATACAGTATGACAATAAAACACTCTTGCCTCTTGACTTGACTACTATCATTGATTTTCTAAAACTAGCTGGATAATAAAGCTAGTTACTAAACTGTTAAAAAATGCCCAATGGCGTTCTCATATCCGTTCACACTAATTAGTATTAAATGACCGTTCATGGAATTATTATATTTTTTTAACTGCCTCTATTTTTGTTTGCAGCCCAATTCAACAATTTATCAACATGAAAACAGTTTCACCTGCTTTTGAACCATGTTAATTTTTCCAACAGCCATATCCGTTCAAGCATAGCCAACTGTTGCTTTAATTATGAATCACAGAAAAAGACAGTCGTTTGGCTAAAATTCTTATTCAGTTTAGTTTAGTTTAGTTTAGTTTAGTTTAGTTTAGTTTAGTTTAGTTTAGTTCAGAGATACAGCACGGAAACAGGCCCTTCGGCCCACTGAGCCCACGCCGACCAGCGATCCCCGCACATTAACACTATCCATCACACACTAGGGACAATTTTACATTTATACCAAGCCAATTAACCTACAAACCTGTACGTCTTTGGAGTGTCGGAGGAAACCCACGCAGGTCACAGGGAGAATGAACAAACTCCGTATAGACAAGCACCCCTCTCAGGATTGAGCCCGGGTCTCTGGCGATGTAAGGCAGTAGCTCTACCGCTATGCCACCATGCCACGCTAAATTTATTAACTTATTAACTTAGCTTTCACTTCATTCATTCAAAGATTTACAATTGTAGCATCTAATTACATGAACGCAGAGAGCAATGAAAACAGAAAAAGTGACCATGTGATGACAATGCTGATACATGTTAAAATGCTCCAGAAAATGTTGTTGGGTGGCGCCAGCAATGGCTGCCTCGCCAACAGTCTGCCTGTCCTGTCTTCTGTTTTTTGTTCTTTTAAGTACGTTAATTATGTTTTAGTGTTCCTTGGTTTGTTTTACGTGGGGGCTGGGGGAAACTTTTATCAATCTCTTCCCTCGATGGAGATGCAGAACTTTTTTCCATATCGTATCTTCATCCTAACATCGTGGAATGGCGCGGCCTTTCCTGGAGACCCACCTGGTGCTTCAACCGCGGCGCGGAGTTGCCATCGTGGAGCTTGCGATCCCTTTGCCGAGGATCGACTGCGGACAGCTCCAACCGCGGCCTGTGGATTTGAACATAGTGTAGCCCGCGGTCTCTGGTTAGAGAACAATACGGGAACCCCAAGCTGCGGAGAGTTTCAACTCTCCCGACGCGGGACTTTCGATCACCCTGACGTAAGGGCTTCAGATCGCCGGCTGCGGGAGCTTCGATTGCCCCCACTGCGGATGGTTCGACAGCCCTGACCGCGGGAGAATAAAGAGGGAAGAACATTGGACTTTATTGCCTTCCATCACAGTGAGGAATGTGGGGAGCCACTGTGGTGGATGTTTATGTTAACTTTTATTTTATGTGGTTGTGTGTCTTGCTGCTTTTCACTTAGTATGGCTGTATGATAACTCAAATTTCACTGTACCTTAATTAATACATGTGATAATAAACTGACCTTGAAACCTTGAAATCTTGAATAAAGATGATAATAGCGGGTGGGTTTGATCAATTTATTCTGCAGATTTGCTCTTAAGAACTATATTCGCCCTACTTGTATATCTGAGAATACAAGATGGACACAAAACGCTGGAGCAACTCAACGGGACAGGCAGCATTCCGGAGAGAAGGAATAGGTGACGTTTTGGGTCGAGAGCCTTCTTCAGACTGAGAATACACTTGTTTATACACAGACAAAACTAAATATTTGCCAATGGCAACTGGAACATAGATGGATCACAATGTAGATGGATTAACATGAGCAAAAACATTTGTTGAAATATTGTCTTTACATGTCCATGCAACACAGTTTCAATGCTTTGATTGCCTTCATACAGACTAACCAACAAGAATGTCCACTAGAATCATCCCAATCCAGCCAAGCACAGATCTGCATGTACTGCCAAGATCTTATGCTGCTCCCAAAGGGATAAGTGGGCTACTTGAGGATCCCAATCAATTGCAAAGGGTATTGAGTACCTCACCTGGCAAATGTAAGAGCTTCTTTGTGAGGACTTTGTCAAGATTCTCACCATTCCTCAATATGTGAGGGATTTCTCCTGGATATCACTAGGCCTGGCAACTGCCCTGGACTTGCCCGCCTGGTGTAGGCCAGGAAGAGATTCACCTGCATTTCCACATTGCAAAAATCCCAGCTGATCTACATTGCATCTCATGATCTAAATTCTAACCTAGTCATATGCCGCAGAAGAAGTATGAAAGGCTTGAGTACAGAAGCACTGCAGTAGAGTTGCTGCCTTACAGCATCAGAGACTGTAGAGGCCACCAGTAGACATTTTTAAGGCAGAGATAGACAAATTCTTGATTAGAACGGGTATCAAGGGTTATGGGGAGAAGGCAGGAAAATGGGATTAGGAGGCAGAGATCAGCCATAATTGAATGGTTGAGTAAACCCGATGGGCCGACTGGCCTAATTCTACTCCAATAATGTGAACATGGGTTTGATCCTGATGACGGGTGCTGTCTGTATGGAGTTTGCACATTCTCCCTGTGATCATGTGGGTTTTTCTCCAGGTGCTCCGGTTTCCTCCCAAACACCGAGCACGGACAGGTTTGTAGGTTAATTGGCTTTGGTAAAAATTGTAAAATTGTCCCTGGTGTGTAGGATAGTGTTAGTGCACGGGGTGATCACTGGTCGGCGCGGACCCGGTGGGTCAAAGGGCCTGTTTCCCTGCTGTATCTAACGTCCAAAGTCCAAATTTGCTCGTGTTTGCATATTGACTTCCAAACATTGTTTTCACTTTATATTTCTGTTACTTCCTCTGTGCTGAAGTTTTGGTCAGGCCTCGCATTCAAAATGACTGCAGTAAACCATGATTGCCGCACAGCTGAACTTGACTTCCCCTGCACCTGTAATTTATGACATGTTCATCCCTCACTCCAAAGACGCACAGGCTTGCAGGTGAAATGGCTTGGTGTAAATGTAAATTGTCCCTAGTGGGTGTAGGATAGTGTTAATGTGCGGGGATCGCTGGTCGACGCAGACCCAGTAGGCTGAAGGGCCTGTATCTCTGAAATTAAATTAAACTAAACTATCTGGAAGGTTTGCAAGTGCTCAGCTTTGTGCACTGAAAATTTGTTCTCAAATCTATACGCTTTCCCCATCCCACTTGCCTATCTGTCCATTTGTTATGTTTGTACAGAGAGTATAAAATGTCTGTCAATAATCAGTGGAAACCAAGATAAACCTCTGATGCAGAATTACTGAATTCATATTTATCTGAAACGTCTGCATGAAACAAATCTGTACTCTGGATGACCGGTCAGCATCTTGGCTCATGAGCGACACACATTTCAGTTTGCACCTTCAGAGAAGTTGTGGAGCAGTGTGATTTCACATATTCTATTTCAATTTCATTTTTCAGGGGGAAAAATTGATTAAGTTCCAGGCGATGCAAACAACAGAAGGATTAGAACTTTGCACTTCCTCTTCATTACACATAATTAATGAAAGGAATACATTCTGGAAAATCAGGTCACAACAGCACCAACCCCACCACACCCAACATCTGTTGGCCTCGTATCTCTTCTTCTACCATCCAGCATGTCTTTATCAATTGCATTTGTTTAGGTTGTGGTTAATAATATAAACAAGTCCCGACTTAATAGACCATGGCTCATTTTTTTTAAAGCGCTGATTATTTATGGTCTTGTAAATTTGGAGAGCCTTGTCCACTGCAGTACATGCTCTAACGCAGATGTTAGAGTCAGTGACGGCAGTTGTTTGTCACAGCTCCTGGGCTGTGAAAACGGTCAGTGACAGTTTTACAAGGAAGGATCTTCCCACAGTTCAAGTAAATGCTGGCAGCTTTGTAAGGTAAGCTGTGTATCACTGTTCAAACGGATAACAGTACCAGGATTTGGTCGTGGTTCCTGCAAATTTTTACACCATTATAGATGAAAAGTTAACCGGCAGAATAATGATATAACTCAAGCCAACTATTACTGTTGAAACAACAATTTCCCGGGTAGAATATAATTAGAGCATTATTAAATCATTAGAGTCTTAGTGCAAAGTGTACGAGATTAAATATTAATGAATAAACTATCCACTGAGGTGTAGGTCTTCAATTTGTAATACCTGTTTAATACCCAATTGACGGCTATGCCTTTACTATGCATGTGATTGCAGTGATGTGAGGATTCTGTGAATGATTAAGGTTTATGTCAGCAAGGACAAGCAGAATCTAGTGGTGATACTGGCAATCAGGTAAAGACTATCTTCCTCACAAAGCGCTTCAGCAAATACCTTCCTCACCTCTCTAAATATTGTTTCCATTGCATGAGACTATAAGGTCATAAGTGATAGGAGCAGAATTAGGCCATTCGGCCCATCAAGTCCACTCCGCCATTCAATCATGGCTGACCTATCTCTCCCTCCTAACCCCATTCTCCTGCCTTCTCCCCAAAACCTCTGGCACCCGTACTAAACAAGAATCTATCTATCTCTGCCTTTGAAATATCCACAGACGTGGCCTCCACAGCCTTCTGTGGCAAAGAGTTTAACAGATTCACCACAGATTCCACAAATTGTCTTTTATTCAGGCAACGGTTGTGTGGCCTTAAATGTGGCCAGTATTCGGTGTATATGACGGCCTTCCCACGTCCGTTCAAGTGAGCAAGGTGAGGGTTTTAAATACACTGTTAGAGGTGCGGTGAGCTGCCGCAGTGCAATTTTACAGAGGGGACGCACTGCAGCCGTGATTCACTAAGATAGTGAATGGTGCACATGAGGGTGGTGGATGGGATGCAACAAACAGGCTGTTTCATCCTGCATTTAATTGCAACTGCAAATGCAGAGTATGCCATCAAACTTTTGACTTGTGTCTTTCTGATGGTGGGAAGGGCATGGGGGAATCAAGGGGTTTCAGTCAGAGCCTCTAACATGCTCTTGCAGACACAGCATTGAACTAACTGGCCTGGTTACATTTCTGTTGATGTCAACCTTCA
Organism: Raja brachyura; assembly: GCA_963514005.1. Next base: position 19,945,620 of record OY740788.1, read on the forward strand.
GATTAGACTCAAGAAATTCCTACACCACCTCACTTGTCGCATATTCTCACTCCCCGGCTCACAATATGAATTCACCTTTCAACCCCTTGGCTCATGCTCTGGGTTTTAGCCCTTCTCTGGATCTGTGCTGCAACAATATAGTGTAGGAAGGAACTGCAGTTGCTGGATTAGACCAAAGATAGGCACACAATGCTGCAGTAACTCAGCAGGACAGGCAGCATCACTAGAGAGAAGGAATGGGTGACGTTTTGGGTAAAGACCCTTCAGTCTGAAGAAGGGTCTCAACCCGAAACATCACCCATTCCTTCTATCCAGAGATGCTGCATGTCCTGCTGTATAATCTTGGCTCCACTTACATTCGACTCCAAATCCAGAATGTCGTTTGAGGGTGTTTCTATGCTTTCTTGTTGAAGATGGTCATATCCAGCCCACATGAGGTGCAAAAATCTCCCACAACCTATCTGCACATGCCTGAATGTTTCCCCAGTCTTGATGCATTCCAAGCCATGGGTTGAAGTGGTTTGGACCCAGTCTGTGACAGTGCTGGAACTGTGTGGGAAGGAACTGCAGATTTTGGTTTAAACTGAAGAAAGACACAAACTGCTGGAGTAACTCAGCGGGACAGGCTGCATCTCTGGAGAGAAGGAATGGGTGACGTTCCGGGTCAAACTGATTGATCCTGGTTGATCCTGGTTAAACTTAAAGAGGGCACTTCTAAAAGCATCTTTCATTACTCGGCTGATGACTGGCTAGTAATTAGTCAGACTGGATTTGTCCTGCTTTTGTAGACTGAACATAACAAAGTGATGTTCAGATTGAAAAGCAGATGGTTGGTGTTATAGACCCCTGAAATGCAGATACAATATATGGCATCCTGACATCAAACAGTTAAGATAAACCATACAATATCCGATTCTTTCCAGTCTATTTTCTGTACGATACATTGGACTGTAACATGCAATTGTGGATAAAGAGGCTGCATTGTTCCGAGTTAATTTTTGGGATAAGGAAATGCCAGAGGAATTTTCACACAAAGCTTCCCGGGAATATTAAAGAACTAAGATAGACATAAAAAGTTGGATCCAGGTAGCATCTCTGGAAAGAAGGAATGGGTGACGTTTCGGGTCGAGACATTTCTTCAGAATAAGAACTGAGAACTGAAGGAACTAACTGGGGTCACGCTGGCGTAGTGGTAGAGTTGCTGCCTTAAGGGCCTGTCCCACCAGCATGCAACTCTATGCGATTAGCGCGACCTAACGTGGTCGCTTGAGCTGTCCGGCGTCGCGAGGCCGGTCCCACTTCGATCGCCGGAGCCATGCGGAATTGTGCGGAGTTCGTCCCGAGTTCGTCCCGACACCGCGCGGGGCTCCGAAAAACTGACTATGTCCCAAAATTCCGCACGGCAACGGCTTGTCGGCTCGCAGTCGCCTCGACATTTACACACCGCCCCGACATCGTGCCTCTGTGAACCTATCTGTAGGTGACTCCGTGACCCTCTATGTGTGTGGCTCCGTGGCCCTCTGTGTGTGTGTGCCTCGGTGCCCCTCTCTGTCCTGGCGAACTTATCTTAGACTTCGCTCCAGGTTTGCCTCACTTTGCTCCGCGTTGCGACACTCACCCGACCTCCGCGCGGCCCCTACTACCGGTTAGGTTGCGCTTGCCGCATGCAGGCGCATGCTGGTGGGAACGACCCTGTACAGGGGATCACCCGACCTCCGCGCGACCCCCGCTTCTAGTTTGATCGCGTTCATCGCATAGAGTTGCATGCTGGTGGGACAGGCCCTTTACAGCGAATACAGCGCCGGAGACCCGGGTTCAATTCCGACTACGGGTGCTGTCTGTACGGAGTTTGTAGGAAGAAGAAAGAAAGAGGTGGAGACAGAGGGCTGAGGTAGAGCTGAGAAGGGGAGGAGACAGTTGGGACTACCTGAAATTAGAGAAGTCAATGTTCATACCGCTGGGGTACAAACTGCCCAAGCGAAATATGAGCTGCTGCTCCTCCAATTTCTGGTGGTCCTCACTCTGGCCATGGAGGAGGCCCAGGACAGAAAGGTCGGATTCAGAATGGGAGGGGGAGTTGAAGTGCTGAGCCACCGGGAGATGAGTTTGGTTATTGCAAACTGAACGGAGGTGTTCGGCGAAGCGATTGCCAAGCCTACGCTTGGTCTCACCGATGTAGATCAGCTGACATAATAATAGTTGGGGAAATCATGTGGAACTAATCGACTGGAGTACTTTGAGGATATGACTCTGAGAATAGTTATAAAGGAGCCTATGAATATGGGATATATGGAGATTTTTAAGAAAATCTCATACAGGATGTTAGGCAATAACATTGCAGGACGTTGAATTGGGGTTGATCAGTGACATGATAGATAATTGGTTGTTGAACTGAAGAGTGGCAGTAAAGCATTCCTTCTTATACTGATCTTGAAGTGTACATCCGCTACTTGGATGAAGGACCCAAATGTCGTATTTTCAGATTTGCCGATGATCCTAAACGACGCAAAATTGTGAGTATAGAGGGGGATGCAAAGAAGCTTCAAGGTGAAATGAACAAGCTAAGCAAGTGGGCGGGAACTCTGCAGGTAGAACATAATGTAGATAAATGTGAACTCATCGAGTTTGGAGAACATAACAGTAAAGCAGAGTATTTGTTAAAAGCTGAGAGTGAGTGCTGTTGATGCTCAAGGGGGCCGAACCTTTGTCCACAAGTTAGTGAAAGCCAACATACAGGTGAACAAGCAATTGCAAGGAGATGGGCTGTTTGCCTCTATAATGAGGGGAATTGATTGCAAGAGTAATAGGCCTGTCCCACTTAGGCCTATTTCTCAGGCGTCTGTCGGCGACTGTCAAGTTGCCGGCAGTCGCCTGAAAAACCGGTATCTGGAACGGCGACTGTCAGAGTGGAACACACACAAACACATCGCAAAGGTGGGGGCCAGGGCAAGCGGGGGGAGCGCTGTCGGAAATTCACACAGTGCAAAGCCAAGGTGATACAGACACACACCACGATGAACAGGAAGGTTGGCGCTGAAATTAAAACGGCTAGCGCAGTGTACGGTAAGTCCTTTAAAAGAGGGAGGGGGGGGACAAGGGGGGAGAAGTGGGGAGAAGGAGTGGAGACAACTGTTAAGAAGCCAGACAACGTTTAAGAAGCCAGAGATACACAGCTGTGAAGCTCGGCGGACATTTAACATTACCGGTCGGTTATCCTTGGTTCTGAAAACTACTGCTTACGATTTTTTTCCCCAATGAGCCAATGAAATTCACCGGTCAGCACCGGCTACAACCTACAAGAACCTAAGAGAAACTTTGACCTCCTGACAACCCACTAGGACCTCCTTGCGACCCACCTACGGCTCGGGAATTTTCGTTACTCTCCATGGCGGCTTCTTCTAGTCGCCGCTAATTTTTCAATATGTTGAAAAAATCATGGCGACCATAATGAGGCCGCGACTACTTCCCAGAATGTGGGAACTTCTCACGAAAATGAAGGCGACTCCCCGGCAACCACTCACGAACATGTGGTGACCATGTGGTGACTGCATAGTCTCCTGCAGTTGCCTAAAAAGTCACCTAAGTGGAACAGGCCCATTTGGAAATCTTTCTGTAGGTGTCCTAGAATCCTGGTGAGGTTGCACCTAAAGTAGTTTGACTCCTTGATATCTTTTAATTTCCTTCTTGAATATATCAGCACAATTCAGAGAGTAGAAGCCGACTTATTTTTCTTTATTCCGTGGACTACTTTATATTAATCAGCGTAAAAATATATTTATCATTGTTGAGTGTTTTGTTTAGCTTGTTCTGCATATCTTGACTTAACTCTTTGAATGTCATTGTGTAACTCAGTTTTGCTCTGGCTTCATATTTAGTTTTTGTTTAGTTTAGAGGTACAGCGCGGAAACAGGCCCTTTGGCCCACCGAGTCCACGACGACAAGCGATCCCCGCACATTAACACTATCCTATACACACCAGGGACAATTTACACATACACCAAGCCAATTAACCTACACACTTGTACGCCTTTGGAGTGTGTGAGGAAACCGAAGATCTCGGAGAAAAACCTCGGAGTTACGGGGAGAACGTACAAACTCCGTACAAACAGACCCGTAGTCAGGATTGAACCCGGGTCTCCGGCGCTGCAAGCACTGTAAGGCAGCCCTACCGCTACGCCACTGTTGCCAATTTTCATCAAAGTAGATCCGGCGGTTCCATCTTTGAACTCTCCTCTCCTCTCCTCCAGTACAATCCCTCATGCACACTCAGCAAGTGAACCACATACTCTGTCTTGCCCATCCGTTGAGAAGGTGCCTGAAATCATTTAACCTGAAGGCAATTGTATGTGCCTTTTTCCTAGTGACCTGTAGTGCAAGCGGGTGCTTCTGGTCAAAATATGTGGGACATCAGTAATGCTGTCAACAGTTTAAGGTCACTAAATTGTCGGCAATCTTTATTTTGTCTCTACCCACATCCCCTTTGTTATTGATCTCACATTGTTGCCCACACCTGCTAGGAATAAGGACTGGGGAAAGAGCTCCCTCTATTCTATATCTGAGGCACAAATAGAAGGCCGACCAGCGAGGGTCTCTAATGAAATAGTTTCAAAGTTGAGAACTGAACATTCCCAAGACGGCAAATAGAAACAGCTGATCATTCAGATAGAATCCGAATTAACAAGTTGCCCTTTTCTCATGTCAGTTTGCTTAAACCCAAGCAGGACTGGGAACTGACAGCTGACACAAACAGTTAACATTAGCAGCAGATCACAGTGCACTGTTGCTGGAGGAGGTTAGAGAAAAATCAATGCACTGGATCCCAAGTTTGTTTCTGCTGAACTTTTCTCTGTTAGCTTTCGTTAGTAGCTAAACTAACACAGTTCAGCTCATCTCTTTCATTTTATTAACCGTCAGTAGGTCTTTTTTTCACATTAATTGCAATTAATCTGAGATCACTTTCTAATCTGCGGTGTGATGGTAAGAATTTGTAAAATATTTTGATTATATCTCAGCTCTCATGGTATTATTCACAGATAAAAGATGTTGATTCACAATAACACAGCTCGTTATAAATCCACATGCTAATTTCACAGTCAATTATCATAAGTATCTTACTGCTTTATTGCCTGGATGTTCAGTGGCGTAGACCATTGTGTTACTGAGTGTTATTTCTCTGAAGTGCAAATGGAGCAAGAACTATTTCTTGATTTTTTTCACATTGCTCCTGAAATTCAACTGGGCACTTCCAGGAATGAGTCGTCCTCTCATCCCTAACATGATTTCTGTATCGAGAGCACAGGATAACGTCATTCCAATGCCAAGCTCTTTTGTGAGCATTGCAGGAGAACGTGCACCATGTTAGAGTCATAGAGTCATAGAGTGATACAGTGTGGAAACAGGCCCTTCGGCCCAACTTGCCCACACCGGCCAACATGTCCCAGCTACACTAGCCCCACTTGTCTGCACTGGGTCCATATCCCTCCAAACTTGTCTTATCCATTTACCTGTCTAACTGTTTCTTAAACGTTGTTGTGGGACCAGCCATCATTGGGCACTCCTAAGGCAACATTGTGTTAACGTTCCAGCTCCATTCATGGGGTAGTCTGCTTGGTAAGTGAAATCACTTGATTTTCACCTTCACTCCCTCCCCCTCTCCCCCGCCCCGCAATTAGCCAAACCAATCCCATTACACCTGAGAACCACCACATTACGTGTATTAGCCACAATGGGACTTGTGGACCATGAGCAACTTTCAAAATTAACATGCTTCACATGGCAAAAGGTCAGTGAACTGCATCACGTACATACAGATTGTGCATGCATGAAAATCCCTTCCCTGGGGCTCAAGATGAAACTGACTCACATCCCCATTTAATGCATGTTTTTATGCACTGTGAAATATGTTTGACATGCGTGATCGAGTTCTTTGATGAGGTTAGTGTGGCTAATGTTGGAAATGTGGACTTGCAAAAAGCATTTGCCGACGTAACACATAAATGGATTTGTTAGCAACATTAAAACTCAAGGGATTCAAAAGATAGTGACAGCATGGATGCAAAATTGTCTCTAGGGCAGAAAGCATAGCCCAGCGTATAACCGTTTTTTTTTTTTCTTATCCTGCTGCACTCTGCTCCTCAGATTAAAAAAGATAGTGACAGCATGGACAAATTCTTAAAGGATAAAATCATGTGTGAGACCTTTGGTGTAAAGGAGGAGTGCCAAATAATTAAGTAGCTCCGTCGAACGACTGTCACAGGCACAATGGACCAAACAACGTCCTTCTCTGTGGTTCTGTGAAGAAAGAGTTGTGTTTATATTGAACCTTCAGGGTACTCCTACATTCTTCCAATGAAGTGCATTGAGATAATAGACCAGAGAGCTAGTGCATCTAAAGAGCCACCGTAGTAAATGAATAACCATTGCTTCTGCTTCTAGTGGTGTTTCCACTGGGGGTGAGATTGTTTCCACTGGAAACAAAGGATGTTTCCACTAGTGGGAGAGTCTAGATCATAGCCTCAGAAACAAAGGATGTCCTTTCAGGAAGGAGATGAGGAAGGATTTCTTCAGTCTGAGGGTGGTGAATCTGTGGAATTCTCTGCCATGGAAGGCTGTGGGGGCAAAGTCAGTGGACATATTTAAGGCAGAGATAGATAGATTTGTGATTAGTACAGTTGTCAAGGGTTATGCGGAGAAGGCTGGAGAACGAGGTTACGAGGGAGAGATAGATCAGCCATGATTGAGAATGGCGGAGTAGAATTGATGGGCTAAATGGCCTAATTCTGCTCCTATCACTTATGATTTATGATTAGCCTTGGCCTTGATAACTATATCCAAACACGAGAGAAAAAAATGCTGGAGTAACTCAGCGATTTTTCCAGCATCTGCAGTTCTTTTTTAAACATATCCAAATACTAGAGGGTTTTAGTGAAAAGAAATGTGTCACCACTTCATTTAAAATAATGATGCGCTGAATGTTGCACAAAGGACGGAAATTTCAAGCAATAACGCTCTTTGGGTGTTGGACCACCTGGTCTTTCTAAGCACACATTCATGTTGTTGCAACCACAATGGTCCTTTCCTGGAAGCTTGCATTGTTCTTTCCAAAATGAGGACTGTAATGGGCGTGTCCCACTTAGGCGACTTTTTAGGCGACTGCAGGAGACTATACAGTCGCCACATGGTCGCCATATGTTCGCGGGTGGTTGCCGGGGAGTCGCCTTCATGGTCGTGAGGAGTTCCCGCATTCTGGGAACTAGTCACAGCCTCATTATGGTCGCCGCAAATTTTTCAACATGTTGAAAAATTAGCGGCGACCAGAATGAAGCCGCCATGGAGAGTAGCAAGAATTCACGTGCCGTAGGTGCAGTGGTAGTGGGTCGCCGTGAGGTCGAAGGTTCTCGTAGATTGTGGCCGGTGCTGACCGGTGAATTTCATTGGCTCATTGGGAAAAAATACGTAAACAGTTTTCAGAACCAAGGATACCCAACCGGTAATGTTAATGTCCGCCGAGCTTCACAGCCGTGTATCTCTGGCTTCTTAAAAGTTGTCTCCACTCCTTCACCCCACCCTGTCTCCCCTTCTCCCCCCCTTCTCCCCCATCCCCCCCTCTTTTAAAGGACTTAAGTGACCGTTCCCGTACACTGTGCTTTCACCGTCTTAATTACAGCACCGACCTTCCTGTTCATCACGGTGTGTGTCTGTATCACATTGGCTTTGCACCGTGTGAATTTCACTCGGACAGCACTCCCCCCACTTGCCCTGTCCCCCGCCTGCATAACTGGCTGGTGAAGGAAGCGATGTGTGTATGTGTGTGTGTGTGTGTGTGTGTGTGTGTGTGTGTGTGTGTGTGTGTGTGTGTGTGTGTGTGTGTGTGTGTGTGTGTGTGTGTGTATGTGTGTGTGTGTGTGTGTGTGCGTGTGCGTGTGCGTGTGCGTGTTTGTGTTCCTCTGACAGTCGCCGTTCCAGTCGTCGGGGTGACAGTCCACGGCAGTCGCATGAAAAATTGCCTAAGTGGGACAGGCTTATAAGTCTGCTTAATCCAAGAACACACGGTGGCACAGATGTAGAGTTGTTGCCTTAGAGCGCTTGCAGCGCCAGAGATCCGGGTTTGATCCTAACTACAGGTGCTTTCTGTACGGAGCTTGTACGTTCTCCCCATGACCGCGTGTATTTTCTCCGAGATCTTCGGTTTCCTCCCATATTCCAAAGATGTCCAGGTTTGTAGGTTAATTGGCTTGGGTATAAATGTAAATTGTCCCTAGTGTGTGTAGCATAGAATTAATGTGCGGGGATCGCTGGTTGGCACGGCCTCAGTGGGCCGAAGTGCCTGTTTCCGCGCCGTATCTCTAAACTAAACTAAAGACAGAGTACTATGCTTACATATCTGTGGTGCTGCTGCAAATAATAAGTCCATTGTTCCGTTTAGGGACAAATGACAATAAACGCTCTTGACAAAGGCATGCTGGAGTATTCAGAAAGGGCTTAATACATAGCACTTTATATTAGTAGGTGAGTGAAAGAAACATATATTGACTCACTGCTGATATGTTTTTTTCCACTCTGTGGGGAAGCATTTAACTTTTCCTCAATACCACTTCCTGACGGAATGGCTAAGATTAGGAAATCACCATGGGGCATAATGTGGCCATGGCACAAAGCCTCTGAAAGCACTGCTCTCTCCTACAACACACCTCCAGCTTAGGAGGAAAAGACCTAATTTGCTTAGGTCAGAAGTAGGGTCTCGACCCAAAGCGTATCCTATTCATCAAGGATAAGCCCCACCACGGCCACCCGCGTCGTCCCTCCTCTTCCATCAGGCAAAAGGTATAGAAGTATGAAAACGTACACCACTAGATTCGGGGAGAGTTCCTTCCAAGCTGTTATCAGGCAACTGAATCATCCTACCACAACCAGAGAGCAGTGCTGAACCATTATCTACCTCTTTGATGACCCTCGGACTATCCTTGATCGGACTTTGCTGGCTTTACCTTGTACTAAACGTTATTCCCATATCATGTATCTATACACTGTAAATGGATGGATTGTAATCAGGTATTGACTTTCTGCTGACTGGATAGCACGCAACAAAAGCTTTTCAGTTACACGTCACAAACAAAACAATAATCCTTTTCTCCAGAGATGCTGTCAGACCCGCTGTTACTCCAGCTTTTGGTGTCTATCTGGAGCATTTGCTTTCTCCTTTTTGTCATCTTGTTTGTTCGTTCTCTTTCTGTTTCTTTAACTACTTCTGCAAAATTTTATTTTGTTAGTACAATGTCAACAATGCCAAGACTTGTGCTTCAGGTTCTCTTGGTTAGTTTTTTTAGCATTTCACTTCACTGGCACAAGAGTTTCAATGGTTTTGTCAGGTTTATAACCAATGTGACGTTTTGATGATGGAAAATAACATGAACAACATCAACCTCCCCATGCACAAAGATTTGGCTTGACAACCACAAAAGGACTTGAAATTTTACAGGTTATTCTGGACGTAGCAACCCGCATTCATGTTACAGGCAGAAACCCATTTGGCAAGAAAGCAACAATCAAACAATATATCTAGTTTATAAAAAAAGTTTAGTATAGTTTAGAGATACAGCATGGAAACAGGCCCTTCAGCCCAACGATTCTGCACCGGCCAGCGATCCCCGCACATTAACACTACCCTACACACACTGGGGACATTTTACATTCATACCAAGCTAATTAACCTATAAACATGTACGTCTTTGGAGTGTCGGAGGAAACCAAAGATTTCGAGGAAAAACCATTGGGAGAAAGTAAAAACTCCGTACAAACAGCACCCGTAGTCGGGATTGAACCCCATTCTCCGGCACTGCAAGAACTATAAGGCAGCAACTCTACCGCTGCGTCACCGTGCCGCCCATCTTATGCCGAACCCTACAGTAAAGGTCCCTAGCTTCAACCTCCCCCAAACACAGTGGAAGCCCTTTCAATGAATCCACACTGTTCATGAATGGTGAGGCCATCTATTCTACAATGGAAGATGCTTGATCATTCATTTGTGGCTTGCCTGGTCTCCATAACTGTTCTTTCTCCTTTAGTCCAACAACCCATCGATCTTAGTGTTAAAGATACTTCACACTGAATTCCACTTGAAAATGTAGTTCTATGGACTGAACTTTTGCTATTGTAGCAAGGATGAATTCTCCACTACAAGTTCAGTGGCGGAAAATTGCCTTTATATGTGTTTTATTTTTAATTCAATGAAACAAACAAATACAAGTTTCCTCAAAAATATCCAATAATTGGATCCTGTGTTCATCGCAGACTTTTTGTCTTCAGTCATTATAGTAAGGTTGGGATGACCTTTCTGTCCTGGATTTCCTCCATTGTCAGAGTGAGGCCCACTGCAAATTGGAGGAACAGCATCTCAAATTTCACTTGGGTAGCTTACACCCCAGTGATATGAACATTGACTTCTCTAACTTAAAATAGCCCTTGCTTTCCCTCTCTCTCCATCCCTTTCCCCTTCCCAGTTCTGAGACCAGTCTAGCTGTTTCCGACTAAATTTCATCTCTGTATGCTTTGTTGTTACCTTCTCCCAACTAACAATGATCTATCCTTCATTGTCCTTGATCTTCATTCCCTTTGTCCTGTTTTCACACCTTACATTTCCTTATCTACACATTTCCATATCAATGTACCGGCTACTCCCCTGACACCAGTCTGAAGAAGGGTCTCGACCCTAAACATCACACTTTCCTTCTCCCCAGGCATGCTGCCTGTCCCGTTGAGTTACTCCAGCATTTTGTGTCTATCCAGGTATGAACAAAAGTTCAGCGAAGTCTGTCACAAACTTGAGATTTATTTAGTAGCAAAAGTCTACAATCAAGAGTCAGAAGCGTTTATTGTCATATGCCCCAAAACAGAACAATCACATTCTGAAATTCTTACTTGCAGCAGTGTAACTGATGTGTACCAATAGTAGTCTGTAAACAGTATAATCAATAACAAAATTATTTCAGTATATATATATATATATATTTATACTGATCCTATATATGTATATATGATGCATAGTATATATTGGTATGTATATATGTATACTGATATATATATACATACCTTTATATGTGTTTTATTTTTAATTCATATATATATATAAATTAAATATATTATATATATATATATACTAGCCTAAGTGGGACCCGTTGGGTCCCATGTTCACACAGGAGGGCTGGTCCCCCAATGCAATATTCCACATCTCCACCAATTCCAATATTGGTGGCAGTGGGGGGGGGGGGGCGCTTTCTGGAGTGCTAGTATGGGTGTTGTGGCCTGAAGGGGCTGGTTTCCAGAGGGCTAGTATGGACATTGTGGGCCGAATAGATTCTTGTGCTGGCAGCCCAATCACTCAAGCCTGTTGTGCTGGCAGCTCACTCACTCACAGCTGGTGGGCTGGCAGTTGACTCACGGCTATTCCTTGAAATTTCATTTTAAGCAGGGTGCCAAACCATCAAATTCAACTGCAGTTTCTTACCACTTCAAGCAGGATGCAAGGCCACCAAATTCAAGTGCAGTTTCATACCATTTCAAGCAGGGTGCAAGGCCACTAAAGACAGTGAGTCGTGACCTCTCCCTTCTCCATCTTGCAGACTGCCATGCCCACACATCTGGGTTTTATAGTCCCTCCCACCTGAAGGTGTGTGGCCTTCTTGGCATGATTATCAGGAGACAGAATCGCAACATTTTTTAAACACTAATAACTCTTTTATTTTTCATCAATGGAAAACTCCTCGGCACTTGATGAACAGAGGGGGCCAGAAATCATAGCCATACGTGGTAGCATTTTTTCTAAAATCAGTATAAAGCACAAACAGGAAGTGGTCAAAATCAGACTTTTAATTATACAGAAGGCAAGACAACTTTAATTAGGCAAGGCAATTTAAATAGGCAAGGCAACTTTAATTAGGTAAGGCAACTTTAATTAGGCAACACACCTTTAACATTTCAAAACCAAAGGCAACACAGCTTTAGCATTTCCAAACCAAAGGCAACACAGCTTTAGCATTTCCAAACCAAAGGCAACATAGCTTTAGAATTTCCAAACCAAAGGCAACACAGCTTTAGCATTTTCAAACCAAAGGCAACACAGCTTTAGCATTTCCACACCAACGGCAACACAGCTTTAGCATTTCCAAACCAAAGACAACACAGCTGTAGCATTTCCAAACCAAAGGCAACACAGCTTTAGCATTTCCAAACTATATTTTCAAACCACATTAAGGGCACTGACAGGTCAATAAAACCACTCACAGTTTAGTAGACATGTGTTCAGTGTTATTCACAGCTCAGACTGAGAGACGTGACTCAAATCAAAGTCAAGTCAAAAGAGTTTATTGTCATGTGTCCCTGACAGGACAATGAAAATCTTTCTTTGCATAGCACAACAGAACATAGAAGGCATTGACTACAATTCTATACATAAATACACCCATGACTTAATAAATTAATAAAGTGCAAATAACAGATGGAGGTTCAGAGTTCAAATGTTCAGAGTTCCGAGCCAGGTTTAATAGCCTGATGGCTGTGGGGAAGTAGCTATTCCTAAACCGGGTTGTTGCAGTCTTCAGGCTCCTGTACCTTCTACCCGAAGGTAGCAGGGAGATGAGTGTATGGCTAGGGTGGTGTGGGTCCTTGATGATGCTGCCAGCCTTTTTGAAGCAGCGACTGTGATAAATCCCCTCGATGGAAGGAAGGTCAGAGCCGATGATGGACTGGGCAGTGTTTACTACTTTTTGGAGTCTTTTCCTCTCCAGGGCGCTCAAGTTGCCGAACCAAGCCACGATACAAACAGTCAGCAAGCTCTCTACTGTACACCTGTAGAAGTTAGAGAGAGTCCTCCTTGACAGACCAACTCTCCGTAATCTTCTCAGGAAGTAGAGGCGCTGATGAGCTTTCTTAATAATTGCATCTGTGTTCTCGGACCAGGAAACATCTTCACAGATGTTCATGCCCAGGAATTTGAAGCTCTTGACCCTTTCAACCATCGACCCGTTGATATAAACAGGACTGTGGGTCCCCATCCTACTCTTTCCAAAGTCCACAATCAGTTCCTTGGTTTTGCTGGTGTTGAGGGCCAGGTTGTTGTGCTGGCACCATATGGACAGTCGCTCGATCTCTCTTCTATACTCGGACTCATCCCCATCAGTGATACGTCCCACAACAGTGGTGTCGTCAGCGAACTTGATGATGGACTTCGCGCTATGACTGGCTACACAGTCATGAGTATAGAGTGAGTACAGCAGGGGGCTGTGCAAGCAGCCCTGAGGTGCTCCCGTGCTGATTGTTATTGAGTCTGACACATTTCCACCAATACGAACAGACTGTGGTCTGTGGATGAGGAAGTCGAGGATCCAATTGCAGAGGGATGCGCAAAGACCCAGTTCTGCGAGTTTGGTAACCAGCTTGGAGGGGATGATTGTGTTAAATGCCGAGCTGTAGTCAATAAATAGCAGCCTGACATATGAGTTTTTGTTGTCCAAGTGGTCCAGAGCGGAGTGGAGGGCCAGCGAGATCGCGTCCACCGTTGATCTGTTGTGGCGGTAAGCGAACTGCAGTGGGTCCAGGTTTTTGTCGAGGTAGGAGTTGATTTGCGCCATGATCAACCTCTCGAAGCACTTCATCACCACAGGCGTTAGTGCCACAGGTCGATAGTCATTGAGGCACGTCACCTTGCTCTTCTTGGGCACCGGTATTATTGATGCCCTTTTGAAGCAAGTGGGAACTATAGGAGCAACTGGAGTGACTCTCTCACTCCCCCATCTTGCAGAGACTGACTGAGGCACTCAACACTTACGGGTTTTATAGTCCCTCCGGAAAGGGAGTGGCCTTAAGGAGAGAGAATCTCAACCTTTTTTAAACACTAATAACTTTCATTTTTCATCGATGGGAAAAATCCTCTTGTCCTGCGCAGCAGAGGGAGACTCTAAGATGGCCAAAATCATAGCCGTAAGTGGCAGTGTTTAAAAAAAAATCAATATACAGAACAACAGGAAGTGCTCAAGATCAGACTTTTAGTAATATAGATATAATGCAAAGACAAAAACAATGCCCCTCAAATCTATCTAGTTCGGAGCTTATTTGAGGTTGCAGTGTTTAATAGCCTCATGGTTGTTGGGAAGAAGCTGATCCTGAACCTAGACATTACAGTTTTCAGGCTCCTATATTTTCCTCCCAATTGCAAGAACAAAATGAGTGCATGGCCAGGGTGATGTGGGTCTCTGATGATGCTGGTTTATGTTTTGAGGCAGCAACTCCTGTAGCTCTCTTTGATGGTGGGGAGGTCAGTAGGCATGATGGACTGGATAGCGTTGGCCTATTTTTGCAGTCTTCTTCGCTCCTGGGCGTTTGAGTTGCTGTACCAGGCTGTGATGCACCCAGTCAACATGCCCCCTACTGGACAGCTGTAGAAGTTCAAGAGAGCATACGTCAACATACCCAATCTGAGTATAGTTCCAGGTCAGGAAGGTGGGGTTGTCTCATGCATATGCCACCTGCCCCTCTAGGTCATGGAGGTCTCGAGTTTTGGAGATCTACTGGTACATCTGCTTTTTTTTAATGGTGAGAATATTAAATACAGGTGTAGGAAGGAACTGCAGATGCTGGTAAACACCGAAGATAGACACAAAATGCTGGAGTAACTCAGAGGGCCAGGCAGCATCTCTGGAGAGGAGGAAAGCGTGACGTTTCAGGTCAAGACCCTTCTTCAGGTGATTAGAGAGCTCTTTAGATCAGCATCTCTGGAGAGGAGGAATGGGTGACGTTTCAGGTCAAGACCCTTCCTCAGTTGATTTGAGAGCTCTTTAGATGTCTGGAGGGGGGAAACGTGGGTTAGGTTCGCTAGATTCCGATTAATTAGTATTCAGCAGGTCAGATTATCAAAGCTGAAGGATGCGGAAACAATTGAACTTTAATCACTATTTCCAACAAAGTAAAATATTTTAGATCTCGTTGTTTGCTTCATTCCTCTTTTGTGGAATTAATATTTATGACCTTGATCTTTAGTCCAATGCCTGTGGTGTGTTATCTTCATCAGACTAATCCCCATTCAACATGAAGTATTTATTTTACTTGATTCTGCATCTTGTAAAGCTCCAAATTTTCTGATTTATATTTCCACAAAGCCTGCAGAAAGCCAAGTGAAGAAGTAAGGCATTGATATAGCCAAGATATTTGGGGTTAATTTGTACACGTTTATATTTCAGAACAATTTCTACAAATATTGGGATGAGGTGAGCTGATTAAATTAGATCGCAAACTAAAGTTGTTTGATTGAGAAGGATTTTCATACCATTGGCAGGTGGGGAGGTTTGGGAGGAAGAAGTGGGTGGTGAGTCAGTGCTATGAAGCAGCGGAAACTTGGAAATATGGGAAATGCACATATCAATGACTTTTTAACTTGGCCTATGCAGTAACGGTTTGGACCACACCTTGCACCTGGCGTCCACTGAAAACTGATGCCTGCCACAAAGTTGAAAGATACTGAAATTTGTCAGAGATAGATAGGTTTGGTAAGGCAAAGATAGATAGGTTTTTGATGAGTACTGGGTGTCAGAGGTTACGGGGAGAAGGTAGGAGAATGGGGTTAAGAGGGAGAGATAGATCAGCCATGATTGAATGATGCAGTAGGCTTGATGGGCTGAATGGCCTATGTACTCCAATCATGTATGACCTTATGTTTGAAGTTTAGTTTCTTGTCACGTGTACCGAGGTACAGTAAAAAAGCTTGTGTTGCGTGCTATCCAGTCAGCGAAGAAACAATACATGATTACAATCAAGCCATCCACAGTGTACAGGTACATGATAAAGGGAATAACGTTTAGTGCAAGGTAAAGTCCAATAAAGTCCGATTAAAGATAGTCCTAGAGTCTGCAATGAGGTAGATCATTGGTCTACCATACTGGAGTAGGGGTACGAGGAGCTCCACTGGAGGTCATCTCACCCATCTCTGCACTGTGTACTCACCACTGCATCTGCGGGTTGTGCATAATGCCCTGAGCTGAGGGCCAGGCTACTCCTCTTATCTGGTACCTCACTTCAGTTCACATTAGTTTATTGTCACGTGTACTGAGGTAGAGTGAAAAGTTTTTGTTGCGTGCTATCCTGTCAGCAGAATTTACAATCAAGCCATTTACAGTGTACAGACACATGATAAGGGAATACTGAGCTCTACCTGAGACATGGCAACACGTTCAACTCAGCCCCACTCATATGAATGGGGCCACCTTCGTAAAATAGTTAATTAACACAGGTTTGCATTCATTTTTTTAAATTCCTCTGCATACACAGTGCATTCAGAAAGTATTCAGACTCCTTCATTTTTTCCACATTTTGTTACGTTACAGCCTTATCCTAAAATGAATTAAATTCATTTTTTTATCATCAATCTACACACAATACCCCATTATATAAAAGCAAAAACAGGTGTTTAGAAATTTTTGCAAAGTAATTAAAAATAAATAACTGAAATATCACATTTAAATAAGTATTCTAACCCTTTACTCAGTACTTTGTTGAGGCACCTTTGGCAGCGATTACAGCCTCAAGTCTTCTTGGGTATGACGCTACAAGCTTGGCACACCTGTATACGTGTAATTACTGCCATTCTCTGCAGATCCACTCAGGCTCTGTCAGGTTGGATGGGGAGCGTCGATGCACAGCTATTTTCAGATCCCTCCAGAGATTTTCGATCAGGTTCAAGTCCGGTCTCTGGCTGGGCCACTCAAGGACATTCACAGACTTGTCACGAAGCCATTGTCTTGGCTGTGTGCTTAGGGTCATTGTCCTGTTAGAAGGAGAACCTCTGCCCAAGTCTGAGGTCCTGAATGCTCTGGAGCAGGTTTTCATCAAGGGTCTCTCTGTACTTTGCTCCGTTCATCTTTCCCTCAATCCTGACTAGTCTCCCAGTTCCTGCCGCTGAAAAACATCCCCACAGCATGATACTGCCACCACCATGCTTCACCATAGGTATGGTATTGGCCAGGTGATGAGCGATGCCTGGTTTCCTCCAGACATGATGCTTGGCATACTGAAGAAGGGTCTCGGCCTGAAACGTCGCCTATCTCCTTCACTCCTTAGATGCTGCTGCACCCGCTGAGTTTCTCTAGCCTTTTGTGTACCCAAGACGCTTGGCATTCTGGCCAAAGAGTTCAATCTTGGTTTCATCAGACCAGAGAATCTTGTTTAGATGCCTTTTGGCAAATTCCAAGCAGGCCGCCATGTGCCTTTTATTGAGGAGTGGCTTCCGTCTGGCCACTCTACCATAAAGGCCTGATTGGTGGAGTGCTGCAGATAAAGTCGTCCGTCTGGACGACTTCTCCAATCTCCACAGAGGAACTCTGGAGCTCTGAAAGAGTGGCCATCGGGTTCTTAGTCACCTCCCTGACCAAGGTCCTTCGCCCCCGATGGCTCAGTTTGGGCGGGCGGCCAGCTCTATGAAGAGTTCTGGTGGTGGCAAAGTTCTTCCATTTAAGAATGACGAAGACCACTGTGCTCTTCGGGGCCTGCAATGCTGCAGAAATTGTTTTATACCCTTCCCCAGATCTGTGTCTCGACACAATCCTGTCTCGGAGGTCTACGGACAATTCATTTGTCTTCATGGCTTGGTTTTTGCTCTGACATGCACTGTCAAATGTGGGACCTTATATAGACAGATGTGTGCCTTTCTAAATCATGTCCAATCAATTTAATTTACCGCTGGTGGACTCAAATCAAGTTGTAGAAACATCTCAAGGATAATTAATGGAAACAGGATGAGCCTAAGCTCTATTTTGAGTTTCTTAGCAAAAGGTCTGAATACTAATGTAAATGTGATATTTCAGTTATTTATTTTTAATTATGTTGCAAAAATTTCTAAACACCTGTTTTTGTTTCTTCATTCTGGGGTATTGTGTGTAGATTGATGATAAAAAATGACTTTAATCCATTTAAAAATAAGGCTGTAACGTAACAAAATGTGGAAAAAGTGGAGGGGTCTGAATACTTTCTGAATGCACTGTATATTTGAATTAACTTACAGTATTTGTGACGGACTTTCTTTATCCAGCCACAAAAGACTTCTTGCTGACCTCAGTTTCCAGCACAGCAGCACAAGCTGACCTACATTCAAAAGGTTTAATGTTCATTGATAAGCTTCTGACCAGTACACTTTGACCAATACCTTGACATTATCAAGAGGAGCAACACCGACAATGATGACATTAAGATTATGACCCACCAGACCCAAAATCTGATTTTTAAAAAAGAACCATCAATTCGAGAGAAACCTTAATGAGATTGTAATGTTAGGAGAAGAAAAATAAAGCCTTCATTGACATAATCGAGACACCCCATCCACTTGGACTGGCCCAGGTAACCATCACATGCAGGTGATGTCCACTAGTAGAAAACAGTATAAATGTTAGTGTACAGTGAGTATGTTGAGGAGTTACACAGGAAAGACGAAGAATGCACTCTTCAGCCTCTTTCTTGGTCAGTTTATTTATATTAGTTTATTATTATTAGTGTTACGTGTAGGGAGGTACAAAGAAAAGCTTTTTATTGTGTGCTATCCAGTCAGCGAAAAGACTATACATGATTACAAAGTGCTGGAGTAACTCAGCAGGACAGTCGGCATCTCTGGAAAGAAGGAACGGGTGACGTTTCGGGTCGAGACCCTTCTTCAGACTCGACCCGAAACGTCACCCATTCCTTCTCTCCAGAGATGCTACCTGTCCCGATGAGTTACTCCAGTCTTTTGTGTCTGCCTTCGACTGAACCCAGCATCTGCAGTTCTTTCCTATACATTATTACAATCAAGCCGTCCACTGTACACAGATACAGGATGAAGGGGAAACATTTAGTGCAAGTTAAAGTCCAGTAAAGTCCAATCACAGATAGTTTGAAGGTCTCCAATGAGGTAGGTGGTAAGTCGGGACCGCTCTCTAGTTGGTGAGAGGACAGTCCAGCTGCCTGAGAAAAGCTGGGAAGAAATTGTACCTGAATCTGGAGGTGTGCGTTTTTAAACCTCTGTACCTCTTGTATTTGTGAGAGTGGGGAAGAGGGAATGACTGGGCTGAGACTGGTACTTGATTGTACTGGTAGCCTAGGGCAGATGACCTGATCGTCTGCAACTCATTGTTATTTTGTTTCTGGTATTGTAAGTGTGCTTGTGTTTGTTAAATCCTTTATGAATTATAAGATCGGTAGAAATTACTCTTTGTAAATATAATCATAATAATCATAATCATACTTTATTAGCCAAGTATGTTTTGCAACATATGAGGAATTTCATTTGCCATACAGCCATACCAATAAAAAGCAACAGAACACACCAAACACATTTTAACATGAACATCCACCACAGTGACTCCTCCACATTCCCCACTGTGATGGAAGGTGAAAAAAAGTTCAATCTGTCTCTTCTTTGTCTTCCAGCGGCCGGGGGCCTCGAACCTTCCGTTGACGGGACGATCTTACTCCCGTAGCCTACAACAGGCCTCCGCGTCAGGGCGATCAAGCTCCTGCATCGGGGGCAAATCTCAGCTCCACCACACCGGGCAATCTACCCCGGGTTGGGGCTTGTCGAACATTGTACGGTTTTGGAGCATCCCGACTTCGGTCTCAACCCGAGACTGCGAGCTCCTTGATGTTAAACTTAATTTTAAAATATAATTGTATTTAAACTTTTAGGGTTACACTCTTTACCATATATCTACACTGTGGATGACTCGATTGTAATCATGTATTGTTCTTCCACTGCCTGGTTAGCACGCAACCAAAGCTTTTCACTGCACCTCCGTACACATGACAATAAACTAAACTAAACTAAACTATTTTGTTGCATGGAGGTATCTTATTCGGGAGAAGGCTCCACTGGTCGAAATATTAACAGCTAATCTTATTCAGAAAATGTAGTGAAGTGAGTCTTTGAAATATAGGTTGATACAATATAATCTCTCTTAAGTGAGATGTACATACTTATAACAGATAGGGCTTAATTTTTTGATTTAAACATTGGACTCTATACAGGGTACTCTCAACATCATTACACATTTAGTTCCTAAATAAATTAACTATATTGTCATTTTTAATATATTAAAAAAATTTAATGATAACATCTTTAACAGTTCATAGATATTTCTGCAAAGTATTTAGACGCTCTTTGAAAGACAATCCTTTCATCCAGGAATGAGCCGAGTCGATCTTCTTTGTGCTGCTCCAATATTACGATTTGTTTTCTGAAATGGGGCCATAACTATATGCAGCATAGTTCGACCTCACACATACCCTGTACAATTGCAAGAAAAACCTACCTATTTTAAAAACGCAACCCATTTTCAATGAAGGCCAACACATTATTTACCCTCTTAACTTTAGTTATATAATGCATCCATTGTCATTTAGATGATGCAGCCAGCATCATCAGAGACCCACACAACACTGGCCACACACTAATTTCACCCCTGCCAACGGGAAGAGGGTACAGGGGTATATAATTGTAGTCAATGCCTACTATGTTCTGTTCTGCTATGCAAAGAAAGATTTTCATTGTCCTGTCAGGGACACATGACAATAAACTCTTTTGACTTTGACTTTGACTTTGACTTGGAGCCTGAAAACTGTAACATCCAAGTTCAGGAACAGATACTTGGCTATTAAGCACTATAACCTCCAAATAAGCTCCTAACGATGTGGACTATTATTATTATTAGTCCACTATTTATTGTTATTTATGTGTACGTATGTGTGTGTATATGTGTGTGTGTGTGTGTGTGTGTGTGTATATATATATATATACACACACACATGCATATGTATGTGTATGTGTGTGCATGTGTGTGTGTGTGTATATATATATGCATACACACATTTAAATATACACACACACACATATGTGTGTGTATGTGGGTGTGTACATATACACAGACTGAATTTTTTTTCATTTATTATATTGTTTACAGTGTACAATGTTTACATATTCTGTTGTGCTGCTGCATGTAAGAATTTCATTGTTCTATCTGGGACATGTGATAATTAAACACTCTTGACTCTTGACTAACACTTCAAGATTTCTCTTACCGAAGTGCACGGCCTCACACTTCACCACATTAAACTCCATTTGCCAGACTTTTGCCCACTCACTCAGTCTATATATATATATATATCCTGTTGCACAATTACGGTATCCTTATTACACCATTGCGATGTTTGGTGGCATGAAGGTAGTGTCAGAGTGGGATACTTCGGACTGCATCCAAGCACCCAGATAAGAGCCTATTTTTAATTTTTTTTTTTTTAAACTGCTCAAATTAACATGTCTCGGCATTTCGATCATTTCGATCCCGAGCGAGAAAGGTGGTCGTCGTATTTAATGCACGCTGACTTTTACTTTGACAGTATGGCAATTACGACTGACCAAAGGAAGAAGGCTCTCTTGTGTTCATCAATGTCTCCAGAAATTTTTGCACTGCTTCAAAATTTACTTACAGAAGAAGTAACTGAAGCCTCATATTCTGAAATCACAACGGCTTTGCAGCTGCATTTCAAAGAAAGTCGAAATTTCCTCGCAGCTCGCTTTGAATTCTACCAGACGGTGCAACAGGAAGGGCAATCGATTACCGAATTTCTTGCTGAACTTCGCACCAAGGCAAAGTTACCGAAAAGGTCATCTCCAGGCAGTGTGTCAATCTGTAGGAAAGATGAGAAAGGGCAAGAAAGTGCAAAACACAGTCGACCAAAATCACGGAGACCATTTCTATTGAAGTGCTTGTTGTGTCCACGATCACTGACAAGCTGAGGATTTCGCTGCGGGTCTCGAACGTCGATCTACAGTTCCAGGTGGAGACTGGTGCGGCTGTGTCACTAGTGGGTCAGGACATCTGGGAGAGGATCGGATCGCAGAAACTGAAACCGGCCAACATCCACCTTTTCGGTTACACATGACAGCCCATTCCCATGAAAGGCAAATGCACTGTCGCCGTTTCCTGTAATGGTATGACACAGATGTTGCCACTGATCGTTGTTGGTAATGAAAGTACATCCCTGTGCCCCATCGACTGGATATATGCTTTCAAGCTTGACACGAACACCTCGTGTTCAACTATGGCATTGTCATCTACCACAGATTGCAACATGGGCAGCAAGTGCGAGGACAACCTGCAGAAGGTTCTTGACCAGTTTCCGGCTGTTTTCGCACCTGGACTCAGACATTGCACAAAGATGAAGGCACGGCTCATACTCAAAGACGATGCCGACCCTAAATTCTTCAAACCAAGACCAGTTCCGTTCAGTCGGATGGACGCCGTCGACAAGGAACTCTGCGGTCTTGAGGAAATGGGAATTATCACCTATGTGGACCATTCAGACTGGGCCACACCCATAGTTGTCGTTCAGAAACCTTGCGGCCAAGTGCGCATCTGTGGCAACTACAAAGTGGCTGTAAACCCTCAATTACACATTGATCAACACCCCATACCGAGCTGTTCGTTAAGCTGCAAGGAGGACAGCACTTCTCGAAATTGAACATGTCTGACGCGTATCTCCAAGTGGTACTGGACGACGAGACAGAAAACCTGCTCGTGATCAACACGCACAAGGGACTGTTCAGATACAACCGATTGTCGTTTGGACCAGCACCGGCGCCGGCCATCTTCCAGAAATTGGTCGACAATCTGGTTGCCGGGATTCTGTACGTAGCCGCCTACCTGGATGACACAATTGTCACCGGCTGGACAGAGGAAGAGCACCTGCGGAACCTAAAACAGGTCCTCACGGCACTGTACAACTAAGGCACGAAGTTGCGCAAGGACAAGTGCGCATTTTTTCGACAATAGGTCACATATCTCAGACATGTGACCTCGGCAAGGGGTCTGAAGCCATCGGGAGAAAGAGTGGACGCCATTGTGAAATTGCCGACGCCCAAAAATGTGAAGCAGCTTGCAAGCTTCATTGGCAAGGTGAACTACTGTGGCAAGTTCATACCGGCACTTTTGGCACTGCTCCAAAGAGTGTGACCATGCATTCACCAGGTTGAAGGAGATGCTCGCCCAGAAGACGCGTTTGGTCCACTATGACCCATCGAAGCCGATCTCTCTGGCCACCAATGCATCGCCATATGGTCTTGGAGCTCACAAACGGCGCCGAACGGCAAGGAATGAACCAATCGCGTTTGCATCCAAAACGCTGACGACGGCCGAGAAAAGCTACAGCCAAGTGGAGAAAGAAGCACTGGCGATCGTGTTTGGTGTCCGGAAGTGCCACCAATATTTGAGTGGGCGACATTTCCTGCTCATCACCGACCACAAACCGCTGTTGACTATTTTCAGTCCAGAGAAAAGTTTGCCTGTCATGACGTTGCAGCGTCTACAACATTGAGCCCTGATCATGATGGAATATGATTGCCACATCATTTACCGACAGTCTGCCGATCATGCCAATGCCGATGCATTGTCTTGTCTACCGATTGGACCCGACCTGACATTCGATAAAGAGGAGGCAATTATGGAAATTGAGACGGACGTGAACTTGCTCAACAGCGGGTCATCGCCGATTTCCCCGTCTCCGCAAAGACGGTCGGCAACTATACGAGCAGAGACCCCATTTTGTCGAAGGTACGACATCTTGTCACTCATGGGTGGCCGAACAGTCCTAAGATGGACAAGGAATTCTGCTCATTCCAGAATGCACAAACGGAAATCTGCTCAGAAGATGACATTCTGCTCTGCGATGGTCGAGTGATCATTCCGACAGAACTGTGATCGCTAATTCTGAAAATGTTGTACAAGACACACATTGGAATTGTGCGAATGAAGGCGCTCGCCCGCAGGCATGTGTGGTGGCCGAATATCGAGACCGATATAGCCGACCGCTGCAAGGACTGCACACCATGTGCTGAAACAGCTGTGAATCCGCCGGAAGAAACCTCCGCATGGCCCGTCCCCGACCAACCATAGCAGCGAATCCACATAGCTTTTACTGGACCGTTCCTGGAGGACATGTGGCTGGTCATCATGGACGCCCATTCAGAATGACCACATGTTATCCAAATGAAGAAGTATTCAACCAGCGAAACAACCACTTCTGCGCTCGACAATTTGTTCGCCATTTGGGGATTGCCCTTAACAGTAGTAATCGACGATGGACCCCAATTTGCCTCACAAATTTTCGGTGACTGGTGCAAACTCTAACATCAGCACCTTTTCATCCGCCATCAAATGGTGAGGCAGAGCGGCTCTTCGGCGTTTTCAAGCAGGCCATGAAATGTGTTCCGTAGGAATCAAAAATAAATCGAAATGATTGGCATTGCACGATTTCTTACAGCAATATCGAACCATTCCAAACTGCACTACTGGTCGAACTCCAGCGGAGATGATGCTCGGACGTCAAGTGCGCTCTCCCCTATCAGTTTTGAACCCGATCCGTAACTCTTATACGGCGCACACTCAGCCAACGAAGTTGAACAAGTCCAAATTCGACATTGGCGACTACGTATATTATCGTAATTATATGGCCAAGGAAAGCAAATGGTGCACTGGCAGGATCATGCTTTCCCTCTTTCTCCATCCCTCCTCTTTCCTAGTTCTCCCACCAGTCTGACTGTCCCCCCGATTAAATTTTATCTCTGTATGCTTCGTTGTCACCTTATCCTAGCTAACAATGATCTATTCTCCATTTTCCTTGATCTCCACCCCCTTTGATGTCCCATTTTCACACCTTACACATCTTTGTCTCTGTGTCTCTCTCTCCCCTGACTCTCAGTCTGAAGAAGGGTCTTGACCCGAAATGTCACCCATTCTTTCTATCCAGAGATGCTGCCTGTCCTCTAGGATGTTGTGGTCTCTTCGGTATAAACCTGCCTCTGCAGTCCCTTCCAACACAAGGTGATAATGTTCCTGCTTTGTGTGAACTTTATTGTGATATAATTTAGGAGTTCACTGGTGTCCGTAAAATAAAATTAATAACATGTAATTTGGTGATTTGTTTCAGTAAAGATCACCACAGCTGTGCTGCTCATTACTTTGAAATTAAAGTCAAATTTTCCTTTGCTTCTTACAAATCTGTTTTAGAATCTATTAAAATAGATCGGAGTGACCCAACTCCCTGGCCCCGACCACCTGCAATAGATTTCACATATATAGGTCAGTCTCATATTTTAAAAGTTATTAAAACCAATTACGCAAAGACCTCTCATGGGCCTTTTTTTTCTATTCATCCATGAGCATGACCTGATTTAGGTGGGGATTTTTGTATTGGGACCGTGTGACTATAATTCCACACACCAGCCCTGTGCCATATTTCCCTCAAAGGCCACAATGGTCCCAACTTTGGCAAAAGGAAAGCTCTGTATCCTGCTCTCCCAAGATTTGTCTTCTGATAACTGTCTAACTTCCGTGAATAATGAAACGGAAGGAGAAATGGTAATAATGGAATTGTGCTGACTTACCAATCTTTACTGTTCAGAGAGTTCATATAGGATATGTCAATATAAACGTCAGACACAACCATATAAACTGCTATCATACCTAGTTTTAACTTTAGTTTAGGGATACAGCGCAGAACAGGTGAGTCCACATCGACCAGCGATCCCCGCACATTAACACCTACGCTACGCTAGGGACAATCTTTACATTTACACCAAGCCAATTAACCTACAAACCTGTACGTCTTTGGAGTGTGGGAAGAAACCGAAGTTTTCGGAGAAAACGCGCGCAGGTCACGGGGAGAACGTACAAACTCCGTACAGACGGAACCCGTAGCTAGTATCAAACTTGGGTCTCTGGTGCTGTAAGCGCTGTAAGGCAGCAACGCTACCGCTGCACCACCGTGCCGCCCTATAATTCACATAAGACCCAAATCAGCTGCAATTACTTTGCTCTTAGATCTGAACACAGTATCTGTTATGTTGCATCATCTTTCAGGCCTTTATTCTTTCTACCGTGGAGAGGCCAATGTTACATGCAGTTCACCATCTGGGAATAATATAGACACGAGGAGAGGAAGAAAGAAAGAGTGTAGAAAATATAGAAATACTCCACAGGAACAAACCCCTTTGGACCGCAATATCTATGCCAAACATGATGAAAGGTTAAACTAATCTTCCCTGCCTGCATGCGATCCACATCCATCCATTCTCCGCATATCCATGAACCTATCTTGAAGCCTCTTAAAAGCCACTATTGTATCTGCCTCCTCCACCACCCCTGGAAAAAACGTTCCAGGCACCCACCATCCTCAGCGTGAAAAGCTTGCCCTGCACATCTCCTTTAAACTTTTCCCCGCTCAAACTTCAGGCTATACACACTGGTATTTGACATTTTCCATCTTTGGAAAAAAGTTTCTGACTGTCTACCCTATCTATGCCTCTCATAATTATTTATGCTTCTACCCGATCTTCCCTCAGCCTCCAAAGATGAGAGATGAGTGAGAAAATGGGAAAAATAAATAAACAGAGAAAGAGAGGATAGGAAGTGAAAGAAAAATAGAGTGTGGTAAAGAAAAGAGGGACAGAAAGAAAGGGAGAGATGCAGTATTAAAATACAAGGCTTCCTTCATTAAGTACCTTTTCAATAAACACCATTTGCTTTTCAATGCTTTTAGCAACCAGAGATGCAGTTGATGAGCTAAAATATGGTAGTTTACAGCAATGGGAATATTAGAATATTCTTGGACATCAGGCTGTTCCATGTGTTCAGATAGTGCATCTTTATTTGGGTCAGTTACATTGTGGTTGGAAGGGCTGCAGTGGACTGCTGAATCCTGCAACGGTTCATCTTCTTTGCTGCCATTCCGCTCTGCAACATCTCCATCCTGAACAGGAAAAGTTCAAATCCTTTAGTGCCATTGTTGGAGAACCTAAATTTATTTTGCCGGTTGATGGATATATAAAACAGGTGAAACGCAAAAGCTGCCTGACCTGCTGAGTGCTCCTACCATTTTCTGTGTTTGTTTCAAATTTCCAACACTTGAATTGTTTCGATTGCTATGACGCATAGAGTTCTACTACAGTACTACTTGTCGTGAATAACATTCTTCTTGACTATTGTTGGAGCTGCTCTTAGCCAGACAACCAGAGAGGTTTCCTGACTTCCGCCTGGTATACGTTGGTGGGACTCCAAGATCCTCAGGATGTGAGCAACTCCTTGTAGGATACCCACCTTCTATAATGCTTGTGCATTCGCACCATTTATGTAGCAGATCTAGCTGAGCATTCAGTCAATGGTAAATAAGGTCATAGGTAATAGGAGCAGCATTAGGCCATTCGGCCCATCAAGTCTACTCTGCCATTCAATCAGTGCTGATCTATCTCTCCCTCCTTACCCCATCCTCCTGCCTTCTCCCCATACTGCTGACACCCGTACTAATCAAGAATCTATCTATCTCTGCCTTAAATATATCCATTGACATGGCCTCCAGAGCCTTCTGGGCAAAGAAATCCACAGATTCGCCTACCTCTGACTAAAGAAATTCCACCTCATCTCCTTCCTAAAGGAATGTCCTTTCATTCTGAGGCTACGACCTCTAGTCCTAGACTCTCCCACTAGTGGAAACATCTTCTCCACTTCCACTATATCCAAGAATCGCAGGAAATAACCATGATAATCTTGCGAACGATGTGACAATGTGCAATCATCTCACACCCACTCATTCCCCTTCTGGTGGTTTAGTTTCACTGAGAGCAGTGGGTGTGCGCATTAGAGTGGCGGGGAGGGTTTGCATCCCTAGAATACGGCCCGTATTGTAATTGTCCACAAAGCAGAGCTCATTGAGAAACATCAGTTGAAATAAGAATACATTTTGTGTTAACTTATTTACTTTCTATCATGCAAATCGCATGCGGGTACATTTTATTCTGGTTCTCAAATTTTTGGCTGATGATTTGTGAATTCTGTGAGATTAAAATTCTGTTACATAAGGTGGGGGCTGCCTTTCAATGAGTTTAAGTCAAACTAGTCTGAAAAATGGTCTCCACCCAAAACCTGACCTATTCGCTTTCTCCAGATATGTTGTCTGACCTGCTGAGTTACTCCAGCTATTTGTCCCTATCCTCGATCTCAGCTACATGCAGCTATATGTAACTGATTCAAATGAGTTCTAAATCAGACAAAGCCCCTTCCTTCTCCCAACAGCATTACCCTACCCTCTAACACAAGATGTAGGTAAGTTGTGTAGGAAAGAACTGCAGATGCTGGTTTAAACAGAAGGTAGACACAAAATGCTGGAGTAACTCAGCTAGTCAGGCAGCATCTCTGGAGAAAAGGAATTGTGTGACGGAGTCTCTTCAACATATTCCTTTTCTCCAGAGATGCTGTCTGACCTGCTGAGTTACTCTGGCTTTTTGTGCCTATGTAAGTACATTCTGCAGCTGCACGAATGAGACACAATGTGTAACAAATACAAAGCCTTGGTATTTTCCACAGCAGAAAGCAGGACAACATTGGATGTTCAAAAGGCTATCATTCTTTAGTTGAATTTGTTGTAGCTGCTTCTCTTAATAGCTCAACAAGTACACAGTTAGCTTTGTAATTATCCCCCATCTACAAATGCAGAAACCACAAGCCCATTTTCCATCACTACATTTACAGGTGCAATACTATCACTGTAATCCATATTAAGATAGCTTCAGCTTTAAGAACTGAGCACACTATGTGGTTTGACTTTTATACATCATTGCTACGAGGGTGGCACGGTGGCACAGCGGTAGAGTTGCTGCCTGACAGCGCTAGTGACCCGGGTTCAAACCTGACTACTGGTGCTGTCTCAACGGAGTTTGGACGTTCCCCCCGTGACTGCGTGGGTTTTCTCTGGGTGCTCCGGGTTCCTCCCACACTTCAAAGACATACAGGTTTGTAGGTTAATTGGCTTCAGTTAAAAACATTGTAAATTGTCCCTAGTGTGTAAGATAGTGCTAGTGTACAGGGTAATCACTGATCTGCGCGGACTCGGTGGGCCGAAGGGCCTGTATCTCGAAAGGTGTATTCCACGCTGTATCTCAAAGTCTAAAGACATTGCAGTCCATTGTAAATTACTGCTTTAATAAAGAATGTTCCTAGTTCTACCTCCTACTGCACAGCAACATAACGGAACCTATAGACACGCCAGTTCTGTTTAGCTTCTCAGCATTCATGAGATCATAAGACATAAGAGTATAATTAGGCCATTCGGCCCATCAAGTCTACTCCGCCATTTAATCAAGGCTGATATACCTCTCCCTCCTAACCCCATCCTCCTGCCTTCTCATTGTAACCCCTGACACCCGTACTAATCAAGAATCTATCTATCTCTACATTATATATATCCACTGACTTTTGCCTCCACAGCCTTCTGTGGCAAAGAATTCCACAGATTCACCAGCCTTTCGTAGCCTCCTTCTTGAGAACATGAAATGTGCCTTAATCAACAAACCATGCTGGGTCCAGGACAATGAGTCAGGACCCACCGCGAGCCATCAAACATCTCTTGCCCCATCAGTAAACTCGACTTCACTTGACTTGATGTGTAGGAAGAAACTACAGATGCTGGTTTAAACCGATGATAGACATAAAAATGCTGGGGTAACTCAGCGGGACCCATTCCTTCTCTCCAGAGATGCTGCCTGCCCCGCTGAGTTACTCTAGCATTTTGTGACCCATTCCTTCTTTCCAGAGATGCTGCCAGTCTTGCTGAGTTATTCCAGCATTTTGTGTCTACCTTGACTTGACTTGGCTGATGTCTAGCCTCTATGAAGTTCTCAGTCCAAACTCAGGATGGATCAATTCAGCAGTTCAGTCTGAGAATACTTAAACTCGCCTTTTTAACACTCACACACTGAGCACACTGTCGTCGAGAATGGGAATGTACTCAGAGTTTCCTTGTCCAGTTACATATTTAATTGATGGCCACCTTCACAGATTAACAGAAAGGCTTCAATTTGATCTACGGGCTGTGAGGTTGTTAAGCCCTGTCTAGTTCATGTTGTTTTTGCTACTTAGCACGCCTATAGTCACGAGTGGAAGTGATATAATATAAAAAAGTGTGATGTACTAATGCTAATTACAATGACATTTGCAAAAATCTGTGTGCTTTGGAGAACACATGCCAGTGCAAATGGTATAAACATGATCCAAATGTTAAGGCAAATCCATAGATGGGCTGATGCTGTGGATTGATATATAAATAATGATATTTAAATGATGTATTTTATATATTTTTTGTCTGTGATTGTAATGAAAATGGTAACTCACTTAATTTAACTACTTAATCTAAATAGGTCCCCTTATTTGTGAAAGGGACAGAAAGGGTGCTTTTGTTGAAACCAGCCATTAAGTGTTAACGATGCACAGACTATAGGGATATGGGCTTCAAGTCTGGCTGTGCAGAAGGCAGGACTTGACAAAATCAAGAACGACAGTTAGCCCATTGAAAGCAAAAGTTGACGGAAATCAGAAACTGACTCCGGGTACAAACAGCCTGTGATTATGGAAACGTATAAAACAGATGCAGGAGTAGGCCATTCGGCCCTTCGAGCCAGCACCGCCATTCAATATGATTACAGTTGATCATCCAAAATCAGTCCCCCGTTCCTGCTTTCTCCCCATATCCCTTGATTCCGTTAGCCCTGAGAGCTAAATCTAACTCTCTTGAAAACATTCAGTAAATTGGCCTCCACTGCCTTCTGTGGCAGAGAATTCCACAGATTCATAACTCTCTGGGTGAAAAGGTTTTTCCTCACCTCGGTCCTAAATGGCCTACCACTTATTCTTAAAGTGTGACCCCCTGGTTCTGAACTCCCCCAACATCGGGAACATATTCCCTGCATTTATTTGTCACCCTTTTTGGTTAAATGGGGCAGATTTTGAAAGCATCCTGATGATTGTATAGGTGTAAAGCAGGCACTATAAATATCAGTTTAGCAGTGGAAAGATGTTGAAGCAACTTGCACAAGAATCGTTCCCAGGGCTCTATTCATGAATGAGCAGGTGCCTAAAATTCCTTGATATGTTAATTATGGGCCTAATAGCTGGTGAAGGACCCTTTGCTGAAATTGCCAATAAGTAGAACAAGCATTAAATTTGGACCCGTGAGAGAAGATTATATTCAGAATTAGTTCTTAATTTTCCTGCAAGATTTTTACACTTGGCTTCTTTCAAGAAGCGGTTTGCCCTTGAGGTTACGTGGAAACATTTACGAACGGTGGAATAGGTGGAGATGGTGGCCAATCAGCCCATGAAACCTACCCTGCCATTCAGTATAGTTATGGCTGATCCAGTCCTGACTCTCAGTACTACTTGTAGATTAAATGCCTGTCTAGCCAGAGGAAGGAATTGTGGCAGGCACACAATAAAAACATTTAAAAGCCATGTGGGCAGGTACATGGGTAGAAAAGGTTTGGAGGGATTTGGGCCAAACACAGACATATAAGTCATAAGGTCATAAGGTCACAAGGAATAGGAGTAGAATTAGGCGATTCGGCCCATCAAGTCTACTCCGCCATTCAATCATGGCTGATCTATCTCTCCTTCCTAACCACATTGCCCTGCCTTCTCCCCATAACCCCTGACACACGTACTAATCAAGAAGTGGACTAGATTAGATGGGGCATCTTGGTCAGCATGGATGAGCTTACCAGCAGGCCTGTTTCCCTACTGTATGACTCTATGACTCTAATATAATTCTATAATATGACTTTCCGCGAAGGGTATTCTAAAGATCCACGGTCCTGAGAGAGAAGATATTCTTCCTCACTCCTGCATGAAATGAGTCCCTTATTCAGAAAAAATGCCAGCTCTTCTTACCCTCCAATCACCATGAGAAATGTCCCTGGGTTCGATCCTAACTACGGGTGCTGTCTGTATGGAGTTCGTGCTTTCTCCCCATTTTCTCCGGGATTTCCGGTTTCCTCACACTCTCCATAGACAGGGAGGTTTGTAGGTTAATTGGCTTGGTATAATTGTATGAATGTAAAATTGCCCCTGGCGTAGGATAGTGTTAAAGTGCAGGGATCGATGGTCGTTGCAGACTCAGTGGGCCGAATGTCCTGTTCCCGCGCTGTATCTCTAAACTAAACTAAACGGAACCAATTCTCACCACATATCATCAAAGAGAAATTTCTCCCTCCCCGTTTATTTTGGTGAGGATCTAGAGCTGATCCTGCGTGAGGTAAAACCATGTCATCTGCATTGATCAATGGGTATCAACAGCATTGTGAGCTCAGTTGAAAGTGCTTGTTATTATACCAAAACAAATGTAAACTAATAATTTTTTTAAAACATTTAATTAAATCAAATCCTTCAAGTCTGACATATAAAGCAGAAAATCGTCATTTCCTGCACCTAATGGGCCTTGTAAGAGGTATTTAAATAATTTGTCCCTTACAAGACCCCCTGGGAAGGTTCATGGGAAGCTGAGACCCAGTCCTGTCACACTCACACCAGAATAATAGCAAGAGCGTGCAGGGTGGCCGCAGGAATTTCTGCCCCCCTGGTGACCTCCCATTGACCCTGTGTAGGCCAGTGGAATCAACAGCATTCGTCACTGGCAAGCACAGTATTCTGCAGTAATTGCCAGGATTTAGTCTCTAAGGGCTTCAGTCGACATATTTATTGTTCCTTTGCACTGGAAACCATCCAATCGAACACCGAGATAAAGAATTTATCTTGCATTCGAAACTGCCAAACAGTGGCATCCTTGCCTTCCCTGTAGAAAACTCAACAGTCTCTTAGTTGTTCACCCTGTGTTTGTTTAGTTTAGTTTAGTTTAGAGATACAGGGCGGAAACAGGCCCATCGGCCCACCGAGTCCGCGCCGTCCAGCGATCCCCGCACACTAACACTATCCTACACACGCTCGTGACAATGTACATGTATATCAAGCTGTGTTAATCTACAAACCTGTACGCTATTGGAGTGTGGCAGGAAACGGAAGATCTCGGAGAAAACCCACGCAGGTCACAGGGCGAACATACAAACTCCGTACAGACAGCACCCGTAGTCGGGATCAAACCCAGATCTCTGGCGTTACAATCGCTGTAAGGCAGCAATCTCTACCACCATGCCACCCTAACAATTGCTTTTAAGGTTTTCATTTGCATCGAACGCCTTGTTTACACAATATGTCACAAATCAGATTTGCTCACTCAGCCCCAGTCAAATTGTAACCGGTATATTTCTTGTGTCAGAGCTCAGGTGGTTGGTTTTACACCAACGTCACCTTGACGTCATGCCCATCCACCTTGATGGGAGACCACATGCCACACAGACTCCTTACTTATGGCCTCCTTTGCCATGCCATTGTGCTTCCAGTCTACCCATGGATTTGCTGCAGGTCGCAACTAAGGAACTTTATATTAGTTTAGAGATACAGCGCAGAAACCGGCCCTATGGCCCACCGGGTCCCCGCCGACCTGCGATCCCCCGCACACCAATACAAGCCCACACGCACTAAGGACAATTTACACTCATACCAAGTATGCAAACCCAAGCCAATTAACCTACAAACCCGTGCATTTTTGGAGTGTGTGAGGAAACCGAAGATCTCGGAGAAAACCTACACAGGTCACGGGGAGAATGTACAAACTCCGTACAGACAGAGCCCGTAGTCAGAATCGAACCCGGGTCTCTGGCGCTGCAATCACTGCAAGGCAGCAACTCTACCGCTGCACCACCGTGCCATCCCAAATGGGACTGCTTTAAATTTGTTCAACAATGCATTCTTGATTGAGTTTTAAACCAAAATATTTGATAATATGTGCACTGCCTCAGTGAGTTAACACAAGACGCAGTACTGAATTCTTCTCAAAATACTGCTTCACTACTGAAGCAAAACCCATTCATGTTCAAGTTAGAAATGGTTCCAAATAAATAGCACATCTGATTTCTTTATTAACAAATAGAAGTATGGCTTTCAATTGGGTAGACAGCAGCAAAGAGGTTAACTGTGTCTCTTAAGTGAATAAGGCTGCTACATGCATTGGATTTTTTTCCAGTTTTAGATATTGCTTGGTAAACCAACCAAATGAGATAAAGCAGCTTTAATAGCCCATAAAATTGCAATCACTTCATCTTGTGACCCACAAACAGCCAAAATCATCATTTAAAGGACTGATTAATGAACAGCGTATTTAAAGCACACTTAAACACAGGACAGTGCCACTCCCATCCAATTCCAAGGCTGAATTAAGAAGTCTTGCTAAAATGGAGCGAATTTTACCTGTAGGGTCATAACTGGTGTTAAACAATGACTGCTTCTGTGGGATAGCTGCAACTGCCATCTCATCGAGGTCAAATGGGCCCTGCATTAGATTTTATTGTAATAACGTTCACCAACTACTAAAGGGCCTGTCCCACTTGGGCGTTATTTGCGCGTCATTTACGTGTCACGATGCACGATGCAACATCATTTACGCGTCATGCACACGTCGTAACGCGCATGTGACGCGCGTATGGCATGCATTACACGCACATGGCACGTGGTGAGATGGGGTGACGTAAGCAGTGACGCAGGGCACCCCAGGATTTGGGGATTCACAAAATCTCGCCCAAATGAGACAGGCCCTAAAATCTTTTGAAATTACTGCAAATTGTTTTTTGGGTAAAGCTGCTCTGACGATGAAGCACTATAAAGAAAGCAGGAAGCAATCCTGGCATGATGATACAAGCTACCGGATCCTCCAACTGAAACGTTCCCACAAAAGATGGTATTAGTTAACATTACTGTTCAAATGAGAGTATCTATCAGTATTGACGCTTCTCTCTTCTTACAATGCACTTTTATATTCCAAGTGGCTATTCACAAATCAAAGCTGGCTACATCTCTGTACTCCAACTCCAGCTCTTTGTGTCTATCTTCGGTTTAAAACAGCATCTGAAGTTCCTCCCTTTACATCTCTGAATCACTGACCTGAACTTGCAGTCGAGTTTAGTTTAGATTAGATTAGTTTAGTTTAGTTTACTTTAGTTTAGTTTAGTTTAGTTTAGTTTAGAGATACAGTGTGGAAACAGGCTCTTCGGCCCACTGAGTCTGTGCCGACCAGTGATCACCCCATACACTTGTTCTATTCTACACACTACAGATCTGCACATCTTTGGAGTGTGGGAGGAAACCGGAGAATACCCACGTGGTTACAGGGAGTATGTACAAATCTGTGCAGATAGCACCCGTAGTTGGGATCGAACCCGGGTCTCTGGCGCTGTGAGGCAGCAACCTTACCGCTGTGCCACCGTGCTGCATTGTTGTAGTATGTGCATTCCATGATAGGAAGAAGGGGGAATTCATTCATTGGGTTTGTTCAAGTGAATCTAAATCTGGAGTTTGGATTAACTAAAATTTCAGATTTATCACCTGATACAAAGGAATTAAAATGTAGATCCTCTGAATCCAAACTTAATTGAGAATATCAAAACATATGCAAATCAACAAGGTCCTAAAATTAAATGCCATCTGCTCGACTAATGACCGTGGATGGAGTGTTGCTTAATTGCTGAGGATGCTTGTTGTCCAGAGCCAGTTCCAGTGGTAAGGAGATGAACTCAAATTAAGACACATTGCAAAGGGTCTTACAGACAGGAGGTCAGCAAGTAAAGGCAGAATATAAAGCCAACAAATTAGTTGTTTTATAGGGTGTAACATTACAACAGAGCATCCATATAAAAAATAGGTAGAAGCCATCATATTGTAAATATTCTAAACAAACATTTTATAAAGGTATTTAACATTTTAAATTTTGTAGCATATATCTGAAGAAAAGTCTGGCACGGTGGCGCAGTGGTAGAGTTGCTGCCTTACAGCGCCTGGGACCCGGGTTTGATCCTGACGGGTGGTGCTGTCTGTACGGAGTTTGTATGTTTACCCTCTGCTCGAGTTTCCACCCCACACCCCAAAAGACGTGCAGGGTTGCAGGTTAATTGGTTTCTGTAAATTGTCCCCGCTGTGTAGGATAGAACTAGTGTACGGATGATTGTTGGTCAGTGTGGATTCGGTGGGCTGAAGGGCCAGTTTCCACCCTGTATCTCGACAGTAAACTAAATATACTGTGCGTATATGCGTATATATATATTCTGTGAGCTTCATGTGAAAAAGTAATTTGATTGCACCCTGGTGATTATGACAATAAACTAATCTAACTATCTAACAAAGTTAATTTTTTTAGCTGTAAGTTTGTTAAACCGTATTTATGGCTTTGTACACCATTAAAAATTCATTCACACCTCAAGTAACAACAAATCACTCTCATGATATTTTATAGTGAGAATAGTTTATAAATGCCTGGAGATGGTAATATTTTCATGAAATGAAATGTATTTCTGCTGCATGTGAGCAAATTCTATCTAAGACCCAACACCATACATGAGCATAACCACAAAATGCTGACGTTTCTATCAAATCAAGTCATCCATTCCTTCCCTCCAGAGATGCTGCCTGTCCCACTGAGTTACTCCAGCATTTTGTGTTTATCTTCGGTTAAAACCAGTTTAAATCGGTTTGAATGTGCAGTTCTTTCCTGCACAAATTCTATGGGTCTCTGCTCGCATCGCTCTATACAAGCAATGTACATTCTTTGGACATATTTACTTATTAAATAAGGAATGCATTTATTAAATAAATAAAGCAGACTTGATAGCATGTTTTTTCTTATCTTAGGGAACGGTGCAATCTGTACTGCCCTGAAACATGGTGGAAGCAGAATGAGCAGCAACTTTAAAAATAAATTGGTCAAATACCCAGTGATACAATTCTAGGGCTACAGAAGAAGACCACAGGAGTGAGACTTATTGGATAGTTCTACCAAGGTATAGGGTCCTGGTGAGACCAAACCTAGAGTATTGTGTGCCGTTTTAGTCTCCTAGTTTGAGGAAGGACATTCTTGCTATTGAGGGAGTGCAGCATAGGTTCACCAGGTTAATTCCCGGGATGGCGGAACTGTCATATGATGAAAGAATGGATCGACTGGGCTTATATTCACTGGAACTTAGAAGGATGAGAGGGGATCTTATAGAAACATATACAATTCTTAAAAGATTGGATGGGCTAGATGTAGAAAAAATGTGCCTGATGTTGGGGGAGTCCAGAACCAGGGATCACAGTTTAAGAATAAGTGGTAGTCCATTTAGGACTGAGATGAGGAAAACCATTTTCACCCAGCGAGTTGTGAATCTGTGGAATTCTCTGCCTCAGAAGGTGGTGGAGGCCAATTCAATGGGTGTTTCCTGGCTTCACGACATGTAGTAACACTCATTTTCTTATCAGCCATTCCCACTTGCTGTCAGAAATGGGCCCTACAATCATGTTTTCAAACGATCTTCCTTGTCCCCCTCCTCCACATGACCAGTGTCTCTTCAGCCAGCTAGAAACCTCCAACACACATTCACAAGCCCATCTTATCTGATTCTCAATGGTGCCAATTTCTAGCACTTCCATCCCCCATTGTTGCTTCATCCTGATGCTCTTGGTGGTCCTAATATTTCCACCACCCCTCCCCCCCCCCAACTTGAGATAAACTAGCATGTGTGTAAGAAGGAACTGCAAATGCTGGTTTACACCGAAGATAGACACGTTTTGGGTCGAGACTCTTCTAATGAACCATTCCTTCTCTCCAGAGACGCTGCCTGTCCCACTGAGTTACTCCAATATTTTGCTCCTATCGTCAGTAAGAGATCTTTCTGTTTTCTGTCTGCATCCTCACACACTTTTGCAGCAGTCTCCTAGGTGGTCTATCAACAGGCTTAAAGGTAATCACATTGAGTGGCCTCTGACCTTTCTTTTCAGTTTGAGAGACACTGGCCCTTCGGCCCACCTAGTCCACACTGACCAGCGATCCCCACATATTAACACTATATTATACACACTAGGGACAATTTAAATTAACACCAAGCCAAATAACCTACACAACTGCACGTATGTGGGAGGAAACTGGAGCACCCGGAGAAAACCCACGCGGTCACAGGGAGAACGTGCAAACTCCGCACAGTCAGCACTCATAGTCAGGATCAAAGCCGGGTCTCTGGTGCTGTAAGGCAGCAACTCTACCACCGCACCACCATACCGTCTCAGTGGTCATTACGCTGTTCTCCTAAATGTATATCACTGAAACTTCTCCACTACAAAGATCACGTGAAGTCCTATCTTCTCAATCAGTACCACCTATTGTATTTTCTATCAGCTGGACCCATTTGCCAGATCATCAATTCGAGACACTTTGCTGCACGTCTGCCTGCATTGTTAGCTGCTTCTCATGAATGAATGAAAGGTTTGTTGGCCAAGTATTCACATACAAGGAATTTGCCTTGGTGCTCTGCCCGCACGTGACAACATGACATACAGTGACAGTAGAATGACACATAAAACATGAAACATTAATAATAAAACATGTGAATTAAATAAAATACCAGAGCAGAAGGAGGCAACAGATCCGAAGTTAATGAGTAGCTCTCTCGTGAAATTAATCTTTGTAGGGTTTTCACAGACAACACAAACGAACAAACAAATACAAAACAGCAAGGAGCAGTACACCGTGGCCGCCATCATCGGCGCCAGCAGCAGCAAAGTATTTGAAGATCAAAACCTTCGAACAGTGCCACGATCTGCTCAACAGTCATTCCCGCCTGCCCGTACATTTCTGAGAGCTCGATTACCCACAGCAGGCAAATGAAGGCCCTGCAAATGCAACAGAAAGAAGTACTGTGGACTCATTACAGAGAATGCCATAAAATCAGGTGAACCCTGGAGAAAAAGCTTCTGGAAACAAAACCGTAGAAGTTGAAGGATGAATACCATGAGCAATACAGCGTGGATCAGTGAGGAGATAAACGCAGTGTAGGAAAGGACAAATGGTGCAAATTGGCAAGACTAGCAGAGCCTGTGGGGAACAAATACCTGTGTACAAGATGGTTTATCAATGGAAAATGAAAAATCTTCCAATTGCAGTGGAATGGGAAACAATGGTCTAGTCCAGGCCAACCCGGTCTGAAGAAGGGTCTCGACCCGAAACGTCGCCTATCTCCTTCACTCCTTAGATGCTGCTGCACCCGCTGAGTTTCTCCAGCTTTTTGTGTAATTCCCGGTGAGGTTGCTGGATACACTCGGTCAGCTGAAGGGGTTGGGCAGTGCAAGTAAATCAAGTGCAGCCATGGTGGAGCAGCGGTAGAGTTGCTGCCTTATAGCGCTTGCAGCGCCGGAGACCCGGGTTCAATCCCAACTATGGGTGCTGTCTGAACGGAGTTTGCACGTTCTCCCCATGCCTGCGTGGGTTTTCTCCAAGATCTTCGCTATCCTCCCACACTCCAAAGACGTACGGGTTTGTAGGTTAATTAACTTGGTATATGTGTAAATTGTCCCGAGTGTGTGTAGGATAGTATTAATGTGTGGGGATCATTGGTCGGTGCAGACTCAGTGGGCCGAAGGATCTGTTTCCGCCATGGCTGGAAATCCTGGGGAAAAAAAATCTATTAAAATCTCCGGGGGGGTATCACTTTTAAGCGCTTGTTAAATGTCACTATTAACATCATATTATCACGATGTGTCACTAATTGTGTTTTGAACTTCAAGTATCACTGAAGGTATTCACGGAGAATTTCTTAAAGCTGCCTGAAGCGGGTACAATTACCATTTGAACTAATTGGATGTATTGGTGGATGGGAAAGATTTAAACGGGTAACAGATTTAAATGGATATCGAATTTAAATGGGTCAGATCATTAAGGGCTCTGGTCGAACGGGTTTCCTGACTGGCTTGCAGGTAAGTCCCTCATTCACAGTCACTCACACTATTTAGTATTTTTTTCCCATTTCTCTCTCTCTCCCCCCTCCAAGGTTGGTTCTTCTATTTGCCTTCATTTGCTTCAGTTTTATTTGTTTAGGTGTTATTTATCACATTGGAGCTTTTGAAAGATTCAAGCGGTTATCAGACGCTTTCTAAGGGCTGAATTGGCCCGTTCACAGGGCCTTTCATCGCCCGGCGCAGCTTAAAATCAAACTGCTGCATCGAGGTGATTGAGGCTCCCGATGTTGAAGCACCCGCCGGCCAATTTTAAGCCACGCCGGGCGATAAAAGGCCGATTCAAGCCACACGAATCTGTGCGGACGAAGCTGTAGTTTCTGGAGTTCAGAGTCGGTCACCAACCAGGTCAGCTCCCAATGTTACCATCCACAGGGCCCATGGCTGAAGCCTCCGAAGCCGTGTGTGTGCATGTGTGTGTGTGTGTGTGTGCGTGTGTGTGTGCGTGTGCGTGTGCGTGTGTGTGTGTGCGCGTGCGCGCGGCCACCAAGAAATTATGTCCCCCCCATATTGTGCCCCTCTCATGTTTTGTTAGCGATTTCCGCCCCTGGTTTCCACGCTGTATCTCTACACTAAAAACTATACTAAAAGGTGCCCAAGATCAAGCACCCAAATAGACATTTTTATTCAAGCTATGTCAGAGTCATGGAATCATACAGCACAGAAACAGGCCATTTGTCCCAACTCATCCATGACAACCAAGATACACCATCACAGCTGGACCCATTTGTCTTCGCTGAGACAATATCCCTCTAAACATTTGATATTCACGTACCTATCCACATGACTTTTAAATGTTTTATTGTACCTGCCTTAACTACTTCCTCTGGCACCTCGTTCCATAGACCCACCACCTTCAGTGTGAAAAAGTTAACCCTCAGGTACCTGTTAAATCTTTCCACTCTCATGTTAAACCTATGTCCTCTAAATTTATTATTCCCATTCCCGGGGGAAACAAATCTGTGTTTTCACCCTATCTATTCCCCTCTTGATTTTATTCACCTCTATAAGACCACACCTCAATTTCCTTTTCCCCAAAATTAGTCCTAGCCTGCCGAACCTATCCCTTAAATGGAAGAATTTGCCACAGAAGTCTGTGGTGGCCAAGTCAGTGGATATTTTTAAGGCATAGATAGATAGATTCTTGATCAGTATGGGTGTCAGAGGTTATGGGGAAAAGGCAGGAGAATGGGGTTAGGAGGTAGAGAAGATCAGCCATGATTGAATAGCGGAGTACACTAGGGCCAAATGGGGTAATTCTATGGCCTACTCCTATCACTTATGGCCTTACAGCCGAGGCCATCAAATTCTGTCAAAATCCTCATCGACCTTCTCTGTACTCTTAACAACTTAATGTCATCTTTCCTCGAGTATGGTAACCAAAACTGAACACAGTAGTCGAAATGTGGCCTCACCATTGTCTTGTATAACTGTAACATAATGTCTCAGTTTCTATAGATAGGCACAAAAATCTGGAGTTATGGGCCTGTCCTACCAGCATCCGACTCCATGCGATGAGCGCGATCAAACTAGAAGCGGGGGCCGCGCGGAGGTCGGGTGATCCCTGTACAGGGCCGTTCCCACCAGCATGCGCCTGCATGCGGCAAGCGTGACCAAACCGGCAGTAGGGGCCGCGCGGAGGTTGGGTGAGTGGCGCAACGCAGCGCAAAGTGAGGCGAACTTGGAGCGAAGTTTAAAGGTAAGTTCGCCAGGACAGAGAGGGACACGCAGAGAGGGGCACAGAGGCACACACAGAGAGGGCCACGGAGCCACACACACAGAGGGTCACGGAGGCATCTACAGAGAGGGTCACGGAAGCACGACGTCGAGGCGGTGTGTAATGCGTCGAGGCAACTGCAAGCCGACAAGCCGTTGCCGCGCGGAATTTTTGAACATAGTCAGTTTTTCGGAGCCCCGCGCGATGTCAGGACGAACTCCGCACAATTCCGCACGGCTCCGGCGATCGAAGTGGGACCGGCCCCGCAAAGCCGGACACCTCAAGTGACCACGTTAGGTCGCGCTCATCGCATGCTGGTGGGACAGGCCCTTAACTCAGCGGAACAGGCAGCATCTCTGGAGAGAAGGGATTGGATCGAGACCGTGCTGCCTGTCCCGCTAATTAACTCTAGCATTTTGTGTCTATCTTCAGTTTAAACCAGCATCTGCAGTTCCTTCCAACACATCTCAGCTTCTATACTCATTTCCCTGACTGATGAGAGCCAGCATGCCAAAAGCCTTCTGCACCACCCTCTCTATCTCTGACACCAATTTCAGAGAACTATGTTCTTATTCTCCTGAATCCCCCCGCATACAACACTCCGATGACTCTGCTGTCCTTCCCACAGGTAAACATCTTATCTGAATTAAATTCCATTTGCCATTCCTACTTGCCCAGCTGTTCAAGAACTCGTAATACTGGATGAATATCTTCAACTATACAAGCTATTTTAGTGTTATTAGCGTGCCTTGTACATTCTCATCTAAATCAGCGGAATAGATGATAAACAGCAATGGGCCCAGCACTGATTGCAGAGGCACATCACTAGTCACAGGCCTACTGTGCAAAAAACAGCCTTCCACCATCATCCTGTTTCCTACCATTAAGCCAACTGTACCAGTTAGCTAGTTCTCCCTGGATCCAATGTGATCTAACTATCCAGAGCAACCTACCATGTAAACTTTATCAAATGCTTTGCTGAAGTCCCTATAGACTGAGTGTGTGGCCCTACTCTCATTAACTTCCTGGTTACTTCTTTAACAAAACGCAATCCAATTCATGAGACTCTATCTCCCACGAGCAAAACCATGACAAGTATCCCTTATCAATCCCTG
Organism: Raja brachyura; assembly: GCA_963514005.1. The sequence continues at coordinate 19,988,201 of OY740788.1, forward strand.
TCTTTCCAAACGCAAGTATATCTTATCCCTCAGAATTCTTTCCATAACATTCCTACCACGGATGTGAGGCTCACTGATCCACAGTGGTCAGGTTTTTCTTTGCAGCCCTTCTGAAATAGAGGTACAATATTAGCCACCAACGTTATCAGATCTAATTTCAAGGTAGACAGAGGTTGTGCTCGAAGCCCCCTAGAGAGTTAAAATGCCACCTGCTGCCTCTGAATGATCACCAGGGTGCAATTACTTGCAGTTGGTTTTAACTTTTACAACACAAGTGTGTTCTGTGAAATGTGGCAAAGGGGCTCGACCGAACCATAAAGTGCACTAATCCACGCAAGAAATGCGATTTATCGGCATGTCCAAAGGAGGCGGAAGGCAAATGGAATCAAGGGATATGGGGAGAAACCAGGAATGGGCTGATCATCCAAAACATGATTTTGGATGATCAGCCATGATCATATTGAATGGAGGTGCTGGCTCGAAGGGCCAAATGGCCTAGTCCTGCACCTGTTTTCTATGTTTCTATGTTTCTATGTAACACCTTCAATGTGTTCAACTGCTCGACTGAAGCCAACTCATGTCTCCATCCCTCCATGGTTTACCTCCTCACCACAACCCCCACTCTATTGCAGACCGCTTGTACGAATGATTTTACATTCCATGTCACACATACACTTTAGCACAGGAGAGGCAGTTCCTGTTCAAGCTCTTTTCAAGCTGGTGCTGTGGTAGAGTTGGTGCCTTACAGAGCTTGCAGTGCCGGAGACACGGGTTAGATCCCGACTACGGGTGCTGTCTGTACGGAGTTTATACGTTCTCCCCATGACCGTGCGGGTTTTCTGCGAGATCTCTGGTTTCCTCCCGCACTCCAAAGACGTACAGGTTTGTAGGTTAATTGGTTTGGGGTACGTGTAAATTGTCCCTGGCGTGTGTGGGATAGTGTTAATGTGCGGGGATTGCTGGTCGGGGTGGACTCAATGGGCCGAAGGGCCTGTTTCCGTGCTGTATCTCTAAACTAAACTGAACTCTCTTGTCCACGTAATGTGCAACATCTAGGTCTCTGACAAAACGTTCATTACTATGCCTTTGATCACGCACTTCACTGCATGTTAACCATCAATATTTCTAGCCGTGCTTCAGATAGCTTCACAGTTTTGTGAGTTAATGCCATCTCATGCTATAGCATGAGGCTGTGATCTCTACCAACAATCCACTTTCATATGAATGAATCCTTCATATCTTATCTGATAACAAGTCGAAGATACTTTAAGAAATTATCAAAGAATTCTCCTCGTTTCTGATCGTGAAAAAAACGAATTAATAATGGTCAACAGTTTTGTTTCTAGGAAGATGTGCTTCTAATGCATTCTCCAGGGTTTCATTTGAGGATTGTATAAAATCATGAGGGGAATAGATCGTGTAGACGCACAGTATTTTCCCCAGAGTAGGTGAATTGAGGACCCGAGGACATTGGTTTCAGGTGAAGGGGAAAAGATTTAATAAGAATCTGAGATGTAACTTTTTCATACAAAGGATGGTGGGTGTATGGACCTAGCTGCCAGAGGAGGTAATTGAGGCTAGGACTATCCCAACATTTATGAAACAGTTAGACAGGTATATGGATAGGACAGGTTTGCAGGGAAATGGAACAAATGCAGGCAGGTGGGACAAGTGTAGCTGGGATATTGTTGGCTGGTGTGGGCAAGTTTGGCCAAAGGGCCTGTTTCCACTGTATCACTCAATGGCTTTATTGTATGGTACACTTATCTGCTTTTGTGCCATTGAAATATAATAGCATCTTTACTTTGCACTGTTTTGATTTGTCTTGCATAGTCAGTTCAATATATAAGGCAAAGTGTTTGTTTCACCGACTCCATTCTTCATATAGTCGCTTTGTCGAAAACTCCAGTGACTTGGGCTTTTTGTTATTCTCAGTTAAATCACAAGAGCTCTGTGTCTCTCAGCACGTGACTGCATGTTACCTTAATTGGGAGCAATCCCATCTGGCATTTAGTTTTTTGGATTCAGGCATAGAATCAAATTTGTGTAGTTTTATCAACAGCATCTCTGACACCACAGCTCAGTATCATTCTCTAATACATTGGAGGATGGTTAGCAAGCCAAACTAACAAATTTTTTTTTTTTAGTGAACCTACCAAGAGAGGGAAAAAGAGAGCAAATTGTAGGAGAGAGAAAGTGAGAGACCGTGGAAAGGATTAAACGAGAAAGAGAGAGAGAGAGAATCCCTTCCCAGTTCTCCAACCAGTCTGGCTGTCCCCCTGATTACATTTTATCTCTGTTTGCTTTGTTGTCACCTTCTTCTAGCTAACAATGATCGAACATTTTCCTTCATCAACATTTCCTTTGATGTCTCGTTTTCACACCTTACCCTTCCTTATCTCTGTGTCTCCCTCTGTCCTGACTCTCAGACTGAAGAAGGGTCTCGAACCAAAACACCACCCATTCATTCTCTCTAGAGGTGCTGTTTGAGTTACTCCAGCATTTTGTACCTGTCTTAAGAGAGAATGAGAGAGAAAACATACTTTCTGTATACCTGCTCAACACTAAAATGTAAGGGAGGAACCGGTCACGTGGTGTGATTCTTAAATGGGTGGGCGCAGAATATATCATAAGCCATGCCCTTGCTGCACTATTTTCTAACTGTTTCTTAAATATTTGGTTAGTCCCAGCTTCAACTACCTCCTCTGGCAGCTTGTTCCATACACCCACCACCCTTTGTGTGAAAAAGTTACCCCTCAGATTCCTATTAAATCTTTTCCCCTTCACCTGAAGCCTATGTCCTCTGGTCCTCGATTCACCTACTCTGGGGAAAATACTGTCCGTCTACATGATCTATTCCTCTCATGATTTTACACAATCCTCAAATGAAACCCTGGAGAATGCATTAGAAGCACATCGTCCTAGAAACAAAACTGTTTTCCATTATCAATTCGTTTTTTTCACAATCAGAAATGGGGAGAATTCTTTGATAATTTCTTAAAGTATCTTCGACTTATCAGATAAGATATGAAGGATTCATTTGTAGTGGATTGTTGGTAGAGATCACAGCCTCATGCTATAGCATGAGATGCCATTAACTCACAAAACTGTGAAGCTATCTGAAGCACGGCTAGAAATATTGATGGTTAACATGTAGTGAAGTGCGTGATCAAAGGCATAGTAATTAAAGTATTGTCAGATACCTAGATGTTGCACATTACGTGGACACGAGAGTTCAGTTTAGTTTAGAGATACAGCGCCCAACTCTTAAACCCCGATCATTATCCCCAACTCTTAAACCCCTTCTGTCATTCCATATAACTTACATTGTCTCACCATACACTTCCAAAATGGTCAGAGCAGGTGCTAGTATTGATAATGAAGGTAGACACAAGATGCTGGAGTAACTCAGCGGGACAGGCAGCATCTCTGGAGAAAAGGAATGGGCGACTTCTCGGGTCGAGACCCTTCCTCAGACAGGCAGAATTGTTCAGAAGGTGTATCCATAATTGTTCACTGAGATTGCTCCTCGTGATCTGCATTTGTGGAAGGCTGCTGAGGTTAGTCAGAGCTGTTCTCAGCAATGACGTTGCCTCCAGAGCTGACCATTCAGGTCAGAAGAGTCAAATCTCAAAGTGTCTGATACCCGGTGGTATCAGAGACATGGACCTCCCAGATTCGTGCACCTCCAGGTAACACAACAGTTATAAAAGAAGAATAAAGAACGTACAGAATAATATGAGGCATACCAATGTGTGCATTGATTTGGAGCAGAATGCCGAATTACAGAGCTGTGGCTTTATGAACTGAATGTAATGGTTACTAAATCAGCCTGGGATCACATATGCCTTTAGAGTGCGCCCGCAAACCATCCATCTATTGTTCGATATATACTGTAATTTATTTTCTCTGTTGGCTCCCTCATGGCTCAATTTTAACATTTGCTTTTGGAAACACTCAAGCCCCTTATATTAACACCTTCAAGTCGTCTCAATCTTACGGTGACTGTAGCTCCCTTGTTCAGACCTATCCCTGTCATAAGCTGGAGTAGCCCTTTTATCAATCTGCACTCATTTGTCATAAATTTTAATATGGAAGTATTACACTGCTGCAACATGTTCGTATAATCACTGTCAACAGAGTACAGCTGATATAGTACAGGCAAGAGCATTTCAGCTTAGTGTTTCCACTGTTATTGACATTTTTCATCATATTCAAGTGGTAGTGGTCAATTTTCTTCAAAAGATGCACTTCCCCAACTTATTGAGAAGACAGGCAGTAATAAATTCTCATTCCACAGTCGTTTCCCTTCATAGCCAGAAGCTACAATAAAAGGAATGAGCTGGGTGTCGCTAAGTAACTTGGGTTTACACAATACTCTGCTTTATTGAAAACCAAGGAATATGAATATTATTAATAAAAACATAAGCATTCTTTGCAAGGGGGAAAATCAATTTACGTGCAGCAAAATCAAGCGACGTGCAGCGACATGGTCCTATTCCATCATATTACAGGCAGGCAATGCTTGTTAGGCTTTGGCCTAAAAGGGAAAGGCAGGAATCATATACCAACACCTTGACGTAGATATACAGCTGCTCTCACTGTGGTTGTCTCACCTTTAGCCCTGTCTGTCTGCTGCTGGCTTTCATTTTCTGAATTCATACATCAATAAGCTTTGCATGCTGACACCTAATTTTGCAGGGTACTTCGGTTACGGAGTTCGTGTTTTGCATATCACTCACCCCCTGCTGAAGCTCACCCTTTCTCCATTTTCCTCCACACACACGCGCGCCTCCCCCCCCCCCCCCCCCCCCATTGTAAGTACCAAGCGCCTGTCAGCTTTGTATTTGCGAGAAGGGAATGAGTGTGAATGTCACTTTCATGTGCAGTTCTGTGCTCTTTTTTTAATGAGGAATCAGCTCTCCTTTGGAGGCAGCAGAGGGGATGAGGAGGTGATGTCACCCCCTGTTGCCCATGTCCTCCATGACGCTGGCAATTCCAGATAAATCAGCTTGTGTACTTCCTCTTCTCCTCACACCACCTGCAGTGGGAGGAGAGGACTCATTTCCCTTGGAGAGCTAAGCAAGCAAGACGTATTGATCCTGGAGAATAAAATTAACAAAGCAGGGCCCAGTGTTTCAAACAAACAGTGCACCGGGCCCTGCCCGCTTTATTCTCTTTAAATTATAAAATGATCTTTCCTTCTGTTAAAGATAAACGGCTTTTTGAAAAATAAAAAAGAAAGGGCTGCAAGGTAGATGCATCAGGGAAAGAGTAGGGATAGATGGGTAGGTGAGGGTGGAAGGGAGGGAGGGAGCGGTAGGGAGGGAGGGGGAATGGGAATGAATGTTGCAATGCCCTGCTGAAAATCAGCCCACAAGAACAAAAATAAAACTGCTTGCATTGTTGCTTTTACTATTTTGCTACTGTCATTTATTGAGCTTTGTATCTTCCGACAAAGAGAAAGGGGGGGTGGGGGGGGGAGAAAAAATCTGTGAAATTAATCTTTTGTGCATGGCCTGATACAGAGGAGACATGCTCAGACAAAAGATAGACTGAGCAAAGGTACAGTGATTGATGACTAAAGTAAAGGTGTCAGAAGAGTATTATGTAAATTACTAGAGGCGCAGACCATTTCAGAGGGAAAGAGAGAGAGAGAGAGAAGGGAGAGAGGACTGTAGTGTCGATGTCACCAAGGCAGTGGTCCCCAAACACCAATTTCTTGCAATCCTTCATCTATCCAGACAACCTTTGGTCAGAATCTATTTGAGATGCACTCTACAAAAATATATGAGAATCCAGCAACATTTAGGCTTGAGAAAACAAATAAATAAAGACAGAGTTCACATTTTTCAATCGCTCAAATGCGAATACGCTGTTTTAACTAAATGTGCACAAAGATGTCACCATTTAATAAGCTGACAAAAACAATCTATCACATATGCATGAACACAGAACAATATAAAGAGGTTAACAGAAATTGATGACATCCACACTTTAATTTTACACCAAATCAGAGTATTCGGTGATTGAAATAGACAAAGATGTATCGGGTTATCTGGTTGAAGAGGCTGTGCTAATTACTGGCACTTGTCATTTCTCCATAGCTTCATCTAAGTCACGAAGGCTAACTAGCAATTTTTCTTCAATGCGTATCATTTGTTTAGTGAGCTTTGTGTTGAAGAAGGCACCTGGCAGGAGATCGCGTCGTTAATAGTTTCATTGCTAAATGGCCCCGACTATTTTTATGGTCGGTGTTGTGACGGGAATAATTGGATTGCAATGTGGAATCACCGTCCTTAATAAACTAGTCACTTCTAATTGAAGGGCGAATGATCTGCTGATGAGGTACAGTTGCCAAGTTGTATTTCACCAACATAAATACTTTAAGTATAATTGTGATAACTCATCCTTAGCTATAAGGACAGTGAAAGTTGATTTAGTGCTAAGTGTTAACTCCTCAAATAGGACGAGTTAGCTCAGCTCAGTGTCATTTTTATCCCCCTGAATCAGTTCACATATTAAGTCTCAATTTAATTTAAGCTGATATCTGGTTTCTACTGCTGAAGCAAAGAGCTATCATGATCTGGCAGCATTCTATGCTTGAAGTATGTGGGAGGGAATCATAGAAGTTACATTTTTTTTCCAAACAGCATTTTAAATATCACAGGTATCAAAATAATTCTGACCTAATATTCAACTTTGCTGGGATAGGATACAGCCTCTCAATAGTCTGCAAGAAGCAGAGAAACAGATATGCAAGCAAATCCCAGAAAGTTGTAAGAGACCCATCAGTCTGAAGAAGGGTCTCGACCCGAAACGTCGCCCATTCCTTCTCTCCAGAGCTGCTGCCTGTCCCGCTGAGTTACTCCAGCATTTTGTGTCCATCTTAAGTTGTAAGACCAATTGGGGATTTTAACTTCCCCAATACTGACTGGGATTGCCTTTGGGCAGCACAGTGGCACAGCAATAGAGTTGCTGCCTTACAGCGCCAGAGACCTTGGTTCGATCCTGACTACGGGTGCCGTCTGGATGGAGTTTGTACGTTCTCCCCGTGATCTGCATAGGTTTTCTCCGAGATCTTTGGTTTCCTCCCACACTCCAAAGATGTACAGGTTTGTAGGTTAATTGGCTCGGTATAAATGTAAAATGGTCCCAAGTGTGTGTAGGATAGTGCTAGTGTGTGGTGATCGCTGGTCGGTGCGGACTTGGCAGGCGGAAGGGCCTGTTTCCACGCTGTATCTCTAAACTAAACTAAACTAATGTAAGGGGTTTAGACGGGGAAGAATTTATTAAGTGTAGAAAGTATTTGAGACTGAATGTAAATAATCCTACCAGAGATGGAGCAGTACTCAACTTTATCTTTCGAAATGAGACTGGACATACAGTGGCATTGTTGGTGGGGGATCACTTTGGGATCAGGGTTCCACCACGACAGAAGGGTGAGTAGTTGTACAGTTTTATTGCTAGAGGGAAGAAGAATCACCTGTGGAGTTCTGTACTGCATCTTGGAATATTACATGCCATGAGACTGGACATGAGACTGGACATCGGGAAGCATTGTTGGCGGGGAACACTTTGGGATCATGGGCCATAATTCTGTAGGTTTTAAGGTGGATATGGAAAGGAAAAAGATTGGTTCTTAAGTTGAGGTCCCAAATTGGGAGAAGGCGGATTTCAATAGCGTGCGAGAGGACCTGACAAAAGTAGACTGGGAGCAGATGCTTGAGGGTAAAGAAACAGCTGACTTTAGAAGAGTTGAATATAAGAGTATTGCACACCAATGAACAAAGAGACCTTTGGGCTCATGTCCACAGTTTCCTGAAAGTGGCAACACAGTTTGATAGGGTTGTGAAGATTGCATATGATGTGTTAGGTGATAGAATATTAACAGTCGAGATGTTATGTTGGGACTACAAAACACCAGTTAGACTGCACTTGGAGTATTGTGTGCAATCCAGGTCGCTACACTTTTAGATGGATGATGCACTGGTGAGAATGGAAAGAAGATTCACCTGGACGTTAGACACAAAAAGTTGGAGTAACTCAGCAGGACGGGCAGCATCTCTGGAGAGAAGGAATGGGTGACGTTTTCTCCACCTGGAAGTTGCCTGGACTGGAGGACTTTAGTCAGAAAGAGAGATTGGGTACACTGGGCTTGTCTTCCCTAGAGCAAAGAAGGCTCAAGGTTAACTTAATAGAGACTTGTTTTAAATTATAACAGATATAGATATAGAGGTATAGGTATTGACCCGAAAAGTCACCTATTCGTTTTCTCCAGAGATGCTGCCTGACCTCCTGAGTTACCCCAGCATTTTGTGACTATTGTCAACCTATTGCTTTCTGAGCCATGATCCACTAACTCAGAACAGGCTGAGGAGTTAAACCAGGGCATTTCTTACTACTCACTGGACAAACACACTTAGCCACCAGGGCACCTTGGATTAATTATTCATATATGCCATTACAAGCGGATGGTAAATGGTTTTATAAATGGTATTTAGTTTAGTTTAGTTTAGAGATACAGGGCGGAAACTAGCCCTGCGGCCCACCGAGCTTGCATCGACCAGCGATCCCTGCACATTAACACTATCCTACACACACTACGGATAATTTACACTTATACCAAGTCAATTAACCTGCAAACTTGTATGTCTTTGGAGTGTGGGAGGAAGCCGAAGATCTCGGAAAAAACCCATGTGGTCACGGGGAGAACGTACAAATTCCGTACAGACAGCACCCGTAGTCAGGATCGAACCCGGGTCTCCAGCGCTGCAAGTGCTATAAGGCACCAACTCTACTGCTGTGCCACCATGCCACCCATATTAGATATCATGCATTCCATCCAGAGGAATTTTACTGTCTGTATGCCTCGTTGTCACCTTCCCCTCAGCCAACAATGAACCATTCTACATTTTCTAGATCATCGTCTTTTTTGATCTGTCGTTTTCACACCATATCCTTCCACACATCTCAGGTCTCCCACTCCCCTGACTCTCAGTCCGAAGAAGGGCCTTGACCCGAAACGTCACCCATTCCTTCTCTCCATTTTGTGCCATTCCTTCCAGTGAGTTTAGCTCCTATGGCAACCAATACTCAGCCGACCTCTGTCCCCATCGCCTCATTACACTCAACCCTTTCAAACATCAATCCGATGTGTTGGATCCCCACAGCCGATCATTTGTCAGCTATTCACTTAAATATATCGACCGAGAACTCACCAGGAATTAAAAGAAAGTAGAGATATTGATCAGAACCAACCAACAGCAGGAGAATGGAGTGAGAAGTCCTATTGATTCCATGAGTGGATGGTACTGCAACTCGTTGCTGGTTTACCACTACTGCCTATCAATCTCATCCTGCTGCTAACACACACTTTACACATTCGCTTTCCATTTTTTAAACAAATTTGTATTCATTAGTTCAGATATTACTCTCCAGCAATAATATTTCTTATTTATGGTTTTATTCCATCTGTTATATAATACATAAAACAAGCTTCCCTTCTGATTTAAAAAAATGATTAGACATTTCCCAACTGAAGTCCAAGTGTTCCACTGATCAGTGTTCTGGTAATCAATCCATCCCTATTGGTATCAGCCCGGAAACATTTGGTCCTCTCTGCTCTCAGAAGCTAAACAGACTTGAGCCCGGTTAGCGAAGGGATGAGAGACTGACTAGGAATGCAAGGTGTGCTTGACACTAGCGGCACAGAGATGGGTTCCATATGGTTATTGTGAAGATGTTGCCTGAACCTGAGGGCCTGAACTACAGGGAGAGGTTGGGAAGGCTAGGACTTCATTCCTTGGAGTGCAGGAAGATGAGAGGTAATCTAGGAGAAGATAGACACAAAAGGCTGGAGTAACTCAGCGGGACAGGCAGCAGCATCTCTGGAGAGAAGGAATGGGTGATGTTTCCGGTCGAGACCCTTCTTCAGACTGATGTCAGGGGAGTGGACGATACATAGATAAGTTGCTCCGGTTGATTAGCTGACTGGTGATATTTATCCGAGTCAGTGCCAATACATGTTGGACTTTGCCCTGTGTGATCGGAACCTGTGAGAATTGAACCTGTTGATGGATTCTTGGTGGTGAATCTGTCACCAGTTTCCACCGCTGGTTTCCGCACGGATTTCAGAGGCGGAACCTGAGCTTGCAGGGAGTTAATTTAGTTTAGGAATGAACTGCAGATGCTGATTTAAATCAAAGGTAGACACAAACTGCTGGAGCAACTCAGTGGGACAGGCAGCATCTCTGGAGAGGAAGAATGGGTAACTTTTCAGGTCGAGAGCCTTCTTCAGACTGATGTGATATTAAGGCCTGATGCTCATCTTGTCTGAAGAAGTCTGCAGCCATACAGCCACACAACATGGAAACAGGCCCTTGGGCCCAACTGGTCAAGTTGTCTAAATGAGCTGGATCCATTTGCCTGCATTTGACCCATATCCCCCTAAACCTTTCCTATCCATGTATCTGTCCAAATGTCTTATAATTATTGTAATTGTGTCTGCCTCTACCACTTTCTCTGGCAGCTCATTCCACATACCAACTACCCTCTGTGCGTGAATGAGATTCTACTCAGTTCTCCTTTAAATCTGTCACCTTTCACCTTAAACTCGTGTACTCTATCTTTAGACTCCCCAGTCCTGCTATAGAGACTGTGATCATTCACCTTATTCATGCCTATCGTGATATTATACCCCTCTATAAAGTCACCCCTCAGTCTTCTATGCTCCAGGGGAACAAAACTCAGCCTATGCACTCTTTTTATATCTCAAGCCCTCCAGTCCCAATAACATCCTTACGAATCCCTTCTGCATCCCTTCCAGCCTAATTACATCCTTCCTGTAGCTAGGCGACCAGAACTGTATGCACTACTTCAGGTGCGGCCTCACCAACGTCTTGTACAATTGTAACAAGAGGTCTGAACGCTTGTAGTTAATGTCCTGACCAATTATGGCAAGTCCACCAAATGCTCTCTTCACTCTCTTGTTCACTCTGTGTCAGGGACACATAATGGACAACGGGGCAACAAGATTATTTCAGGGCATGAAAGGGTAGATGCCAAATTAATGTTTCCCTTGCCCATGACGTTGAAGGGGACACTAGCTCAAAATAAAGGAGTAGGCATCTAGGATTGGGATCCTAAAGAAATGTCCTCGCCCGGAGAGGAGTGAATGTTTGGAATTCTCTACCCAAGAGCGCTATGGAGACAGTCATCCAGAATAATTGATGCAAATTGTCAGATTTTGGGGGGATTTTAAGGAAATCATGGAATAACATGGACAACTGGCTCAATGGTTGAAAAAATCAATCACAATATTAAATGCCAAACTTGCCAGCTCCTATTTCTTATGCTTCCATTATTTAGTAGTATTACATTCAGCAAGTAAAAACTGAAATTGTGCAAATGAAAGGGATCTGGGCTCTGTGTTTGTTGATGGTACTGAGTACCTGACCTGAATGACAGCTCGGTGGTAAGGAATTAGTAGTAAGGAAGGCAAACGCAATGCTAGCATTTATTTCAAGAGGGCTAGAATACAAAACCAGGGATGTAATGCTGAGGCTCTATAAGGCTCTGGTCAGGTCACACTTGGAGAATTGTGAAGTATTTTGGGGCCCATTTTTGAAGAAGGTAATGTTTGTTCTGGAGAGGGTCCAGAGGAGGTTTACAAGAATGATTTCAGGAATGAGTGGGTTAACACATGATGAGCGTTTGTCGGCACTGGGCCTGTGATCACTGGAGTTTAATATGATGAGGTTGGACCCCCTTGAAACTTACATAATAGTGAAAGGCTTGGATAGAGTGGATGTGGAGAGGATATTTCGACTAATGGGAGAGTCTAGGACTAAAGATCATAGCCCCAGAATTAAAGGACGTTCCTTTAGGAAGATGAGGAGGAATTTCTTTAGTCAGAGGGTGGTGAATCTGTGGAATTCTTTGCCACAGAAGGCCATGGAGGCCAAGTCAATGGATATTTTTAAGGCAGAGATAGATAGATTCTTGATTAGTGCAGAGGTCAGGGGTTATGGGGAGAAGGCGGGAGAGTTAGATCAGCGATGATTGAATGGCGGAGTAGACTTGATGGGCCGAATGTCCTAATTCTTCTCCTAAAACATGGCCTTATGATCTTATGACCTCTATAAACCTATATTTTAGTGGATCTATGTTGGGTGAACATCAGGCTCCTTACATTAAAATTCTAGATTGAATGTCAGGAGAAATACTAACCTGTGGTGCACAGGCACATATTTTCAGACGGACTGAAAGAGACCCTTAACTCTCCAAACTGCTGGCACATTCTTAAACAGCATCCGATAAAATCACAAATCAACATTCAGCAGCAACCATGTTTGATGGGATTGACCATAGTTACATTGAAACTGGCAGATTTTCTAACGGAAAAAAAAAGATCTCATTAAAACAAAATCACAGAAGTAACATCTGGGGAAATGCTTTAAAAAAAAAAATCTAATTCCTCCCTTCCTCTCATGAAGGAGTTCATGTGTAAATTAAGCCTTAAGCACATTGACTGAGGAGGCAAGGGAAGGTTACCACCCACAATTATAAGTGGGCAGCTTCTGGTACTTGGTACGGCATCAGGAGAAGTGTTGAGCAGGGATACGTTTAGTTCAAGTTTCCTTAGGGTCCATGACACAAGGGGACATGGATTGAATGGCAAAACCTAATGTGAATAGAACATGAAATAGAAATTCCCACCTATTAGAAGCCAGTGGCCAGTGTTTTAAGAATTTATTCGCTTTCCTCCTGCTCTATATTTCTGTGCCGATTAGATTCTAAAGCACACCGATGGAGATCAATAGAATGTTGTCCCTAATTGCAATTGATGTTAGCTAGACTTCACAGCAGTTTCATGCGGAGTTATTCATGGGAGTCAAATCTAAGAGACCTTCCAGCTATCATTCAAGGAGCCTCAAGTTAGCTGAGCTCGTTTGCAACATGGCACCATTTTACTGTGGAGACAAGGAACTGCAGATACTGGAGTACAAAAAAAAGACACAATGCGCTGGAGTAACTCAGCAGGTCCGGCAGCCTCTCTGGATAACATGACAGGGTGATGCTTCTGGTCGGGACCTCCTTCAGACTGAGTGTGGCTGTGGGGTTGGTGGTGGACGAAAGCTAGAAGGGAGAAGGTGCAGGACCAAGTCTGGCAGGCAATGGGAGGAAGTAATGGAGGTTTATGACAGGAAGATGGTTGGCCAAAGGCCAGAGATGAGGTGTGAGACAAAAGGATTGAAGGGCTTGAGAATTGTGAAGCTCGAGGAAGGAATGTAGGTGGATATAGGCTGAAAGGGAGAAAGGAGGGGGGTGTTGGGGAAATGGAGGGTGTGTGGGGGAAGAGGGGGTGGGGGATTTGTAATTCCCTAAGATTGGAGAATTCAATGTTCCTACCATTGGGTTGTAAGCCACCCAAGTGGAATATGAGGTGGTGTTCCTCCAGTTTGCTGTGGGCTCAGTCTGGCAATGCAGGCCAGGATGGAAACATTAATGTAGGAATGGGAATGGGAGTTAAAATGGTTAGTAACCAGGGGATCCAATAGGTCTTGGCAGACCGAACACAAGCATTTCGAGAAACGGTTGTCAAGACTACGCTTGGTCTCGCCGATGTACAGGAGGCCTCATTGGGAACATCGGATGCAGTCGAGGCAGTTAGAGGAGATGCCCGTGAACCTCTGTCTCACCTGGCAGAACTGCTGGAGTCCCTGGATGAATGTTGAAAGAATGGAGCATCTGGGCTTGTATACATTGGAATTTCGAAGGATGAGAGGGAATCTTATTGATACACATACGATTATTAAGGGATTGGACACTCTAGAGGCAGGAAACATGTTCCCGATGTTGGGGGAGTCCAGAACCAGGAGCCACAGTTTAAGAATATGTGGTCGGCCATTTAGAACGGAAATGAGGAGAAACAATTTCACCCAGAGAGTTGTGAATCTGTGGAATTTTCTGCCTCAGAGGGCGGTGGAGGCCAATTCTCTGGACGATTTCACAAGAGAGTTAGATAGATCTCTTAATGATAGTTTAGTCAAGGGATATGGGGTATCGGTAGGAACGGGGTACTGATTGTGCTGGCTCAAACGGCCGAATGGCCTACTCCTGCACCTATTGTCTATTGTCTTTTGTTTATTGATGTGTGGGAGAACGTATAGGAATGGGTGTTACTTCTCCTGCGGTTTCAGGGGAAAGTACCTGGGGAGGGGATGATTGGGTGGGAAGGTATGGATGACCCCAAGGAGTTGCAGGGGGAGCGGTCTCTGTGGAAGGCAGAAAGGGGTGGAGATGGGAAGATGTGATTCGTGGTGGGATCACGTTGGAGGTGACGGAAATGTCAGAAGATGATGTGGATTTGGCGGCTGGTGGGGTGGAAGGTGAGGACAGGCAGCATGTCAGGATAGAAGGAATGGGTGATGTTTCTGGTCTGAAGAAGGGTCTCAACTCGAAATGTCACCCATTCCTATCCAGAGATGCTCCCTGTCCCACTGAGTTACTCCAGCATTTTATGTCCAGTCTAAAATGAACTGTAAGTGCCCCATCTTAGGAAGAATCTATGGTTTCCACAGTGGCTTCATTAACCACCTCAGAACTCACAAAACTGGAGTGGAAGTTGGGCATCCTTAATCCTGAGGCACTGCCTTAGAAGAGGAGAAACCTCTTTCATAATTACTGCTCAGTAAATTATCTGACCTTAAAATGCCGTTCATTTTACCTTTCATAACTCCTACTCATGAAAACTTCAAAATATCTATATTTTTTAAGAAAGTTTTGGGAGAAAGTTATTCTAACTTTTTGTGCTATCTTAACCACTTTAGGCATTAAACTTTCCACAGCATGGAAACAGGCCCTTCAGCCCACCGAGTCCATGCTGACCAGCGATCCTCGCACCCTAGCACTATCCTAAACGTTAGGGACAATTTACAATTTTATAGAAGACAATTAACCTACAAACCTGAACGCATTTGGAATGTTCGTGGAAACCGGAGCACCCGGAGAGAACCCATGTGATCACGGGGTGAACGTACTAACTCCGTACAGACACCACTCGAGGTCGGGATTGAACCTGGGTCTGACGCTGTAAGGCAGCAACTCTATCGCTGTGCCACTGTGCTGCCCATAATCTGTAGTTCCCACATTGGCCACATTAACCACATTTGTATATTCTACTTTTTTAATTTAACAGTCTGATTAACATTTCAAAATTGAATTAAAAACTGCTTTTGTTTCACTGAGAAATCTTTAATACGTTAGGCTGCTCTGCCAGCTTGATGACCTCACCGCGCTGGGTACCAGAGATCTGTTTAACCTGATCCCTGATGACAGCAGCCATGATAAAATATGAACTTCTTCCAGGGAACCTGCAATGTTGTGTTTTGGCTGCAGATTTTGGGCCAATTTAGTTTAGAGATACAGCACAGATTTCACACCAACCAGTGATCCCCGCGCATTTACACTATCCTAAACACACTAGGGACAATTTATACATATGCCAAGCCAATTAAGTGGCCTGTCATAGAAACATAGAAACATAGAAATTAGGTGCAGGAGTAGGCCATTCGGCCCTTCGACCCTGCACCGCCATTCAATATGATCATGGCTGATCATCCAACTCAGTATCCCGTACCTGCCTTCTCTCCATACCCTCTGATCCCCTTAGCCACAAGGGCCACATCTAACTACCTCTTAAATATAGCCAATGAACTGGCCTCAACTATCCTCTGTGGCGGAGAGTTCCAGAGACTCACCACTCTCTGTGTGAAAAAAGTCTTTCTCATCTCGGTCTTAAAGGATTTCCCCCTTATCCTTAAGCTGTGACTCTTTGTTCTGGACTTCCCCAACATCGGGAACAATCTTCTTGCATCTAGCCAGTCCAACCCCTTAAGAATTTTATAAGTTTCTATAAGATCCCCTCTCAATCTCCTAAATTCTAGAGAGTATAAACCGAGTCTATCCAGTCTTTCTTCATAAGACAGTCCTGACATCCCAGGAATCAGTCTGGTGAACCTTCTCTGCACTCCCTCTATGGCAATAATGTCCTTCCTCAGATTTGGAGACCAAAATTGTATGCAATACTCCAGGTGTGGTCTCACCTGTCCCACTTTGACGACCTAATCCGCGAGTTTAGAAGACCCTAGATGAGTTGAAAAAAATGTCAAGGTCGTGTTGACTCGCCGAAGTAAAAGACCTCTTACGCCTATGTCTACGACTGCCTACGACTATGTCTACGACCCCCCGCTTGACCTTAGTCTTCCACACCTATGACCAACTACGACTAGCTATGAGTGGAAAATGATCACATGATAAAATGATGTCATGTTTACATTTTTTTTTCTCGGGCCAGTTACCGACCTATGACTACCTACGACTACCTACGGCTATCTACGACTACGTACAACTGCCATCACGACCTACTACGACCTACCTATGACCTGCCTATGAGTAAAAAGTGTCAATTTTTTCCATGCCAACCTTTTTTTACTCGTGGACATTTTTTATCAGGCTGGAAAAAACGGCGCAACCTACTTGAGGCCACGAGTACGCGGAGACCACTCACGAGCATGAGGAAGAGTTACAAAGATCTCCTACAACCTCCTGTGACCTCATGGCGACCATGAGTCAAGGGAAAACTCGGCAGAGGTCGTCAATTAGGTCGTGAAAGTGGGACAGGGGCTCAACCTACAAATGTGTACATCTTTGGAGTGTGTAAGGAAATCAAAGATCTCGGAGAAAACCCACGCGGTTACGGGGAGAACATACAAACTCTGTACAGACATCACCCATAGTAGAGATCGAACCTGGGGCTCTGGCGCTGCAAGCGCTGTAAGGTAGCAACTCTACCGCTGTACCACCGGGAGATCCAATAGCCTTTGGCGAACCGAACGCAAGCATTTGGAGAAACGGTTGCCGAGTCTATGCTTGGTGTCGCCGATGTACAGGAGGCTAGGGTTAGAGGTAGATGCAGTTAGAGGTGATGCCCGTGAACCTCTGTCTCACCTGGCAGGACTGCTGGGGTCCCTGGATGGATATGTGGGAGGACGTACAAGAACGGGTGTTACATCTCCTGTGGTTGCAGAGGTGTTCAGTGAAACGATCGCCGAGCCTGCCCTTGGTCTCGCCGAAGTGCAGAAGTTGACACCTGGAACAGTGAATACAGTAGATGAGGTTGGAGGAGGTGCAAGTGAACCTCTGCCTCCCTGGAAAGACTGTCGGGGTCCTTAGATGGAGTCGAGGGGGAAGTAAAGGGACTCTGAAACTCTATTACATTTGATGTTGTGACACCAAAGGTGCTTCAATGAGCACTGCAGCTTTGGAACTGATGTAGTCTTAGAATTACCCACTATTAAAAAAAAGACACTGATTGAGTTTGTTTGTGAAAGGCCAAGGTTTTTTATGCAACATTTTGCTCCTGGTTTTATCTCTATAAGCCAACATGGTCAGCACAGAGGCTAATGTGTATAAAGCACTCTGCAAACCCAGAGTCTACAGCCACAATATGCTGCCGAATTTGATTAAATAAATCATATTAAAATAAATGGAGATTAAAAAGCAAGTTGCGGTTATTATTTAAGAATCATTGTTTTCTCTTTTGACATCTCTTGGTTATATTATAAGGCGAGAAATTACTGTTGCCTCCATTAGCAGACAAACAATTAGCTGACAATGTGATGTTCCCTTGCTCACTGTCCTAGCAAAAGTATTAACTCATTTGAGATAAATTGAATAATGCCAGCATTAATACAGATTGTGCGAAGCTTTCAGTCAGTAACATCATCAGCAATAATTTTTAGGCTATAATTACCAAAATTGACCTCAAGAAGGATAAAATTAATTTCCTGAACACTAAAATAATTTCTCTACATTTTCATTTAATTTGTAATTTAGATAATGATAGTTGACACATGAAGGGAACCAGTGTAGAATCTATTGATAAAAGGTAAGGCATATTCTTCCAGGCATTGTACGTTGTGAAACATAATGAGTGAAAAACCATGAGGGCTAATCTTGAATGTATCATAATAATATGCAAATTCAATCACTGACATACAATCAGAATCTGTAGCTCAAAATTAATATTCTTCCCTTTCAAAAAAAGTCAACACAGTATTTGATTAATTCATCAATGTACCTAACAATTAAAATGTAAGGAGGTCACAATCCAAGCTATGTTTTTGAAGGAATGACAATGCACGCTGCCTTCATGTTACTTTGTCCAAAGTCACATTTCTAATTGCATTACCCAGATATTAAATTCAGTTAATGTTAAATAAAAAACCTGTATAATCCAAATTTATCCAAAATAGTAAACCTGAATTTGTGACTGATTTCCATGTAAAGGTATGCTGCAAACTACGGTATTAAAGCACCATCTGACTGAAACGCTTCTCATGTATTGGATGTTGCTAGGTGACCAGAACATTGAATGGACCATTGCCAAAGATGAATTAACAGATGAGACAGAGTGACGGTAATCTTTGTCACTGATGCAGCAGTTGTATAAGCCCTGTCATACCAGCCGCCTCACGCAAACCAAATGTAACTGAACTGGAATGTCAACACACATACTCACAAAGTTTGATACCAGATTGTTAACTTTCAGGTGTATGTGTGCAAATGTGGCTCCCAAGAATGGAACAAGAATCATGTGGAAGCATACTGTCTTGCGGGGTTTATAAAAAATCAACTCCGATCTCGGTGCTTCTGCCACATCAAATCAAACACGAGATTAGCTGGGCAAGGAAAGAAAGATTGTTTATTTTCCTTAATAAGGCAGCACGCTTGCTGCCTTACAGCGCTTGCAGTGCCAGAGACCCAGAATCGATCCCTACTACAGGTGCTGTTTGTTCAGAGTTTGTACGTTCTCCCCGTGACCTCGTGGGTTTTCTCCGAGATCTTTGGTTTCCTCCCACACTCCAAAGATGTACGCATGTGTAGGTTAATTGGCTTGGCATATGTGTAAATTGTCCCTACTGTGTGTTGGACAGTGTTAATGTGCGGGGATCACTGGTCGGTGTGGGCTCTGTGTTGTTTCTGCGCTGTATCTATATTACTAAAAGTCTGATCTTGACCGCTTTTGGCTCACTGTGGTGTGATTTCCGAGAGAACGCCGCCACCTACGTCCGTCATTTTTGGCCAACTCGCTCAGAGCCCGCTTCCGCCTTCCTGGACCAGTGGATTTTTCCCATCGATGAAAAATCAGAGAGATATTAATGTTTTTTTTAAATTTGCCATTCTCTCTGCTGCCCCTGCTGGAGGGAGGGGGAGGGACTATAAAACCAGGAAGTGGTGTGCCGCACTCAGTCTCTGCAAGATGGAGGAAGCCAGAGGGTCATGTCTCTCTAAGCTCTGAATAGCACTGAACACATGTCTGCTCAACTGTGAGTGCCCTTAATGTGGTTCTAAAATGCTTGCAAAAAGTGTCTCTATTGGTTCTAAAATGCATGCAAAAAGTGTCTATTGGTTCTAAAATGCTTGCAAAAAGTGTTTCTATTGGTTCTAAAATGCTTGCAGAAAGTGTCTTTTGGTTCTAAAATGCTTACAGAAAGTGTCTATTGGTTTTAAAATGCTTGCAAAAAGTGTCTATTGGTTCTAAAATGCTTGCAGAAAGTGTCTTTTGGTTCTAAAATGCTTGCACAAAGTGTCTATTGGTTCTAAAATGCTTGCAAAAAATGTCTCTATTAGTTCTAAAATGCTTGCAAAAAGTGTCTATTGGTTCTAAAATGCTTGCAGAAAGTGTCTCTATTGGTTCTAAACTGGTTGCAAAAAGTACCTATTGGTTCTAAAATGCTTGCAAAAAGTGTCTCTATTGGTTTTAAAATGCTTGCAGGAAGTATCTCTAATGGGTCTAAAATGCTTGCAGAAAGTGTCTCTATTGGTTCTAAAATGCTTGCAAAAAGTGTCTATCGGTTCTAAAATGCTTGCAGAAAATGCTTGGAGAAAGTGTGTCTATTGGGTCTAAAATGCTTGCAGAAAGTGTCTCTATTGGGTCTAAAATGCTTGCAGAAAGTGTCTCTATTGGGTCTAAAATGCTTGCAGAAAGTATCTATTGATTCTAAAATGCTTGCAGAAAGTGTCTTTATTGGTTCTAAAATGCTTGCAAAAAGTGTCTATTGGTTCTAAAATGCTTGCAAAAGTGTCTCTATTGGTTCTAAAATGGTTGCAAAAAGTGTCTATTGGTTCTAAAATGGTTGCAAACAGTGTATTGGTTCTGAAATGGTTGCAAAAAAAGTCTATATTTGTTCTAAAATGGTTGCAAAAAGTTTCTCTATTGGGTCTATAATGGTTGCAGAAAGTGTCTCTATTGGTTCCAAAATGCTTGCAGAATATCTCTTTTGGTTCTAAAATGCTTGCAAAAAGTGTCTATTGGTCCTAAAATGCTTGCAGAAAGTCTCTATTGGGCCTAAATGCTTGCAGAACGTGTCTATTGGTTCTAAAATGCTTGCAGAAAGTGTCTCTATTGGTTCTAAATTGCTTGCAGAAAGTGTCCCTATTGATTCTAAAATGCTTGCAGAATGTGTATTTTTTGGTTCTAAAATGCTTGCAAAAAGTGTCTCTATTGGTTCTAAATTGCACGCAGACAGTGTCTCTATTGGTTCTGAAATGCTTGCAAAAAGTGTATTTTTTGGTTCTAAAATGCTTGCAAAAAGTGTCTATTGGTACTAAATGCTTGCAAAAACTGTCTATTGGTACTAAAATGCTTGCAAAAAGTGTCTCTATTGGTTCTAAATTGCTTGCAAAAAGCGTCCCTATTGGTTCTAAAATGGTTGCAAAAAGTGTCTGTTCTAAAATGCTTGCAAAAGGTGTCTATTGGTTCTAAAAAGCTTGCAAAAATTGTCTATTGGTTCTAAAATGCTTGCAAATAGTGTCTATTGGTTCTAAAATGCTTGCAAATAGTGTCTATTGGTTCTAAAATGCTTGCAAAAAGTGTCTCTATTGGTTCTAAAATGCTTGCAAAAAGTGTCTCTATTGTTTCTAAAATGCTGCCTGTCCAGAGTGACTGAGCTGCCTGGCCAGAGTGACTGAGCGGCCAACCCAAGAATCCATTCGGCCCACAATATCCATACTAGCCTTCTGGAAACCAGTCCCTTTGACCCACAACACACATACTAGTGCTTGAGGTCATCAAGCTGACAGAGCAGCCTAACGTATTAAAGATTTCTCAGTGAAAGTACATTTGGAAATAAAAGCAGTTTTTAATTCAACTTTGAAATGTTAATCAGGCTGTAAAATAAAAGCAGACTATACAAATGTGATTAATGTGGCCAATATGGGAACCACAGATTATGGGCAGCACAGTGGCACAGCAGTAGGGTTGCTGCCTTACAGCGCCAGACACCCAGGTTCAACCCCGACCTCGTGTGCTGTCTGTATGGAGTTAATATGTTCTCCCCGTGATCACATGGGTTCTCTCCGGGTGCTCTGGTTTCCTCGAACATTCCAATGACGTGCAGGTTTGTAGGTTAATTGACTTCTATAAAATTGTAAATTGTTCCCAGTGTTTAGGATAGTGCTAGTGTGTGGGGATCGCTGGTCGGCATGGGGCCGAAGGGACTGTTTCCATGCTGTATTTCTAAAGTTCTAAAATTCTAAAGGTTAAAGCCTAAAGTGGTTAAGATAGAACAAAGAGTTAGAATAACTTACTCCCAAAACTTTACCTTAAAAAATATAGATATTTTGAAGTTTTCATGAATAGGAGTTATGAAAGGGAAAATGAACGGCATTTTAATGTCAGATAATTTCCTGAGCAGTAATTATGAAAGAGGTTTCTCCTCTTCTAAGGCAGTGCCTCAGTATTAAGTAAGACCAACTTCCACTCCAGTTTTATGAGTTCTGAGGTGGTTAATGAAGCCACTGTGGGAACCATAGATTCTTCCTATGATGAGGCAAGCAGTGCATCATTAAACATTCACTCACAGTTCATTTGACCATGTCTAAACATGTCTGGACACAAAATGCTGGAGTAACTCAGTGGGACAGGGAGCATCTCTGGATAGGTGACATTTCTGGTCGAGACCCTTCTTCAGACCTGAAACGTCGCCCATTCCTTCTATCCTGAGATGCTGCCTGTCCTAACCTTCCACCCCACCAGCCGACAAATCCACATCATCTTCTGACATTTCCGTCACCTCCAACGTGATCCCACCACGAGTCACATCTTCTCATCTCCACCCCTTTCTGCCTTCCGCAGAGACTGCTCCCCCTGCACTCCTTGGGGTCACGCATACCTTCCCACCCAAACCACCCCCTCCCCAGGTACTTTCCCCTGCAACCGCAGGAGATGTAACACCCGTTCTTATACCTTCTCCAACACATCCGTGCAGAGACTCCAGTAGTCCTGCCAGGTGAGACAGAGGTTCACGGGCATCACCTCAGAACCGTATCTACTGCATCCGGTGTTCCCGATGTGGACTCCAGTATGTCGGCGAGACCAAGCGCAAACTCAGCGACCGTTTCTCCAAGTACTTGCGTTCGGTCCGCCAAGGCCTATGGGATCTCCTGGTTATGAACCATTTTAAATCCTATTCCCATTCCTACACTGACGTTTCCATCCCAGCCTCCTCCATTGCCAGACTGAGCCCACGGTCAGGAACCTCATATTCCGCTAGGGTGGCTTACAACCCAATGGTAGGAACATTGAATTCTCCAATCTTAGGTAATTACAAATCCCCCACCCCCTCTTCCCCCACACACGCTCCATTTCCCCCCCACAACCCTCCTTTCTCCCCTCCCCCTCCCTTTCAGCCTATATCCACCTACATTCCTCCCTTGAGCTTCACAATTCTCAAGCCCTTCAATCCTTTTGTCTCACACCTTCTGCCTTTTTGTCTCTGGCGTTTGGCCAACCATCTCCCTGTCATAAACCTCCATTATTTCCACCCATTGCCTGCCAGACTTGGTCCTGCACCTTCTCCCTTCTAGCTTTCGTCCACCACCAACCCCACAGCCACACTCAGTCTGAAGGAGGTCCCGACCAGAAGCATCACCCTGTCATGTTATCCAGAGAGGCTGCCGGACCTGCTGAGTTACTCCAGCGCATTGTGTCTTTTTTTTTGGACTCCAGCATCTGCAGTTCCTTGTCTCCACAGTAAAATGGTGCCATGTTGCAAACGAGCTCAGCTAACTTGAGGCTCCTTGAATGATAGCTGGAAGATCTCTTAGATTTGACTCCCATGAATAACTCCGCATGAAACTGCTGTGAAGTCTAGCTAACATCAATTGCAATTAGGGACAACATTCTATTGATCTCCATCGGTGTGCTTTAGAATCTAATCGGCACAGAAATATAGAGCAGGAGGAAAGCAAATAAATTCTTAAAACACTGGCCACTGGCTTCTAATAGGTGGGAATTTCTATTTCATGTTCTATTCACATTAGGTTTTGCCATTCAATCCATGTTCCCTTGTGTCATGGACCCTAAGGAAACTTGAACTAAAAGTGTCCTTGCTCAACACTTCTCCTGATGGCGTACCAAGTACCAGAAGCTGCCCACTTATAATTGTGGGTGGTAACCTTCCCTTGCCTCCTCAGTCAATGTGCTTAAGGCTTAATTTACACATGAACTCCTTCATGAGAGGAAGGGAAGAATTAGATTTTTTTTTTTTTTAAAAGCATTTCCCTAGATGTTACTTCTGTGATTTTGTTTTAATGAGATCTTTTTTTTTTCCGTTAGAAAATCTGCCAGTTTCCTTAATAACGGCAAAAAAACGTATATTAAAATTCTGGAAAAATGCATCCACACCAACGCTTAAAATGTGGATTTCAAATATGTCTGAAATGTTACACCTCGAATACATGAGATTCGTCCCAGCAGGCAAATCTGAAGAATTCTTAAAGATTTGGTCTACCTTTATCGACTTATTATAAGCATATGTTGCAACATAACTCTGGAAACAAACTGTTTCAGAACCGGGTGAGGGGTGTGGAAAGATATGAAGCAGGTACATTATTTTTTTTATTTATACATATATTTTTTATTTTTCTCTTTCTCGTACTTTACATCTTTACGGGCTCTCTCTTTCTACTTTTTCACAAACTATTAATAACACTACCTTATCTAATTTTATTAAATTTTAAAACAAGCTGTACATTAAATGTATTATGTTATTCTTGGTTTATACTACTGTACATTACTTCTAATAAAAATATTAAAAATAAAAAAATAAAAAATCTGCCCGTTTCAATGTAACTATGGTCAATCCCATCAAACATGGTTGTTGCTGAATGTTGATTTGTGGTTTTATCGGATGCTGTTTAAGAATGTGTTAGCAGTTTGGGGAGTTAAGGGTCTCTTTCAGTCTGTCTGAAAATACGTTCCTGTGTACCACACCCAGAGACAGGTTAGTATTTCTCCTGACATTCACTCTAGAGTTTTAACGTAAGGAGCCTGATGGTCACCCATCATAGATTCACTAAATATAAGTTTATAGAGGTCATAAGATCATAAGGCCATGTTATAGGAGCAGAATTAGGCCATTTGGCCCATCAAGTCTACTCCACCATTCAATCATGGCTGATCTATCTCTCCCTCCTAACCCCATTTTCCTGCCTTCTCCCCATAACCCCTGACCTCTGCACTAATCAAGAATGTATCTATCTCTGCCTTAAAAATATCCATTGATCTGGCCTCCACGGCCTTCTGTGGCAAAGAATTCCACAGATTCGCCACCCTCTGACTAAAGAAATTCCTCCTCATCTCCTTCCAAAAGGACGCCCTTTAATTCTGAGGCTAAGATCTCTAGTCCTAGACTCTCCCACTGGTGGAAACATTCTCTCCACATCCACTCTATCCAAGCCTTTCACTATTAGATAAGTTTTAAGAGGGTCTTCCTACTTCCTACTAAACTCCAGCGATCACAGGCCCAGTGCTGACAAACGCTCATCGTGTGTTAACCCACTCGTTCCAGGGATCATTCTTGTAAACCTCCTCTGGACCCTCTCCAGAGCCAGCACATCCTTCCTCAAAAATGGGCCCCAAAATACTTCACAATTCTCCAAGTGTGACCTGACCAGAACCTTATAGAGCTTCAGCATTACATCCCTGGTTTTGTGTTCTAGCCCTTTTGAAATAAATGCTAGCATTGCGTTTGCCTTCCTTACTACTAATTCCTTACCACCGAGCTGTCATTCAGGTCAGGTACTCAGTACCATCAACAAACACAGAGCCCAGATCCCTTTCATTTGCACAACTTCGGTTTTTAGTTGCTGAATGTAATACTACTAAATAATGGAAGCATAAGAAATAGGAGCTGGCCAGTTTGGCATTTAATATTGTGATTGATTTTTTCAACCATTGAGCCAGTTGTCCACGTTATTCCATGATTTCCTTAAAATCCCCCCAAAATCTGATAATTTGCATCAATTATTCTGGATGACTGTCTCCATAGCGCTCTTGGGTAGAGAATTCCAAACATTCACTCCTCTCCGGGCGAGGACATTTCTTTAGGATCCCAATCCTAGATGCCTACTCCTTTTATTTTGAGCTAGTGTCCCATTCAACGTCATGGGCATGGGAAACATTAATTTGGCATCTACCCTTTCATGCCCTGAAATAATCTTGTTGCCCCATTGTCCATTAGGTGTCCCTGTTACAATTGTACAAGACGTTGGTGAGGCCGCACCTGAAGTAGTGCATGCAGTTCTGGTCGCCTAGCTACAGGAAGGATGTAATTAGGCTGGAAGGGATGCAGAAGGGATTCGTAAGCATGTTAGTAAGCAGGGCTTGAGATATAAAAAGAGTGCATAGGCTGATTTTCTTTCCCCTGGAGCGTAGAAGACTGAGGGGTGACTTTATAGAGGGGTATAATATCACGATAGGCATGAATAAGGTGAATGGTCACAGTCTCTATAGCAGGACTGGGGAGTCTAAAGATAGAGTACATAGGTTTAAGGTGAAAGGGGATAGATTTAAAAGGGAAGTGAGTGGAATCTCATGCATGCACAGAGGATAGTTGGTATGTGTAATGAGCTGCCAGAGAAAGTGGTAGCAGCAGACACAATTACAATGATTATCAGCCGTTTGGACAGATACATGTTTAGGGGGATATGGGTCAAATGCAGGCAAATGGATCCAGCTCATTTAGACAACTTGACCAGCATTGACTAGTTGGGCCCAAGGGCCTGTTTCCATGTTGTGTGGCTCTATGGCTCTATCTGACATACTCTCAATCCCCAATGGGTATACTGTAGACCCTGAGTGGGGAAGCATTAGGCTCCTACTAGTTAGTTGAAAGATCCTTCAATTTAGATGTTTTCATGGTGAACTAACTATCGCTGAGCTTATGTCAACCATGTCTCCAAATGAATAGCAGATAAGAATCTTGGAAGCTGGGTGGCCCATGTTGGAAGGAACTGCAGATGCTGGTTTAAACTGAAGATAGAATCAAAATGCTGGAGTAACTCAGCGGGACAGGAAGCATCTCTGGAGAGAAGGATTGGAAGAAGAGGGTCTTGACATGAAATGTCACCCATTCCTTCTCTCCAGATATGCTGCCTGTCCCGCTGAGTTACTCCAGCATTTTGTGTCTATCTTCAAGCTAGGTGGCCTTCTATTCTTACCTAAGCATCGAAACATCATGTAACTTAAAGGCTGTTCACGGTATTGATTGCTGGGACCATTCCACAGGGTGGGAGGTTGTAGATAAGAATGCTGGAGCTTAGCTTAAAGACAGATCTGGAGTAGATGGATGAATGATGGTTGGTGCTGTTCCCAGGGGTCGGTGCTGAGACCACACTATTTTTCGATTTATTGATGATGTAGATATGGGTGTGCTTTTTTAATTGTCCAAAAGATACAACAATTGGAACAGTGTATATGGTGAAGTGGAAAGAAATAGACATGTGAATGTATCAAGGACTGACAAATGGCAGATGAGCTTTGAAACAGTAAAGTATAAACGGATACACTTCAGCAGAGTGAGTAAAGAAGGAAAATATAAAGAAATTCTAAACAAAACTTGACAGGCCAGGGACAACTGCTTATACAGGTGCATAAATTATTCACGTTGAAAGTATGATTAATACGTGTTTGAAATTTTGGAATTCATCCATAAAACCATGAAATCAAAAACCAGGAACATTACACTGAATATGTGTAAAAGACTAGGTAGGCCACTTCTGAAATATGGAGCCCAAGTCTAGTAATCAAACCTTGGGAATGATGCAAAGTCATCAACAGCATGTAAAAAAGATGATTAATTTTCAATTTGAGATTAGACTAGAGAAGCTGGGGTTGTTCTCCTCGAAGCTTGTCAGGTTGAGAGGAAGTACGTGGTGAACTGTTTAGCTGAGTTGAGTTTAAAGATACAGCATGGAAACAAGCCCTTCGGCCCACCGGTTCCGCACCGACCAGCGATCCACCCCATACTAACACTATCCTACACACACTAGGGACAATATCCATTTATACCAAGCTAATTAGCTTACAAACTTGTACGCCTTTGGAATGTGGGAGGAAACTAAAGATCTTGGAGAAAACCCACGCAGGTCACGGGGAGAATGTACAAACTCCATACAGACAGTACCTGCAGCTGGGATCATACTCGAGTGGCTGGTGCTGTAAGCGCTGTAAGGCAGAAACTCCACCGTGCCACTCTACGACAAACACACAAATACTTTACACAGTACTTCTCTTTGCACAAATAGTAATCATATATGTTATTGGGATCTCAAAAAAGTGGATTTGGAATTGAACCCTTGGGTATACATTCAGCTCTTTGATTATGCTCTTTATTTTAGTACATAATCAAACAGCGGGGAAACCTTTCTAAGTTTAAGTAGTGTAAGATGGGGTGTTCTGCAGGAGTCCATGCAGAGTGTTATGTGTGCCTGTGTAAGGCCTGGAATAAAGCAACACAAAGCCTGTTATCCCCAACATTTCAATGTCCTAAATACATCTATTACAACGATCTGTACAAAATCATAACATTTCTTATATTTTTCAAAGTAAGAAAGATTTAGAAAACTTGAGATTGGATGAGAATGCATTGAAATGCACAAAAATAAAAAACACTGCAATGCATATTCTTAAATATTTCAAATCTCCGCAAACATAAATGGTGAGGAAATATGACATAAGTGTCAGATGCATCTCTTACCACAGACGTGGCCTGACCTGCTGAGTTTTTTCCAGCATCTTCTGATTTTACTTCGGAGTCCACCGGGTGGGTTCGCCTTCTCCAGCGGGGTGCGTC
The DNA here is from genome assembly GCA_963514005.1 of Raja brachyura. The sequence goes on from OY740788.1 coordinate 20,016,406, forward strand.
TTCGGACGTCTTTCCCAGATGGAGCATCTCATGGAGAAGATGCTCCACCATGATATACTTCATGGACAGAAGTCATATCAGCACGGGCCTCGGGGGCCGCGGCAACGCCTGGTGCAGGGCTGCATTATATCCCTGCATTATATACAAGGCTCAGGCCGGCCGACATTGAAGCAGCTGTCGATGCTCCAGCAGCTCTACCCCCCAAACATCGGGGGCAGAAATAAACACCGCAAATCCACTGGTAACCATGGAGGTAGGTGGGTCTGGTTCTCTACGGAACATGCGGTGTGTGGGTCAGTCACATGTTGGTGGAGATTACGTTTCTTTTTGAATGAATGGCATTGGATAACATCAGATTTGTTTATACTGCACAGTATAGAGGGGTTCCAAATTGAATTTTCTGATTGATTTCTACCCATGCAGCATACTCCAAACCAAACATTTGTTCATTCACAACAGGACGGTTTGGATGTACAAGCTGAAATTCTGTCATTATATTCAAAAAGGGTAATTGAGAAGTCGAATCATGAATCTCACCAATTCGTGTCCAACATATTTACAAAACAAAAGAAAGGTGGGGGATGCCGAATCATCCTTGACTTGACCTAACTTAACACATTTGAGCAGTACAGACATTTCAAAATGGAAAATGTTGTTACTGCCAAACAATTGATTTCCAAGGGATATTCTATGGAATGCATCGATCTTAAAGATGCATACTATTTGGTGCCCATTCATAAGGATCAGCGAAAATACTTAAAATTCAACTGGATGGGGCAGCAATGGCAGTTTAAAGCATTGCCTAATGGGTTGACTTTAGCCCCCAGATTATTCACTAAATTATTGAAACTGGTACTGTCGCTTTTACGAGCTCAAAAACATATAGTAATGGCATACTTGGATGATATCCTTATTATAAGCAGGACTCCAGAATTGGCTATTTCAGCGGTCTCAGCCACCAAGCTCTTGTTTGTGTGGTTGGGGTTTCTCATCCATCCAATTAAATCCAAGTTGACACCATCCCGAGTTATGGATTACTTGGGATTCACCATTAACTCTGTTCACATGTCTGTAACTCTGCCTTGGGGCAAGAGATTTGAGTTAATAGAAGCCTGTGATTACCTCATAACGAAGCAGCAGCTTTCTATTTGACAAGTGGCTGGTTTAATTGGCAAATTAGTGCCTGCTTTCCCAGCTGCAAAATTTGGGCCTTTGCATTATCAACAATTACAACGAGCAAAGGTGCAGGCACTTAAACATCACTCAGGTCACTTTGATAGGCCTATGCAATTGCCGGCTGAAGCCATTGCCGAGTTACAATGGTGGAAATCCAATATTCGGCATTGCTCCAGCAATATTTCGGTTGACAGTCCTTCAGTTATTTTACAAACTGGGATGGGGCGCTACTGACACAATCTCTAGCTGCAGTGGCAGATGGAACATGCATGAGCTATCATTTCTTCAGTTATATGGTGTTAATTATTTGGAGTTGCTGGCAGCTCTCTATGGATTGAGGGCTTATTGCACCATCTGCATGTTCAATTACAGATTGATAATACCACAGTGGTGGCATACATAAATCACCTGGGTGGAATCAAGTCAGTATCCTGTGATAAATTGGCTAACTTCATTTGGCACTGGTTCATTGCAAGAAATATTTGGGTTTCAGCTAACTACCTGCCAGGTAGGTTCAATATGGTGGCGGACACCAGGTCACGCAAATTCAATGATAATACAGAATGGATGTTGAATCATAGAGTGTTTAATTATATTATCTCTAGGTATGGAACATCGGATATAGATTTGTTTGCATCCAGACTAAATTATCAGTTACTGAAGTATGTTGCATGGGAACCAGACCCAGGGGCAGTAGTGGTAGATGCATTCTCGCTACATTGGGGAGAAATTTTTTTCTATGCATTTCCCCCATTCTGCCTTGTCAGTCGATGCCTGCTTAAAATTAAGCAAGACTCTGCCTCGGGCATTCTAATAGTCCCTGACTGGCCCACACAGCCATGATATCCACTCATTCTGGGTATGATCATAGAACCCTTCATGGCGGTTTCCAAATGCAGGAATCTGCTAATTCACCCCATCACTGGGGAGGAACATCCTCTACATGATCGGCTAAACTTATTGGTTTGCAGATTCTAAGAAGACCTTTCCTTGGGCTTGGACTATCTGATCGTAAGGTGGATGTGCTAACTGTGGCCTGGAGAGACAGCACTAAAAAACAATACATCTCCTACATAAAGAAATGGGAAGTGTTCTGTTTGCAATCTAATACCTCGTATGACACAGTGCACATAACCAATATTTTGGAATTCCTCTCAAAACTTCATTTTGACGAGAGATTGAGCTACAGTGCTCTAAATTGGGCCAGATGTGCGTTGTCGTCATACTTGTTGCCGAGCTCGGGACACCACTCTGTTGGGTCTCACCTATTAATATCCAGATTCATGAGGGATATCTTGAACTCGAATCCTCCCAGGCCCCGATACACGGAAATATGGGACGTAGGTTTGGTACTAACACTGCTTCGCCAATGGGCTCCAGCAACATTCCTGCCCCTTCTCCAGCTCACGTACAAGGTAGCGATGCTCATGGCACTAGTGTCAGCTCAACGAGTCCAGTCGTTGCAGAAGCTATGTCTGGATAGGATGATCACTTCTGCCAGTGGTACATCCTTTTTTGTGTATGATCCAATCAAACAGACCAGGTACTTCCGGCCTTAAACTGCTATTCATGGCATACCCCTTGGACCCCTGATTATGTGTGGTCACACACCTCCAGCAATATATTAAGATCACCAAGGGCCTTAGGGGGCCAGAACTAGCATTATTTGTTAGTCACAAGAAACCGCATAAAAAGGTTTCAGCTCAGACCATCTCCCATTGGTTGAAACAGGTTCTGGCTGATGCTGGTGTAGATACTGAAATATTCAAATCTCATTCCACCAGGGCTGCAACTACGTCCGCAGCAAGGGCCATGGACGTCCCGTTGGACCATATCTTAGCGGCCTCAGAATGGTCCTCGGAACGCACATTTCAGACGTTCTATAACAAACCCTTAGCCAGGCCGAGTGTATTTGCAAACTCCATTTTAAGTTCAGATTTATAGTCTCCTCTTGGGTGAGAGAGGATACTATTGTTATTTTGTCCATTAAATCATCAGCATGTTTAAATTTATGCAATGTCTGAATACTTTTTTTTTCTCCACCCTTCCTTGGTCAACTCATGCAGTGGGTGACGCATGGACTCGTTTCCACGCCATGAAGTCACAGACCTTTGAAATCTTCACGTAATCACTCACGTGACTCCGAAGTAAAATAGGAAGATTAAACGAGAACTTACCAGTTTGAAGTTTGATCTTTATTTTATGAGGAGTTACGATGAGGGATTACATGCCCTCTGCTCCCAACCCCTCATAAAAGTCAGCTGGTAGTTCTAGTTCTTGAATGTTACTATCTTCAGTTCAACAACTGGTATCTGTAACTTCACACCACTGCTTTGAAGGTTTACGTGCATGCGGGCTGGCGGGTTCTTCACATAATCCCTCATTGGAACTCCTCATAAAATAAAGATCAAACTTCAACCTGGTGAGTTCTTGTTTAATCTTACTATTTTGCCGATAATATACATTTACAGGGTGGTGTAGTTCAACCCCTTTGTGCATCAGGTGTGAAAGAGAAAATTATGAACATAAACATTCAAAATCTTTAGGAAGTAAAATAAAGTTACCATTCTGATACTTGACTGCAGGCGAAATAATAAAAATATATTCTAATTAATGAAGTGTCATCCTCTTCACCATAACAAGTGCCAATTAGATTTTGACAGATTTACTGAAATAAAAATTAAATACCTCTGGAAAAAAAGTATCCATAGTAGGTTAGTGAACTGACCTAACAATGTCTTTAATATGGAAAGTGTCAAAAGGGACCAATGTAGGTCTCCAGATATTAGTTGTGCTCCTTGGTAATAAAGTGCCTGTTAATCAGGAATACAATGATGATACAATTTATTTGTTATCATTTGAACCTCAAAGTTCAATTTACACAAACATCCATCACAGCGAATCTCCTCCTCACTGTGATGGAAGGCAAAGCCTTATCTCTCCCCTGCACTCCCCATTCTCCTCCCAATGTCAAAGTCAAAGCCCCCGGCGGGCGATGGTAAGTGAGTCCCGCGGCCATTAAGGCCGCGCCGGGTGATGCAAGACCGCGCTCCAGGTCTTGATGTTGGAGCCCCCGGCGGGCGCTTGCAAGTCCCGCGGCCATAAAAGCCACGCCAGGCGATGTAAGGCCCCGTTCCAGGTCATTTTGAACCCCGCAACTCGGGCGGGAGAAGCTGCCCTCGCGGAAGCTCCGAAAACCAACAGCATTCTAGACCTGTGCTTCACTCACCCAGATACATAGATCACTTTCTATAGGGAGGATAGACACAAAATGCTGGAGTAACTCAGTGGGTCAGGCAGCATCTCTGGAGAAAAGGAATAGGTGACGTTTTGGGTCAAGACACTTCATTCAGACTGAAAGATGGTGAAACGAGAGATATGGACGGTGATGAAGAGAGATATGGAACAAATGAATAAAAGATATGCAAAAAAGTAACAAAAAAGGAATTTTTTAAAAAAACGATGATACAGGCCTTTGTTAGCTATCTGCTAGGTGAGAATGAGAAGCTGGTGTGACTTGGGTGGGGGAGGGATGGACAGGGAAGGAATGCCGGGGCAACCTGAATTTAGAGAAATCAATATTCATACCACTGGGGCGTAAGCAGCCCAAGCGAAATATGGGATGCTTTTCTACCAATTTATGTTTAGCCTCACTGACAATGGAACAATGGAGGAGGCCCAGGACTAAAGGTCAGTGTGGGAATGGGAAGGAGAATTAAAGTGTTTGGCAACCGGGAGATCAGGAGATTTGAGCGAAGGTGTTCAGCAAAACGATCGCCCTGTATAGTTTTGGTCTCGCCGATGTATAAGAGTCCATATTGTGAACAACGGATATAGTAGATGAGGTTAGAGGTGCAAATGAACCTCTGCCTAACCTGAAAGGACTGTCGGGGCCCCTGGATAGAGTCGAGGGAGGAGGTATAGGGACCACAGTAATCCTTTCAGGTTAGGCTATCTTCACTTTCTATATTTATTCTTTGCAAATAATTAGACATTCTCATTGCATACTGGAGTACTATAACATAGCACAATATTTGGAAGATTTATTTTAATGTGAGTGTATATTGTTCACTCTCCTGGAATAGGCATTCTGGGACATGGGTCCCATAACATTTTATTCCAGCAGTTTTGCCACTCGCTGCTACCTTTCTTCGAAATGAATCCACTCCAGATATCCCTCCCCAGTTAAAACAGTACTGATGTACAACCTTTAAACCATTTAAACCAACTGTAGCCTGTGGTTTCAACATCGAGGAGCTCGCAATCTCAGGTAGGGACCAAGTCGGGAAGCACCTACGAAGCAGAAGGTTCGACTAGCCCCAACACAGGGTCCGATCACCCGTTTGGTCTCGCCAATGTGTAAGAGTCCACAACTTGAATAAGGAACTGTTACAATTCATTGTAACCTGTTTATTTATTTTTTAATTCTCCACTTTTCTAATGACATTAGTTTATTAGTTTATTGTCATATACAATGAAATCCCTTTTTTCCCCATGAAGCTCACAGAGCAAACAGTAAAGGGCCTGTGCCACTTGGCGATTTTATTCAGCAACTGCCGGCGTTAAATCCGGGTCGTCAAAAGATTTTGAACATTTCAAAATCCAGCGGCGGCAAAAAAAATGTTGCGACGCTTGAAAAAGCACCACGCGCCAATACGTCATCACACCGCATCACCGCCGCATCACGCCACAGTGAATCATAGAATCATTGAAAATAGGTGCAGGAGTAGGCCATTCGGCCCTTCGAGCCTGCACCGCCATTCAATATGATCATGGCTGATCATCCAACTCGGTATCCTGTACCTGTCTTCTCTCCATACCCCCTGATCCCTTTAGCCACAAGGGCCACATCTAGCTCCCTCTTAAATATAGCCAATGAATTGGCCTCAAGTACCTTCTGTGGCAGAGAATTCCACAGACTCACCACTCTCTGTGTGAAAAAGATCTTCTCATCTCGGTCGTAAAAGACTTCCCCCTTATCCTTAAACTGTGACCCCTTGTTCTGGAGTTCCCCAACATCGAGAACAATCTTCCTGCATCTAGCCTGTCCAACCCCTTAAGAATTTTGTAAGCCTCCAGAAGATCCCCCCTCAATCTCCTAAATTCCAGCGAGTACAAGCAAAGTCTATCCAGTCTTTCTTCATATGGAAGTCCTGCCATCCCAGGAATGACGCCACAAATTTTTTGGTGACCTGATACGTCAGTCAATGATGCCGACAGTCGCTGAAAATAATCGCCAAGTGGGACAGGCCCTTTAACATATAATGGTGATGACTACAACTGCACATGGACACAATAACTAAGAAAACCTGCCAGCGGCTCTTTTTCCTGAGAAGACTGAGAAAGTTTGGCATGAACGCCAGCATCCTCACATATTTCTATAGTTGGACCATCGAGAGTCTGCTGACGGGCTGCATCACAGTCTGGTACGGGAACTGTTCTGCCCACAGCCACAAATCACTACAGAGAGTGGTGAAGGCGGCACAGCACATCACTGGCAACTGTCTCCCGGCCATTCAGGACATTTTCCACCGGTGATGCCTGCGGAAGGCACACAACATCATCAAGGACCACAGCCACCCAGCACGCAGACTGTTCTCCTTGTTGCCATCAGGCAGACGACACAAGAGCATGGCTGCACGTACCACCAGACTTAAGAACAGTTTTTACCATCATGCCTCTGGCTTACCATCAGGCTTCTGAACTCATAAACACATCATATATGTTGATTATTTTATTTATTATTGTCTTTTACCTACCAATGTCACTCTCACCTTATTTTTTTTTACCTTAATTTTATCCTTGTAATATCATTGCTGAGGTGACCCGTTGACTTGTCAAACACATTTCATTGCACCGTTGACCCTGTGTTAACCTACATATGACGATTAAAAACTGAACTGAACAGTAAATACAATGATGCGAGCAAAACAGCAGAGTGGCACACTATTGTGGTGCACAATCAGAGTAGCGCAAAAGAACATTAAAGCACAAAATCGGAATAACCAAATGAAGTAGAATTAAATGTAAAGGTACATGGCAGCAGCTCCGGGAATGGGATGTGAAAGAGGTGAGTGGTTCGGGAGTCTGATAGCCTTGGAGAAAAAGTCATTTCTCAGCCTGGAAGCCCATGATTTCAAGTTGCTGTATCTTCTCCTGGAAGGGAATGGTCAGGATGCCACATATCCTTGCCAATACTTCCAGCCTTCCTGATGCACCGTTAACATATGATAATGGCGTTTAAAATATGATAGTGATGTTTAAGAGGCTCTTAGACGGGCCCAGATGATGCTGGGAATGGGTATATATGGATAGAACATGTTTGGAGGAATATGGGCAGGCAGGTGGGACCAGTGTAGCTGGCCAAGTTGGGCCGAAGGGCCTGTTTCCACGCTGTATCACTCTATGACTATGACTCTATATGGATCATGTGCAGGCAGGTGAGATTAGTTTATATTGCCGTGATCTTTTGCACAGACATTGTGGAACAAAGGGCCTATACCTGTGCTGTGGTTTTCTATGTTCTATGTAGTATGTAAGATGGACTGGGTGGAAGGAGGTGATGAGCCTGGGGAGTCCTGGGCTGCGTTCACCACTTTTGGCAGATTCAGACAGAAAAGCGGAGCAGTTACCACACCCGGCTGAGATGCATCCAAGCAGAATACTTTCTAATGTCCATCTGCAGAAGTTGGACAGAATATTTGTGGACACACCAAACCTTCTCAAATACCTCAGAAAGTAAATATGCTGATCTTTTTTTTAGTTTAGGTTAGAGATATAGAGCGGAAACAGGCCCTTCCGCCCATCGAGTCCATGCTGACCAGCGATCACCCCGTACACTAGCACTACCTTACACACTAGGGACAATTTACAATTTTACCAAAGCCAATTAATCTACAAACCTGTATGTCTTTGGAGTGTAGGAAGAAACCGGAGCACTCGGAGAAAACTCACTAGGGAGAACGAACAAACTCCGTACGGACAGCATTCCGTACGGCAGACAGGAAGGCACTACAACGGGTGGTGAAAACCGCCCAGTACATCATCGGTGCCCCGCTCCCTGCCTTGGATGCCCTCCACCGAAAACGGTGCCTGAAGCGGGCCGGGAAGATCATCAAGGACCCCTCACACCCTAATCATGGACTGTTTGCCCTCCTCCCATCAGGGAGGCGGTACAGGAGCCTCAGGTCCCGCACCAGTAGGACGAAGAACAGCTTCTTCAACTACACCATCCGACTGCTGAACTCGGAGCCCAGCTGATAGATTTGTCTGTACCCTGTATTTATTTATTTTCCATATTGCTACCACTGCACTCTGTATTTATTTTTCTATATCGCTATCACTAAGAACGACGCTAAACTGCATTTCGTTGTACCTATACTTGTATTTGTGCAATGACATTAAACTTGAATTGAATTGAATTCGTAGTGAGGATCGAACCTGGGTCTCTGGCGCTGTAAGGCAGCAGCTCTGCCGCTTGTGAAGGGACACGCTTAGGTTGCTGGTGATATGGATGCCAAAGAACATGATGCTGTCGATCATGTCTGTAGCAGCTCCATTAATGAGGCCAGGGTTGTGTTCACCCCCCACCCCCACCCCCTCCCCATTTCCTCAGGTCAGAAACCAACTGTTTTACCTTGCTAATGTTGAGCTGAGTTATTGTCCTGACACCTTGACACTAGGATCTTGGTCTGTTTCCTGTACATCGTCTCAGTGTTGATATAGAAAAATAGAAACATAGAAATTAGGTGCAGGAGTAGGCCATTCGGCCCTTCGAGCCTGCACCGCCATTCAATATGATCATGGCTGATCATCCAACTCAGTATCCTGTACCTGCCTTCTCTCCATACCCTCTGATCCCCTTAGCCACAAGGGCCACATCTAACTCCCTCTTAAATATAGCCAATGAACTGGCCTCAACTACCCTCTGTGGCAGAGAGTTCCAGAGACCCACCACTCTCTGTGTGAAAAAAGTCCTTCTCATCTCGGTCCTAAAGGATTTCCCCCTTATCCTTAAGCTGTGACCCCTTGTCCTGGACCTCCCCAACATATAGATCTGGCTGACAACAGTGGCACCTTCGGTGGACCTAATGTTCGAATTAGCCTGGTACTTGGCCACCTAGACATGAGCGTAGAGCAAGGAATTGAGCACAAAACCCTGAGAGGGACCAGTATGGAGGGTCATGGCTGAAAAAATGCTCTGACCAATTCTAACTGCTGAGGTCTGTGGGTCAGGAAGTACAGAAGCCAGTTGTAGGTGGAGGCTCAAAAGCTGAGGTCCAGAGTTTAGAGCTTATTTAGTACTATAGTGTTGAAGGGTGAGCTGTGGTCAGTGAATAACACTGACATTTCAGTTTAGTTTACCTTAGTTTAGAGAAACCAACTCCGTCGGTTTAAAGGGCCTGTCCCACTGGGCGATTTTTCATTGACTGACGTATCGGGTCACCAAAAAATTTGCGGCGTGACGCAGCGTGATGCGGCGGTGACGCGGCGTGATGACGTATGACGCGCTGTGTTTTTTCAAGTGTCGCAACATTTTTTTGTCGCTGCTGGATTTTGAAATGCTCAAAATCTTTTACCGACACTGATTTGTGGGACAGGCCCTTAACTATTTCTAAACCGTTGGAATAGCCCCAGCCTCAACTACCTCCTCTGGCAACTTGTTCCATGCATCCACCACCCTTTATGTGAAAAAGTTATCCCTCACATTCCTATTGCATCTTTTCCCCCTTCACCTTAAACCTATGTCCTCTGGAAAGTACTGGAAAACCCCACTCTTTGTTTTTCACTTTCTGCAATGCACTTCTTCAATGTTCTGTTTTTGTTGACAACTTTTTTGCCTCCGTTAGATTTGATTGTGGTAATCGGTGCATTTGGCTTTCTCCCTGCGATGATGTACAAAATAAGAAAACAGTTGATGCATTGGTAATTCCACCAGGCCGCCACCCCCCACTTGCCCTATTCAATCCCATTAGCAATAACTGATTATTACTGGAGTTAACAACAGTGGAGCAATTATTTTAGCTGCCAGTAATCTTAGCAGCAAGATAAAAATATAGGTCACTGCTGAATTTGGAAAAAAAAATTCAGAAGAAAACATAACTATGAATAAATACCAAGTATAAAGAAGGATCAATATTATCCAAAAGTTGTTTCTGGGAATAATCTCATTTCTCAATATCCATTGTTTTTAGACACCCATGTGCATAACATATGACAGATTCTGGAAGTTCAATTGAGAGAGTGTTAAAATTATTCAAACTAGTTCCTGAACAGGATAAGAAGAGAATCCACAGAGATCGTAAGTGTTGCCTTGAATATGTTAGAAATATAAACGAAGGCGTAGAAGATCTTTGAATTTTCTTCAAAGCACCATACATACAATATCAAATAATTATATTCTGGAATGCAAGCACCACTCCGAAAAACATAATTTGGACTAGCTGACCATGAAACATGTACGTTTCTAGTCATGTTTTTTCATAATTTTTCTTTCGACATATTTTTAAAGAATGGTTTTAAATTCCCTTTTTTCCATAGTGACCTCTTCATTTACTTTTGTTCCCCCCATTGAGAATCTGGAATGGTAAACCAAAAGCATTTTGTCAAGAAGACAACAAATAACGAGAAATTGTTTGAAAAGCATTGCTGAGAATGTTTACCCATTGAATACCTGCCTGATTTGCTGTGCATTTCTATTTTCTGTTTTTGTTATAGAGGCCTCAACCATTTTTCTTTTCGAACATCATCTCATCATCTTCGTTGTTGCACACTCTCTAATCCCCCCCCAAAAAACCTGGATTAACATTAGAGTAATTAAAAATTGAGAGAAAATTTGTCTCTTTGATTTGGGATTTTGATTACAATCTAGCCTTTACATGCGTGGTTCCATAAAGAGCTGCTGGCAGATTAGTTTCTGTTTATCTTTGTGGGGCATGAGAGACTAGGAACTTTCCTTTAAATGGTATAAAACTAATCCTATGTTGCTGCTGGGGAACTGGAACTGGTTGTCCACCTGATGCCAATTGGTTTTAAGCAAACTTCAGGCCCATCAACACCAGTAAATTCCCTCGGAATTGATCCAGCGTGCAGCTCAGTTCTATCATTAAACAAACTTGAAACAAAAATAAGAATAAAGCCAGATGGACAAGAAGGATCAATTATCAGACTGTAAAATATTCTTCTCAGACATCTTGGCTGGTGGAGCACAGTAGTCAAGCCTGCCACGGTCATATTAACAGATTTAATCCCCTGCAGACAACATGACGAATTCCTATGATATCACCCCTGGGTGCATTTCCATGGCAGGACAGACACAGTGGAAGAAAACTTCCTGTATACCATCCACTGTTATACAGTGCTCTCCATAATGTTGGGGACAAAGACCCATAATTTATTTATTTGCCTCTGTACTCCACAATTTGAGATTTGTAATAGAAATAAATCACATTTGGTTAAAATGTACATTGTCAGATTGTAATAAAGATTTCAATGTTTATACATTTTGTTTTCAACATGTAGAAATGACAACATTGTTTATACATAGTCCCCCCATTTCAGGGAACCATAATGTTTGGGACACTGCAATGTCGTAAATGAAAGTAGTCATGTTTAATATTTTGTTGCATATGCTTTGCATGCAATGACTGCTTGAAGTCTGCGATTCATGGACATCATCAGTTGCTGGGTGTCTTCTCTGGTGATGCTCTGCCAGGCCTGTATTGCAGCCATCTTTAGCTTATGCTTGTTTTGGGGGCTAATCCCCTTCAGTTTTCTCTTCAGCATATAAAAGGCATGCTTAATTGGGTTCAGATCGGGTGATTGACTTGGCCACTCAGGAATTTACCATTTTTTTTAGCTTTGAAAAACTCCTTTGTTGCTATAGCAGTATGTTTGGGATCATTGTCTTGCTGTAGAATAATCCACGGGCCAATGAGTTTTTGAGCCATTTGTTTGAACTTGAGGAGATAGGATGTGTCTGTACACTTCAGAATTCATTATGCTACTACCGTCAGCAGTTGTATCATCAATGACGATAAGTGAGCCAGTACCTTCAGCAGCCATACATGCCCAGGCATTGACAAATCCACACCTGACTCCTGAAGTGTGTTTCTGATCTGTCGGACAGGTGTCTTGGGATTTTCTTTATTATAGAGAGAATTCTTCTGTCGTCAGCTGTGGAGGTCTTCCTTGGCCTGCCATTCCCTTTGCGATTAGTAAGTGCTCTCTTTCTTCTTAATGATGTTCCAAACAGTTGATTTTGGTAAGCCTAAGGTTTGGCTAGTGTCTCTAACAGTTTTATTCTTGTTTCTCACTCTTTGACTTTCACTGACATAACTCCTCATGTTGATAAACAGCAATGAAAGTTTCCAATGGTGATGGAAAGATTGGAGGAAAGACTAGGCGTGGAGTGCTCTCTTGTACCTGCATTAAGGAGGCAATTAAACACACCTGAGCAATTAACGCCTGTGAAGCCATGTGTACCAAACATTATGGTGCCCTGAAATGGGGGGACTATGTATAAACACAGCTGGAATTTCTACATGGTGACACCAAAATGTACAAAAATGGCCTTTAATAAAATCTGACAATGTGCACTTTAACCACGTGTTGTTTTTTTCATTACAAATCTCAAATTGTGGAGTACAGAGATAAATAAATAAATTATGGGTCTTTGTCCCAAACATTATGGAGGGCACTGTATCTTATGTAATGGATCAGTGCCACACATATTCAACAACCAGTTGAACAAGAAGTTTTCAAAGTAGGAAAGTCAATGCACTTTGGGTGGGAACTTCAGCAACTATGTCAAAGACTGGCTTGGTAGCACCACCTCTGATTGAGCTAGCCGAGTCCTGAAGGACATAGTTTCAAGATTGGTACTGTGGAATAAACCAACACATGGGATAAATATGCTGTACCTTGGCGTGAGACCCGGGTTCGATCCTGGCTATGGGTGCTTGTCTGTACGGAGTTTCTCCCCGTGACCTGTTTGGGTTTTCTCCAAGAACTCTGGTTACCTCCCACAATCCAAAGACATATAGGTTTGCAGGTTAATTGGTTTGGTATAAATGTAAAAAGTGTCCCTAGTGTAGGATAGTGTTAATGTGTGGGGATCGCTGGTCGGTGCGGACTCGATGGGCCAAAGGGCCTGTTCCGGTGCTGCATCTCTAAACTAAACTAAACTAAACCTCTGACAGATATTGGCAAACTTTAATATATCCCAGATATTTCTGTGGATACCACAATCAAAGATGGGGAAGTTGCGTGTTTGAAGCTTGAACGTGCCCTATAGGTTCAGAGCCCAGTTTGTCCCAAAGACTGTGTTCAGAGGAAGGAGATTTATTAGCTTCCCTGAATTAATTTTAAAAAATCTTGCTGTGCAATAAATTTGGAATTTATAACTGAAATCAGCAAGGGGCAACCATGAATCACAGTCTGAAGAAGGGTCTCGACCTGAAACGTCACCCATTCCTTCTCTCCAGAGACGCTGCCTGTCTGGCTGAGCCATCAAGCTATTAAACACTACACCCTCAAATAAGCTCTGAACTACATAGACAAGTATTGCACAATTATTGTTTGTTTTTTATGTGTATGTGGCTGTGTGTGTATGTATATGTATATGTCGTGATGGTATACCTGGCCGTGTTCTAAAAACCTGTGCGGACCAACTGGCTGGAGTTTTTACGGACATTTTCAACCTGTCACTTCTGAGATCTGAGGTTCCCACCTGCTTCAAAAGGGCATCAATAATACCGGTGCCCAAGAAGAGTAAGGTGACATGCCTCAATGCCTATCGACCAGTGGCACTAACGCCTGTGGTGATGAAGTGCTTTGAGAGGTTGATCATGGTGTAAATCAACTCCTACCTCGACAAAAACCTGGACCCACTGCAGTTCACTTACCGCCACAACAGATCAACGGTGGATCCACTCCGCTCTTGATCACTTGGACAACAAAAACTCATATGTCAGGCTGTTATTCATTGACTACAGCTCGGCATTTAACACAATCATCCTCTCCAAGCTGGTTACCAAACTCGCAGAACTTGGTCTCTGCGCATCCCTCTGCAATTGGATCCTCAACTTCCTCATTCACAGACCACAGTCTGTTCGTATTGGTGGTAATGTGTCAGACTCAATAACAATCAGCACGGGAGCACCTCAAGGCTGCGTGCTCAGTCCCCTATTGTACTCTATATTCATGACTGCGTAGCCGGTCATAGTGCAAACTCCATCAAGTTCGCTGACGACACCACTGTTGTGGGACTTATCACTGATGGGGATGAGTCAGAGTATAGAAGAGGGATCGAGCGACTGTCCATATGGTGCCAGCACAATAACCTGGCCCTCAACACCAGCAAAACCTAGGAACTGATTGTGTACTTTGGAAGGAGTAGGATGGGGACCCGCTGCCCTATTTATATCAACGGGTCGATGGTTGAAAGGGTCAAGAACTTCAAATTCCTAGGCTTCCAAATCTCTGAAGATCTTTCCTGGTCCGAGAACACAGATGCAATTATTAAGAAAACTCATCAGCGCCTCTACTTCCTGAGAAGATTACGGAGAGTCGGTCTGTCAAGGAGGACTCTCTCTAACTTCTACAGGTGCACAGTAGAGAGCATGCTGATCGGTTGCATCGTGGCTTGGTTCGGCAACATGAGCGCCCTGGAGAGGAAAAGACTACAAAAAGTAGTAAACACTGCCCAGTCCATCATCGGCTCTGACCTCCCTTCCATCGAGGGGATCTATCGCAGTCGCTGCCTCAAGAAGGCTGGCAGCATCATCAAGGACCCACACCATCCTGGCCATACACTCATCTCCCTGCCTTCAGGTAGAAGGTACAGGAGCCCGAGGACTGCAACGACCAGGTTCAGGAATAGCTACTTCCCCACAGCCATCAGGCTATTAAACTTGGCTCGGTAAAAACTCTAAACATTAATACCCCTTTATCTGTTATTTGCACTTTATCAATTTATTCATGTGTATATTTACGTATATAATGGTATATGGACCCACTGATCTGTTTTGTAGTCAATGCCTACTATGTTCTGTTGTGCTAAGCAAATAAATAATTTCATTGTCCTGTCAGGGACACATGACAATAAACTCTTTTGACTTTTGACTTGACTTGACTTCAGATCGCCTCACCGGAAATCTTCCACATGCCACTTTGATTAGGCTACTTGGTAGCATCTCGATAACCTTGCCTGCAAATACTGTCGGATCCACAGCTTCTGCATTTGTCTTAAGCCTCTTTGTGTATTTCACTTGGGAACATGTGACACGCCTTCTCAGGTCGAAATTTCCCCAAGCATCTTAGTCGCACTTCCTAAAAAACTACGTACGGAACAAGCTGCCAATGGAGGTAGCTGAGGCTAGGACTATCCTAACGTTTAAGAAACAGTTAGACGGGTACATGGGTAGGACAGGTTTAGAGGGATATGGACCAAATGCAGGCAGGTGAGACTAGAGTAACTGGGACATTGTTGGCCGGTGTGGGCAAGTTGGGCCGAAGGGCCTGTTTCCACACTGTATCACTCTATGATCTATCACTCTGACTTTACATGTCGGTGATTTCAATAAAATTGAATTTTAGGAGTGCAATATTATAAATGTGCATTCAATGCAAGGAGTTGAGAACAACTTTCTTGCTTCCGCTGATTACATTTTTGAGAGCCAGAAACATGAAGAGAAGGTGAGAGTATTGTATTTGATGTAGTCAACATTGATTCTAGCAAGGCATCTGAGGAAAGACATCCTTGCCATAGAGGGGGTACAGAGAAGATTCACCAGACTGATTCCTGGGATGTCAGGACTTTCATATGAGGAAAGATTGGATAGACTCGGTTTGTACTCGATGGAATTTAGAAGATTGAGGGGGGATCTTATAGAAACCTACAAAATTCTTAAGGGGTTGGACAAGCTAGATGCTGGAAGATTGTTCCCGATGTTGGGGGAGTCCAGAACAAGGGGTCACAGTCTAAGGATAAGGGGGAATTCCTTTAGGACCGAAATGAGGAAAACATTCTTTACACAGAGAGTGGTGAGTCTCTGGAATTCTCTGCCACAGAAGGTAGTTGAGGCCAGTTCATTGGCTATATTTAAGAGGGCGTTAGATGTGGCACTTGTGGCTAAAGGGAACAAGGGGTATGGAGAGAAGGCAGGTACGGGATACTGAGTTGGATGATCAGCCATGATCACATTGAATGGCGGTGCAGGCTCGAAGGGCCGAATGGCCTACTCCTGCACCTATTTTCTATGTTTCTATGTTTCTATCTGACAATGATCCACATGGCAAATTGATCTGAAGTGCAATGTCCCACAGGATCTGCGGGAAAGTGGTAAACTGGATTAAAGCACAGTAAGTGGGAAAAGCAAAGGGTAATAATCTACAGGGAGTTTGTTGACAGGAAACCTATATACACAGAATACCTCAGGAGTCACCACTGTGACTTTAGCTTTTCATAGAACATAACAATGACTCGGTCTTAACAGTAGCAGGCACCATTAAAACATTTTGTTGATGTTGCCAAAGTTAAGTATAGGAAGGGGCTGCAGATGCTGGTTTGAACCAAAGATAGACACAACAAGCTGGAGTAACTCAGCGGGACGGCAACATCTCTGGAGAACGAATGGGTGACTTCTCGGGTTGAGACCCTTCGTCAGCCCTATTCCTTTTCGCCAGGGATGCTGTCTAAGCTGCTGAGTTACCCCAGCATTATGTGTCCATCTTACCAACATGAAGAATGTGCCTGGGCAAATTCAGAGAGGGTCAGAGGGGGCTGGTCCCAGGACAGGCCCACTGATGCCACTGCGGACCCTTACCTGCTCTCTGGCTGTCCACGGGCCACTGACTCTGCCGATGCTCACCTCTCCCCCCCGGCCACCAGCAGGCTGGGGCCATGGACTCAACTGAGCATCGGGCCCAGTCACAGGCCAGGACCTCCAAGCTGCCGGCTCCAACCCTGTGAGTAGGGGAGAGAGTAGGGCTGAAGGCTGGGTTGCTCCTGGGCCGAGCCAAGCTGGCCATCCGCGAATCACTGCAGTTGGCAGAAGAGGGCTCTGCCCGAGCCAGCTGCCTGCCCCTTTTCCGGGGTTACGCCGGTGCCCGGTTGGTAATAGAAAGGGACTACGTGCTGTCCGCGGGCGCCCTGGGGATCTCCGGGATTGCTGGGCGCCGCTGGAGGTGGAAGGTATCCTCAATAAGGATTGTATTATTGTTATTTGAAAATTTAGTGTCTTAGATAATTTGGTGATTTTGTACAATGGTGGTGGGTGTGTTACCACAATTTTCTTTTGTAAGTATTATTTTTTATCATAATTGAATACATTATTTCTGCTACATCGTTACGTAGACTGACTCTCCTGCGCCCTACAGCTCCCACCCTTCCAAAGGGGAACCTCAGTACTGACAACATTGGGTGATGTGCCCATCCCCCTCTTCAACTCAACACTACTTTTCCTAGCCAACCCCCCACCCCTACACCAGTGCTCGCAACCCCCACGAAACCCCATTATCCCCCCTTTAGTACCTCCTTTGAACCTCCTCACCCCTCTCTGACCCCAGCCCTTTCCCTTGTCAGAATTTCACCCCCCCCCCTCACCTACCTATTTTGGATGCATAACAGCTAGGTCCTCAGCAGAGGCCTTTCCTTTCTACCCCGACGCCCACACCTCAATGGTTCCGGGCCCACCATGATGCTGAGCTCTTCTTCCCTCGTCTCCAACTCTCTGTACTTTTTTCTGCTAAGGATTTCTCGCCACCCAGTGACGACCCCTCCTCCTGCCTCCACATGGACTTCCCCTGCCGAACTTCCAACCTTTTTATTTCCAAATGCCGGCGTGACATCAACTGTCTTGACTTCTCCACTCCCCCACACCCACTCCAATGTCAGCCCCTCTGAACACACAGCCCTCCGCTCGCTCAGCAGCGATCCCAACATTGCTATCAAACCCGCCGACCAGGGAGGTGTTGCTGTAGTCTGACCATGCTGAGGCCAGGCACCAGCTGTTGGACACCTCCTCATACCCACCACTAGACCCACAGTTGAACACCAGGCCATCATCTCCCAGACTGTTTCTGATCTCATCTCCTCTGGACATCTCCCCTCCACAGCCTCCAACCTTATCGTTCCCCAGCCCTGCATTACCCACTTCCAGCTCCTTCCCAAATTCCCAGTAGGTGGGAGATAGACCAGAGTAGCATTTGTCAATTTTAAAGACAAACCTAAGATTGCAAACTTTTCGACTCAGAGGAAAAGGTAGGAATTAATTTAGTTTAGTTTAGTTTAGAGATACTGCACGGAAACAGCCCTTCGGCCCACCGAGCACACTGACTAGCGATCCTCGCATGCTAACACACTATCATGGAATCATGAAAACTTTATTGTCATTCAGACCTTTCGGTCTGAACGAAATTTCATTGTCTTGCAGTCATATATATAGTAAATAACAAAACACACAATAAACACAAATTTAACATCCACCACAGAGAGTTCACCAGACACCTCCTCACTGTGATGGAAGGCAAAACCTTAAGTCTTTGTCTCTTCCCTTCTTGTTCTTGCTCTTCCTCTGCACGGAGGCGATCCAGGCCTCCGATGTTATGACCCCACCGGGTGATGTAAGTAAGTCCCGCGGCTGAACCGTGCTCCGTGAACGGGCCAGTTCAACTCCGCGGCCCGGGGCAGTCGAAGCTGCCGAAGCTGCCGCCCTCCAGTCCAGCGGATGCAGCTGTTGCCGCGGGAGCTCCGGAAAAACAGGCCACCAACCTGTGACCTGCGAGCTCCCGACGATGTCGTCCACTGGGCCCACAGCCGAACCTCCGAAGTCGCTGCCGCCGCCACCGCCACCGCCACCGGAAAGCCGCCACAGCTCCGAGTCGGGCCACCGGAACGCCGGAACGCCTGAACCCGCCACAGCCCCGAAGTCGGCCAGCCTCGCGCTGGTAAGTCCTGGCTGGCTCTGCCTCTGGAGCCTCGAGGTCAGTCGCAGTTGGAGGCTGCCAGCTCCACCATTAGGCCTCAGTGCAGATGGAGACGGAGACGGGGGATGCGACAAGAAAAGTCGCATCCCCCCGAAGGAAGAGACTAAAACGTTTCTCCCACGCCTCCCACACACATACACAACATAATAACTCAAATTAACACGCCATACAAGACAAGAAAATAATAATAAAAAAGAAAAAACAGACGGACTGCAGGCGAGCCACAGCTGCCAAGGCAGCGCCGCCACTCCAGAGCGGCGCCACTAGGGACAGTTTCCAATTTTACCAAGTCAATTAGCCTATAAACTTGTACATCTTTGGAGTGTGGGAGGAAACTGGAGCAGCCACAGAAAACCAACGTACATCGAGGGGAGAACGTACAAACTCTGTACAGATAAGCAGGATCAAACCCAGGCAGAACACTATTACTGCGCCACCATGCCGCCCTATAGCTTGTGTAAAATAAGAGATTCTCTATTATTGGTTGCAATGTATGTTTGTATTATTTTATAAAAGGTTAATTGTACTCATAAATTGGTAAATGTGATTGTACTTTTATCCATTTATTCGATATATTGAATTAAATGTTGATTTGCAAGGACTTACCTCAATTCTGAATCTTCCCGGTCCACATACTAAAAGATTGGAGTTGCATATACGTAACAGACAGAAATAGCCAGTTCATAATTTAGAGGATAATTTTACTTATGGATATTCTAGTGTTGGCCTAGATATGACAGATCCTTACATGCAACACTTGGACTGGTTTCAAGCATGATAAGCACAATGGAGCCCAAGAGAATATCAAAGATCTAAAACTAGTGGGTACATATTTATGTGTGAGAATGAACTGCAGATGCTGGTTTAAGCCAAGCTAAGTTATTTCAGCTTTTTGTGTCTACCTTGGGTACATATTTATGTCTTGTATAGAATAACATGTATAGATTTACAAAAACTGAATAATCACATCATATTTAATGCAACTCCGTTTTTGACGATTGAAATTCCTGAACTCTGACAATTATTCTGTAACTTTGGAAATTTCTTTATCACAATATTGAATGTTTTTACAATTTGAAATCTGAGAATAGCGCTAAAATTGCGTCACAAATGAAAATACCTATCTGCTTCATAAAATGTTATAGAAGGAACTGCAGATGCTGGAAAATCGACGGTTTACACAAAATGCTGGAGAAACTCAGCGGGTGCAGCAGCATCTATGGAACGAAGGAGATAGGCAACGTTTTGGCCCTCATAAACCCTCATAAAATGTGACGTTGTCTCCATCAACCTCCCACAAGTAATCCAGGCCAATAGCAGTAAATGGACACTGGGTTTGTGCTAAAGAAATGGCAATATTATACAACAGATAAGTTAATGCACCTTCTTACTCTTCCTATTTCTAAAAGGGGTCATAATTAGTTGTGAAATATGAAATTTTTTAAGGAAATTTTTGAGTGAGCACTAGTGTTCAGTTATCAATGAAACACACATGCCACATTAATAAATTAAATTAAGATTCTGTAAGTGCCTGATTCTGCATAATTTTACAAGCTTTACAAGTACCATCATGCTGGCAGTTGATTGGTGGTTGTGGTAGCATTAAATCATAAAAATGGTTCTTAGCAATTTTTTGTTTAATCCTGATGCATGAGCAGAAAATTTGCTAATGTTCCCACATTTTACAATGCTGTATTAATGCTTTACAGTTCATCAGAATGACAATAATGGTTGCTTTTCTCCGACAGCCACGAATGCATAAAACTTTGGGCATGTCTGAAATTGTAAGATTTTAACTTTCCACAGCAAGTAAGTTAACGTTAATGAATGTGACTGAAGTGGACATTAATTTTCACAAGCAATTTGGAGAATCCCAAAACACACATTATGATTTAAAACAAAATATCAACAGTCAACTGATTGTTTAATTTTTGACTTTAATTGGCATTAAAAAGCCTTCCATTTTCCTTAATATAGACTCAGTGGGTCAGACAGCAGCTCTAGAGAAAAGGAATAGGTGACGTTTCGGGTTGTGACCCTTTTTCACACTGAGAATGAGGGGAAAGGAAAATGAGAGATATAGACGGTGGTGTAGATAGATATAGAACAAACGAATGAAAGATATGCAAAAAAAGTAACCATGATATAAGAAATAGGCCATTGTTAGCTAGGTGAAAACAAGTTACAGACAATAAGACTCAGCAGGACAACAGTAAAACTAGTACGGCAACTTGGGCGGGGGAGGGAAGGAGAGAGAGAGGATGCAAGGGTTACTTGAAGTTAAAGAAATCAAAAATCATACCGCTGGGTTGTAAGCTGGCCAAGCAAAATATGAAGTGCTGTTCCTCCAATTTTTGTTTGGCCTCACATCCATTTCCCTTAACCCTGTTTGCTTTCAATTCCTGATCAAGGTATGGAGAATATGCTTTCAATTAGAGCATGATGTCCACTACTACAGTATTTAGATTGAGATGGGAATGCGGGAGATGGCACTGAATCATCACATAGGTTTGGAAGCAAATACCTGTAAAAGGATTTTATCTTAAATGTTAAATCTTAATTAGCAAGATTCACAATTTCTATTAACCATCTTTTCTTTTTTTTAAAAGGTACCAAACTAATAATAAGGTGATTTATTCATTTTTTAAAAAGACTGGTTTGATTTTCCGGTTACAGAAGATTCAGAATATCAACAGCATGAAATTCTAAAAATGTTAATTTAAGTCCAGCATTCTACATGTACAAGACTGTCTCTATTTTGAAAAAAATACTCCCACAGCAATAAAATTAAACAATGCATCCTCCAATCCTGCACAGCTGAGCCTTGATTTATATTCACGTATGATTTATGTGTTACTCACAGCGATTAAGTTGAAGCTGCAGGATTTGGGGTGGAATTATTCAAAATGGCATGTATTTTTGGAGTGATTATGCAGGTACACCTGATCAGCGTGTCACCTGTGCCGACCAATTGTACATGATAAAACACAGCAAAAACACATAATTTGCCTGCCTTGCAGAATAGGCTGATATTTTTATACCTGTGTCAGTTACTGGGTTAGCTGAGATTTCTTCAAGGTACAATGGGGGCTGGGACAAGGGAGATGCGTGCAACTGCTTAAAATGACAGCAAAGCCTCATGACTGCAGGATTCAGCAGGGAGAACTGTTGTTTACAATGCACTGCTGCCACTTGGTGCCTTTTCCTGCAGCATTGATCATTTAGTTTTGGCAATGCAGAGGACTTTTGAAAGAATGAATCGTGCCCATCAGTAAAAACTTCAGAGAGCCATGGAGCTATAGAGCACAGAAATAGTCTCGTGGGCCCAATTCATCCATGCTGAACATGTTGCCGAACCAAGCTGAGTCCCACATGTCTGTGCTTGGCCTATTTCCATCCAAATCTTTCCCATCCGCGTAACACCTTTTAAACACTCACTCCGGGTCCACTCTCTGTGCTGATTCTTCATGCAAATTTTAGAGAATGCTTTTGCATCTTTCATACAAAGTTTTTCAAAGCCTTCAGAAAAGAGTTAAAGTTTAGTAAGAACACCTGCGATAAGAGTCCAGGTTGCAGGGCAGCGGGGATTTTGTCCCCTTCAGCTTGAGCAGGAATGCGACAAAGCTGCCGCATTGTTACAGACAGAGCAAGGGTTGGCGAAGGGTCTCAGCCTGAAACATCACCCATTCCTTTTCTCCAGAGATGCTGTCTGTCCCACTGAGTTACGCCAGCTTTTTGTGTCTTCCTTCGGTTTAAACCAGCATCTGCAGTTCCTTCCTGCACATATGCGACTACCACTCTTGCTATTTCTTACAACAAACATTTTGTACCCCATTTTCATAATAGAGACTGCACCTTTGACACAATTCCTATACAAAAAAAACCTAATGTGGACTCTCATCACTTTTGAAATTAATATTCAGCTTTGGGATCCCTGCAACCTTGAAAATGGAACAGATGATTTGAATTATGATAGTATAAAAAGGAACTGCAGATGTTGGCTTACAGTGGCTTCCAAAGGTTTTCATACCCCTTGAACTTTTCCACATTTTGTCACATTACAACCACAAACGGAAATGTATTTTATTGGGATTTTATGTGATAGACCAACACAAAGTGATGCATAATTGTGAAGTGGAAGGAAAATGCTACATGGTTTTCAAATTTTTTTTACAAATAAAAAATTGAAAAGTGTGGCGTGCAAAAGTATTCAGCCCCCTTTACTCTGATACCCCTAAATAAAATCCAGTGCAACCAATTGCCTTCAGAAGTCACCTAATTAGTAAATAGAGTCCACTTGTGTGTAATCTAATCTCAGTATAAATACAGCTGTTCTGTGAAGGCCTCGGAGGTTTGTTAGAGAACATTAGTGAACAAACAGCATCATGAAGCCAAAGGAACACACCAGACAGGTCAGGGATAAAGTTGTGGAGAAGCTTAAAGCAGGGTTAGGTTATAAAAAAACATCCCAAGCTTTGAACATCTCACGGAGCACTGTTCAATCCATCATCTGAAAATGGAAAGAGTATGGCACAACTGCAAACCTACCAAGACATGGCCGTCCACCTAAACTGACAGGCCGGGCAAGGAGAGCATTGATCAGAGAAGCAGCCAAGAGGCCAGTAACTCTGGAGGAGTTGCAGAGATCCACAGCTCAGGTGGGAGAATCTGTCCACAGGACAACTATTAGTCGTGCACTCCACAAATCGAACCTTTATGGAAGAATGGCAAGAAGAAAGCCATTGTTGAAACAAAGCCATAAGAAGTTCCGTTTGCAGTTTGCCACAAGACATGTGGGGGACACAGCAAACACCACCAGAGGAAGGTGCTCTGGTCTGATGAGACCAAAATTGAAGTTTTTGGCCTAAATGCAAAACGCTATGTGTGGCGGAAAACTAACACTGCACATCACCCTGAACACACCATCCCCACTGTGAAACATGGTGGTGGCAGCATCATGCTGTGGGGATGCTTTTCTTCAGCAGGGACAGGGAAGCTGGTCAGAGTTGATGGGAAGATGGATGGAGCCAAATACAGGGCAATCTTGGAAGAAAACCTGTCAGAGTCTGCAAAAGACTTGAGACTGGGGAGAAGGTTCACCTTCCAGCAGGACAATGACCCAAAACATGCAGCCAGAGCTACAATGGAATGGTTTAGATCAAAGCATATTCATGTGTTAGAATGGCCCAGTCAAAGTCCAGACAAATTTGGAAACCATGTATCACTTTCCTTCCACTTCACAATTATGCATCACTTTGTGTTGGTCCATCAAATAAAATCCCAATAAAATACATTTACGTTTGTGGTTGTAACATGCCAAAATGTGGAAAAGTTCAAGGGGTATGAAAACTTTTGCAAGCCACTGTATATCAAAGATAGACACAACATGCTGGAATAACTCATCGGGTCAGGCAGCATCTGTGAAGAACATTGGTAGACACAAAAAGCTAGAGTAACTCAACAGGTCAGGCAGCATCTGGAGTTGGGGGAGTCCAGAACAAGGGGTCACAGTCTAAGGATAAGGGGGAATTCCTTTAGGACCAAGATGAGGAAAACATTCTTTACACAGAGAGTGGTGAGTCTCTGGAATTTCATTTCGGAGTCACGTGAGTGACTTCGTGAAGAGCCCGCCGGCGCGCATGCTCGTCATATCGTCGTAACGCGTTGCTGCGACGGCTGGCGGTGGAGCGCGCTCCTCGCCAGCCCTTCATAAGGGGCCACGGAGGTAAGTATTCTACCTTTAGTTGGTGGTCCTTGTTGTCTGATTATGTCTTGCAGCAAGGACATGGATGGGAGTTCGAAGGGCCGGAGGACGTCAGGACGAGTTCGCCGGTCAACAGTTCCGGGGCCTTTACCATCGGCAGTACCTGCAGCGCAGGCCGGGACTCAGGCGGAGATGTGGGTAAGCCCTGTGATTACAGGTCCAGATCCGCCAGCACACCACAGCTCGGAGGAGTTCGACGAGGAGGAGTGTGGTGTGCCGCCAGAGCAGGGGGACCCTGCCATGGCAGTCAGGTCGTCAGCGGGCTCGCTGGCGACCTCGAGCAGGGCACGTGCCGTTGCACGGCCTGTTCCACTCAGCCCTCCGAGAAGGGGGAGGGGAAGAGCCCAGAAGCCTAACCCTGTTAGGGCTAAGGCATTGCCTATCGCGGAGGAGCGGTCAGGTTCCAGGGCGAGACCCGGGGCGGCTGTGAGGTCCAGCCGGCACACCCCGACTCTCGACGCCGGGACGGGTCGGTCGAGTCGGGTCTCGTCACGGTCGCTGAGCCCCCCATGGATGGGTGGGCGAGACCATGCGTCGGCAACGTCCACGATGTGGGCAGCCGGCAAGACTGCGCGGGCCCCAGGCAGCCATGCTTCGGCTGGTGCCGACACCTCGCCGCAAGTGCCCTTAGTGGCAGCGGCTTCAGCTCTCGCTAAACGGAGGCGATTGAACACGCCCGCGCAGGAATCGCGCAGTTTCGCCTCGGCGGCTGTTAGCGACAACTACCGGCACCGGCAGGACCTCGACGAGGTGCGGGCCGATGACAGGAGCCCGGTTTTCTTTTCAGAGCCGGAGGACTCCGACCACCTGAGTGTTCAGGGTGAAGGGCGTATTGACCGTATGGAGCGGCTGCTGGAGCTCCTGCTTCAACGTCAACAACAGCAGGGCAGCAACAGGCACAGGGCGTCTTCACCAACATCTACTATCAGCCTGGAGCAGCAGGAGGAGGAGGTTCTGGTGGATCCCGTACCACCTCCGTTGGAGGTGCCAGCGGAGGAACTCTTGGATGTGGCGACCAAATTCGCGGCCCCACATACGGCTGGTCTTCCTCTAAATACAAAGCTGGCAGCCACAGTGGACTTTCTTAATAATCAGGTGCTGCAGGAAGAAGTCCTCATCCAGGCTATGAGCCGTCACAAGGCTCCATCAAACTGCAACTCCCTCAACGTGCCTGTGGTCAATACGCCAATATGGGGCAACATCAGTGCGGCTATCCGTCAACAGGAGCTAAAATTGCAGCGGATCCTGAAACTCCTCACGGCCGGTATTACCGCCTTTGCGCGGTCGGTGGACGGGGACGAACTGAATTTGGACCAGGAAGATGCTCTGGCCTTATTGTGCGCGACCCAGCACGAAATCAACGGGTTTCGCAAAAACAGCATCCGCCCAGCACTCAACCCGAAGTTTGCAGGATTGTGCAAACCACCGCCGCCGCCGCCGCCCCGTCAGCTCTTTGGTGAGGACCTCTCGAAGAGAGTCAAAGAGCTTGACGAACAAGCCAAAACGGTGGGGATCATGCGCTCTCAGAGTGCCCCCACACCGTCAGGCTCAAAAGCTCCATACATTCGCTCACGAGGGTCGGCCAGTGCCTCGACGAGGTCTCGCCCTCTAGCTCCACAACGACAACAGCACCAGAACCAGCACCAAGGGTCTTTTTTAGGACAGGGTCGGCAGAGACCTTTGTGGAAATCGAAGACGCCGCGCCCTCAAGCCAACCCAGCACCTCCACGGCCACCCACACGTGTCAAGGACCGCCGGTAACCACGGAGGTGAGGGGGTCTGGTTCTCTCTTTCTCTCTGTTTAACTTCCCATGTTGGTGGTCGTTTACGGTTGTTTTTGGATGCATGGGGTAATTTTACTGGTGATGAGTATGTGTTGCAGAATATTCAGGGGCATAAAATTGAGTTTATTAATGGCGACATTCCTCCATCCCAGCACATGCCTGGTCGTACGTTCAAATTGTCTGCTGCAGAACAGGCAGCAGGTTATAAGGAAATTTTAAGTCTGGAGCAGAAGGGTGTGATTGAGAAAACGGTGCATGAGCCAATCGAATTTGTTTCGAACATATTTACTAGACCTAAGAAGGGTGGAGGCTGTCGTGTCATTATTGATCTAACCCGTTTGAATACGTTTGTAACATATACTCATTTTAAAATGGATACGTTTGAAACAGCCAAATCATTGATTTCTCATGGCTGCTTTATGGCATGCATTGATTTGAGGGATGCATATTATTCAGTATCCATCCAGAAATATGATAGAAGGTTTTTGAAATTTATCTGGATGGGGCAACTTTGGCAGTATAAGGCTTTGCCTAATGGGCTCACTACAGCCCCTAGATTGTTCACTAAATTGGTGAAGCCAATCATGGCTTATTTGAGACAACGACATCATATAGTTATGGCCTATTTAGATGATGTCTTTATTGTGGGCCACACCCTGCAATTGGCTGAACAGGGTGTTGCAGCTGCTGTCAATATATTTCAACAATTAGGATTCATTGTCCATCCAGAGAAATCGAAGTTCTGCCCTGCCCAGGTAATTAATTACCTAGGGTTCACGGTGAACTCAATGAGCATGAGGATAACTATACCAATTAACAAAATTGAGGAAGTCACTAAGGTGTGCAGAGATTTAATTGGCACCAATATACCATCGATTCGGCATACAGCCACAGTAATTGGCAAGCTAGTGGCTTTGTTTCCGGCAGCACGATATGGACCTTTGCATTATCAGAATTTGCAAAGAGCTAAAATTACTGCGTTAAAACGGAACGCTGGTCATTACGATCGATCAATGCAGCTGCCGTCCGAAGCGATAACTGAGTTGCAATGGTGGGTGTGTCACATTAGCAACTCATTTAAGCCTGTCAGGGAGGCTAATCCGGTGGTATATTTACAAACTGATGCAAGCTCCAATGGCTGGGGAGCTACTGATAATTGCTCTAGTTGTGGGGGCAGATGGGACACCCTTGAGGCATCGATGTTGTTGACTCAAGGGATTAACTATTTGGAGTTGCTGGCAGCATTCCACGGACTTCGTGCATGTTGTTCCAAGCTTGTTGGAGCACACGTCCGTCTCCAAATAGACAACACCACAGCTGTGGCATATTTAAACCATATGGGTGGTACCAGGTCAGTTTCGTGTGACAAATTGGCTAACTCAATTTGGCTCTGGTGTGTTCAAAGAGACATTTGGATTTCAGCTACCTATTTGCCAGGTGAGCTTAATACTGTGGCGGACACCAGGTCACGCAAATTTAATGACAACATTGAATGGATGTTGCATCCTGAGATTTTTTCTAAAGTCACAGCCAAATTTGGTAAACCGGACATTGACCTTTTTGCGTCACGGTTGAACCATCAGGTACCAGCCTACGTTTCATGGGAACCAAATCCTGGGGCAATAGCGCTAGATGCATTCTCGCTGGACTGGGGGAATTGGTTTTTCTATGCCTTCCCTCCGTTTTGCCTCATCAGTCGGGTATTGCGAAAGATTCAGGCAGATGCTGCCAAGGGCATCCTTATTATACCCGACTGGCCCACACAGCCTTGGTATCCGGTGGTCTTTGACATGCTCAACGAACCTTGGGTCCTTTTGAAGGGTTGCCCACAATTGGTTACTCACCCTGTCTCAGGGGAGCCACATCCCTGCCATGGCTATTTAAATTTGTTGGCTTGCAGGTTTTGAACAGGCCGTTAGTCCAATACGGCCTCTCGGCTCGGACCATGGATACCATCGGGGCGTCGTGTCGAGAGTCCACAAGGCGAAGATACCGCTCGCATATTAAGAAGTGGGAAGCCTACTGCAGCCGCTCTCGCATCACGTACAATGATGTGACAATAACCGACGTCCTGGAATTCCTCGCGGGGTTGCACCATGATGAACACTTAAGTTACAGTGCCATTAACAGCGCCAGAAGTGCGCTATCATTCTACCTCAAGATTGGGGTAGGATCCAACAGGCTAGTGTCCAGACTCATGCGGGGTATATTCAATATGAATCCGCCTACACCACGCTATAATATCACCTGGGATGTCAGGGACGTATTAACCCTGCTCAGGACGTGGTCTCCCATGGAAGGGCTCCAACTGGACCAACTCACCATGAAGCTGGTGATGTTACTAGCGCTGACTTCAGCTCAGAGGGTACAGACACTACACTAACTTCGTGTCGACAGAATGACATCTACCCCTACAGAAGTAGTCTTTTTCATTGACGAGCTACTAAAGCAGCATAGACCTGGGTGCACAGGGCTGCAGCTGAAGTTCCCGGCATACCCCGCAGATGCTAGGCTATGTTTAGCCTCACATATCCGCCACTATGTCAAGGTGACGGCACGCATCAGAGGAATGGAGAGACACCTGCTTGTCACTCATAAGAGACCTCATCATCGAGTGACAGTCCAGACGATATCCAGGTGGCTTCGAGTCGTCTTGGGTAAGTCAGGTATCGACATTAATGTGTTCAAGTCTCATTCCACCAGGGCTGCATCGACGTCAGCGGCGAGGGTCATGGAGGTGCCCATGGACCAAATTCTCGCCACAGCAGGATGGGCGAATGAAGCTGTGTTCCAGCGTTTTTATAACAAGCCTGTTGCTGCTCCTCTACAGTTCGCAGAAGCCGTGCTGAATGCAGGTCAAGAACGTGGAGATGTCCCCGTATGAGGGGTTTTGATTTGTTATTAATAAATATGCTCTTGTTTTGCAATATGAACTATTGAGCAAGGTTGTTCCTCCCATCCATCCCTGGTAGTGGTGTGTCAGCATGGACGTGGTCCAGGGCGTGTAATCACAGAAGCTTTGAAGTCTTCACGAAGTCACTCACGTGACTCCGAAATGAAATAGTAAGATTGAACGAGAACTTACCAGTTCGAAGGTTGATCTTTATTTTATGAGAGTCGAAGTGAGGGATTTCGTGCCCTCCTCGCCCAACCCTCAATCACCTTCATCTGGTAATCTTAGTCAATTCAATCATACTATGCGAAGTCATTTCTATTGTTGGTTCTGTGATTCCACGCCGCTACTTTGAAGTATGTCGAGCATGCGCGCCGGCGGGCTCTTCACGAAATCCCTCACTTCGACTCCTCATAAAATAAAGATCAACCTTCGAACTGGTAAGTTCTCGTTCAATCTTACTATTCTCTGCCACAGAAGGTCGTTGAGGCCAGTTCATTGGCTATATTCAAGAGGGAGTTGGATGTGGCTCTTGTGGCTAAAGGGATCAGGGGGTATGGAGAGAAGGCAGGTACGGGATACTGAGTTGGATGATCATCCATGATCATATTGAATGGCGGTGCAGACTCGAAGGGCCGAATGGCCTACTCCTGCACCTATTTTTCTATGTTTCTATGTTTCTATCTCTGGAGAGAAGGAATGGGTGATGTTTCGCGTCGAGACCCTTCTTCGGACTGAAAGTCCGGGGAAAGGGAAACAAGAGATATAGGCAGTGGTATAGAGAGATATAGAACAATGAATAAAAGATATGCAAAAAGTAATGATGATAAAGGAAACAGGCCATTGTTAGCTGTTTGTTAGCTGTTGGTTTTTGAAAATGGGTGGGTGATGTTTCGGGTCATGACCCTTCTCCAGACTGATTTTGGGGGAGGAAGGGGGAAGTAGAAGCAAGAAAAGACCAGGTCAAACAAGGGCTGGCAATGGATGACCCCAGGCAGGGTGGTTCCCTGATAGACCAATTGTTAGCTAGGGACAGTGTGAACTGTGGAACTGGTTAACTGAGTATTAAGTTGAAATTGAAGACCCTTGATGGAATTTGAAAGTGTACAAGGTATTGAAACCAAAAGGGCAGCTTCTCCCTGCCATGGGAATACTACTGTGCATTAACCAACATCCATGGCAGACTACAGTTGGGTCAATCAGCAACAAGTGGAGCAGTAGCGTGGCACGGGGGCGTAGCGGTAGAGTTGCTGCCTTACTGCGTCAGTGACCCGGGTTAGATCCTGACTATGGGTACTGTCTGTACGGAGTTTGTACATTCTCCCTGTGACCTGCATGGGATTTCTCCGAGATATCCTCTCATGCTCCAAAGACATGCAGGTATGTAGGTTAATTGGCTTGGTATAATTATAAATTGTCCCATGTGTGTAGGATAGTGTTAATGTGCGGAGATCGCTGGTCGGCGCGGACTCGGTGGGCCGAAAGACCTGTTTCTCTAAACCAAAAAACTAAACTAAACTGCACCTCTAACTCACCTATAGACCTCGTGAGGTACTTTGCACACTCTGAAATGACTATGTTTAAGTGTGCTGGAAATGCACCAGCAATCAATGGAGAACCAGTCAGTGTTAAGTTATTGCGGGCAGCATCTGGAGCCAGTCATCTAATGGAAGTTAGTTTTCTCGTTCCCGCTGATCCAGTGTTCTTATCTCTAATTCACTGTCTAAATCTCTTGGACAGTCTTATATGTGCCAGTGCCACTGACTTGCAACAGATGTACATAGTCACAAACTGCAGCAAAGGTCTAACACTTTAGCAGTTATTAGGATGGCACGGTGGCGCAGCGGCAGTGTTGCAGCATTACCGCGCCAGAGACCTGGGTTCGATCCTGGCTAGGGGTGCTGTCCGTATGGAGTTTGTACGTTCTCACCGTGACCGCGTGGGTTTTCTCTGGTTTCCTCCCACATTTCAAAGACGTACAGGCTCGTAGGTTAATTGGCTTCGGTAAAAATTGTGAATTGCCCCTAGCGTGTAGGATGGTGTAAGTGCGCGGGGCGACCGCTGGTCGGCGCGGACTCGGTGGGCCGAAGGGCCTGTTTCCGCACTGCATCTCTAAAGTCTAAAGGTCACCCTCCTGACTGTTGAGGCGCCTCTGAAGAGAGATGACAAGAAAGTAGCAGAATACTAGCTGCAAGAAACCTCCTCAAACTGCACTAATGTACCCAAATATTGTGTGGTAGGATGTTTCATATCAGTACACTGGGTTACTATACAAGTTACTGAGCCCTAATGAAAGGAAAGCTAACTTTATCTGTCTTTGTCGAGCTCTCCTTAGCAATGAATTCACATCAGCCTCTTCAGATGCACTCAGCAACATACATCTTCCTCCTCTTATTAACATTTTTTTCCTGCTGTTGTGTATGGCCGGTTCCAGCATTCAGGAGTGCTGATGGAAGCTGCAGGAACATAGATACAGCAGATGCATTGATACTCACACTGGAGTCCTTTGTGGTTATGAATACATGTTCATGTTTCGTGCGGTGATGGTTTGTTGGAAGCATTATTTTCACAAAGTCTTCCTTGCAAATTTTCAGGGATGTCAAGGAAATTAGCTGTTTCAGTTTGTACTTTGCTACAAAGTTAGAACATTAAATGGAACAAAAATAAATGGAGGAAACATTTGGCAGTATTCATGCTGACAATTGTTTACCATGAGGAGCGCAAAGGGCGGGACGATGGCGCAGCCGTAGAGTTGCTGCCTTACAGCATCAGAGACTCTGGTCCGATTCTGACTACGGGCGTTGTATATACGGAGTTTGTACGTTCTCCGCGTGACCTGCGTATTTTTTCTCCGCGATCTCCGGTTTCCTCCCACACTCCAAAGACATACAGGTTTGTAGGGTGATTGGCTTGGTAAAAATAGTAAATTGTCCCTATTGTGCGTAGGATAGTGTTAATGTGGGGATCGCTGATCGACACGGAATCCGTTGGCTGAAGGGCCTGTTTCCGCATTGCATCTCTAAACCAACCTAAGGTGAATTAAACTTATTTTTGGATGAAATTAGAGATCCTCTGAAAATGTACAGAGAGTCGACACTTCGTAAACATCCTCCAAAGATAATGCCGGACTTCTCATCCATGAGGAAGGCCTCACAAAATGTCAGGCAGAGGGAATTGTTGGTGTTTCTGCAATCAATGCACCCACTGAATACGGCAAACCTTGACTATGGAGCAAAATTATTTTCTCTCTCAAACCTGTGCTCCAGGCAAATACAAAAAAGTTATTGTCATAAGCATACTCTCCTGCAAATGGTTTCTACAGGCCTTTCAACGGTTTTAGCAAGGCACCATAACCCATCCTGGAAACTGTGAGCTCTTAATTAGTGCTGGATCACATATTGAGGGCTCGATATGACTGAATAATGAAGTGGATGCCAAGATAGGTCAAGAGCAAATTCATCAGCAAACAATCCCAGCACATCACATCAACCACACTATGCTTAAAGGAGATTCATGCTGTCACCTGCAAGAAGCTATTGTTGCCTCCATTCCTAACGCACACAATTTGTTTCTTCATTTCTTGTTTGTATCCCACCTGTGGAGCACTTAGCGATTATTGATTTTCCAATTGTGTTTAATATCAGTTTTGTGTAAGCCTACAATAGCAACCGTTTCTCTGAATGTTTTGTGCGCTGCCTACTGTGCGTACTGCTGAAACCTGCCAGGCTTCTTTGGCAAAAAAAATCTAATATATGAGGCAAACTATCAGGCAAAGGCCAGCCAGGGGTCTCCTTGGATGACTTTTTCTTTCTGTGGCCCTGTTGAGTCTCTGATCCATGGCAGCCCCTCCTTGAGCATCTGAAGGTGTCAAGAGTCAAGTGTTTTATTGTCATATGTCCCAGGTAGAACAATGAAATTGTTCAGAGTGAGGCCCAGCGCAAATTGGAGGAACAGCATCTCATATTTCGCTTGGATAGTTTGCACACCAGCGGTATAAACATTGACTTCTCTAACTTCAAGTAGCCCTTGCTTTCCCTCTCTCTCCATCCCCTTCTTCCCAGTTCTCCGACCATTCTTACTGTCCCCGGCTACATTTTATCCCTGTACCACCCACTTCCCTGACATCTGTCTGAAGAAAGGTCTCGACCCAAAACATCATCCAATCCTATTTGCAGCAGCGGAACAGAATATGTGAGCATGGTAAACAATATAATAAACAAGAGAGAAAAAAAGTACAGTGTGTGTATATATACACATACTCACAAATACACATATATATATATACATACACACACTCAGACGCACACATACGTACACGCAAAAAAACCCCCAATAATATTGCAATAATAACAATAATAGTCTATGTAGTTCAGAGCTTTTTGAGAATGTAGTGTTTAATAGCTTGATGGTGTAGGGAAGAAGCTGTTCCTGAACCTGGATGTTAACAGTTTTCAGGTTACTGTACCTTCTTTCTGATGGCAGAGGTGAAACGAGTGTGTGGCCAGGATGGTGTGGGTCTCTGATGATGCTGGCTGCCTTTTTGAGGCAGCAATTCCAATAAATCCTTTCGATGGTGGGGAGGTCAGAGCTGGTGATGGACTGGGCAGTGTCCACAACTTTTTGCTCCTGGGCATTCAAGTTGGGCCGAACCAGGCCATGATGTAACCCATCAATATGCTCTCTACTGTACACCTGCAGAGGTTTAAGAGAGTCCTCCTGCCCCTCAGCTTTGGTTGCCGTTCATTCCCGATCTTTGAACACCCGGTGCAGGGAAGGGAGCATAGTAACTGGGGTTCCCTCACATCCACCCACCTCTGGGCTCAAGATGGCCATTCACGCCCATGCAGACGGCCATTGAGTCCACACTGACTGTCTGCCATTCATCTTAATTTACATCGTGTCTTAAAAAAAAGTTATCTTTACAAAAAGAAGACAAAACATTAGAAAGGGGATCTCCTGTAGGGAAAAAGGTATTACAATTCGGTCTGAAAAGTTCCCCTACCCAAAACGTCACCTGTTCATGTTCTCCAGAGATGCAGCCTGACTTGCTGAGGTACTCCAGCACTTTGTGGGTTTTTTTTAACAGAAGTTGGGATGTTATGTTAGAGTTATACAAGTTGTTGGCGAGGCCGCTCTTGGAATATTGTGTTCGGTTTTAGTCACCCTGCTGGAAAGAGTGCGGAGGGGAATTAAGAGGATGTTGCCAGGACTCGAGGGCCTGAGCTACATGGTGAGTTTGTCTAGGCTTGGACTTTATTCCTTGCAAACCTGGAGGCCAAGTTCAAATCCCAGCATGACAACTGTGGAATCTAAATTCTGCAAATAAACAGATATACTGTGGACAGCAGCACGCAAAGCTGAAACAGCTAAATAATACCAGACAGTCATTAAAGCTCAGTCTGAAGAAGGGTCTCGACCCGAAATGTCACCCATTCCTTCTCTCCAGAGATGCTGCCAGTCCCGCTGAGTTACTCCAGCATTTTGTGTCCATCTTTAGTCATAAAAGCACATCTGGTCGACTGATGTCCATCTGGGGAGGATGCCTGCCATGCTGACTTAGTCTGGCCTGTGTACGACTTCAGATGTCATGTGGTTGATTCTGAAATGACCCAGGAAGCCATCAAGGGCAGTCAGAGATGTGCAATAAGAACTGGTCTTACCAAGGAAGCCCAAAGCACGATACATGAATAGCAATAAAATATAAACAACCTCCATTGAAACAAACAGCCACCCTAAAATAGAAAAATAGCAGAGATGGTAACAAATGTGTACATTTTCCAAGTGTTGACATCTTTATTATTGTCATGCAAATACTGTACCTCAAAACTATCAGTATTGCATTACATGTATAGCTCACAGATTCAGTCAAATAAACCAATCATCAGTTAATTCTACATTGTATTGCTGCAAAAGCCATGTATTACCACATCAGTAACAAGGGCAGAAGACAAGCATTCCATTTTTAAAAGTGCACTACATTTAGAGGCATATTCATCTTTGAACCCAAGACTTAGATACTCATCATTCTGCCATATCTCTGGGTTCGAAATGCCCATGATGGACAATATTTGTTTCCCGTACATTAAAAAGAACAAGGTTTTTGTTCTCTGGGGACTAGGAAACGAATGCTCTCGTGTTTTTTTCCTTGCTGCGCTACTCCCATGAGTTTAAAATTTAACAGCTCAGCATTTTAGTAGGTTGGTAAATTTGCATAGCAAATGACTAGTTAAAATTTTAAAGGGACCAGCACAGCTGGAGATGTATTTTGTTGTTTGAATTCGGGAAAACCTGGTACACCAAAGATTTCAACTTCAAAGCATCTGTTACTGGAGTAATTTACTGACAGTGGGAATGTCAAGGACACTAATGCAGCCATGATATGGTAAACATGACATCAAGATCTTAATATCTTTTTTAAAAATGTTCTTCATTACAGTAATGTAAATTGCATGGGTCGAGAAATACGCCACCGTTATCCAATCTCTATACAGGCCAGGCAACGGGATGTTACCATCATTGCTTCCTAGGGTAGCCCACTTTCATCTCTCTGCCCATTTCTGTCAAATTATCTTACATGGAATGGTTGTAATAACCGAGAACCTGTAGCAGATCTTGGCTTCAATGGAAACAAATCTGAGCAGACCTGGGAAGTGCTTGAACAATCTTATATAAGTGCATAAATGATGAGCGTTTGACGGCACTGGGCCTGTACTTACTGGAGTTTAGAAGGATGAGGGGAGACCCCATTGAAAATTTACTGAATAGTGAAAGGCTTGGATGGAGTGAATGTGGAGAGGATGTTTCCACTCGTGGGAGAGTCTATGACCAGAGGCCATAGAGGCCTCAGAATTAAAGGACGTTCCTTTAGGAGGGAGATGAGAAGGAGTTTCTTTAGTCGGAGGGTGGCGAATCTGTGGATTTCATTGCCGGTGGGGGCGCTGCGAGCCAGCTGCCCTGCCAGCAGTGTGTTAGTTGTTTCTACTTTTTTTGTTTTTTTAGTATGTCGCAATGTGTGTTTTTAATGTTTCTCGGTGTGTCTTGTGTGGGGGGGTGGTGTGGGGGGGGGGGGGGGGGGTAAGGGGGAAACCGCTTCAGTCACTTCCTCCAAGGAGAGGCGACTTTTTCCATGTCGCCTCCCTCGCGGCCTAACACAAAGGATCTGTGCGGCCTTTCTCAGAGACCCGCCCGGAGCTTCAGCCGCGGGCGCAGTGTAGCCTTTTTCATCGCGGAGCGGGCGAGCCCTCGCCGGGGGTCGCCAGGAGCACTCCATCCGCAGGCCCGCGGCTGCCTGAAGCTGCAGTCTGCGTAACTCCAGCTGGCGCAGCATCCGGAGCCTGGGATCCCTCGTTGGGAACCCGGGAGAAGAAGAGCTCCGACCGCCGGCCCGCGGCCTACTTCTAACCGCGGGCGCGGCGGGGACTTAGTATCTGGAGCGGGATCCTTCGCCGGGGATCCCTGGAGAGGAACTCCGGCCGCCGGTCCTACGGTCTGCAGTGCTTCTTGCTGCGGCGGGGACTTTAGATCTTCGACTGCCGGCCTGCGGCCTACACCATCTTGAAGCTGCGGTCTCCGGTAGGGAAGTGCCAATTCAGGACTTACCTTGTCTGCACATCTGGCCGCCCAGAGCGGTGACTGCAGAAGGTTGTGGCCCCGACCACGGGGGAAAATGGAAGAGGACTGACTAAACTTTTTGCCTTCCACCACAGTGATGAATACTGTGGTGGATGTTTGTGTTAAATTTTATTGTGTATTGTGTGTTCTTTTTTTTATTGTACCGCTGCTGGCAAATTTATTTCACTGCACTTTATTGTGCACGTGACGAATAAATCTGACTTGACTGACTTGACTTGACTTGACTTGAGAAGGCAGCGATAGATAGATTCTTGCTTAGTACGGGTGTCAGGGGTTATGGGCAGAAGGAAGGAGAATGGGGTTAGGAGGGAGAGATAGATCAACCATGATTAAATGGTGGAGTAGACTTGCTGGGCTGAATGGCCTAATTCTGCTCCTATCACTTATGACCTTAAAATTCAGATCCATTAATAAGATGGCATTAATAACATTTGTTCCCGATGTTGGGGGAGTCCAGAACAAGGGGTCATAGTCTAAGGATAAGGGGGAATTCCTTTAGGACCGAGATGAGGAAAACATTCTTTACACAGAGAGTGGTGAGTCTCTGGAATTCTCTGCCACAGAAGGTCGTTGAGGCCAGTTCATTGGCTAGATTCAAGAGGGAGTTGGATGTGGCTCTTGTGGCTAAAGGGATCAGGGGGTATGGAGAGAAGGCAGGTACGGGATACTGAGTTGGATGATTAGCCATGATCATATTGAATGGCGGTGCAGGCTCGAAGGGCCGAATGGCCTACTCCTGCACCTATTTTTCTATGTTTCTATGTTTCTTTGGTTCTATGAAAACTGGCCTCGCTTGTGATACACCAGTTCAAGGTAACACTAACCATGATGTTGTGCAAGTAAGTAAGTAAGTAAATGTTATTTATATAGCACGTTTAAATCAACTCATGTTGAAACCAAAGTGCTTTACATAGAAGAAATAATTAGTTTTCCGTGCATCCATAGAAAAATTTAAAAAAAAAAGAAAAATTACACAACACATCACAGAATTCAACATGAACGTCCCCCCACAGCAGAATCAACATTTTCCACTGTGGGGAAAGGCACCAGAAAGTTCAGTCCTCTTCCTCTGTGATCACCCGAGGTCAGGCCTATTTGTGGCCTCCGCAGCCAGTCCGATGTTTTTAGGCCCTCTTGCCGGATGATGGAGCTCCACTCGGGAGAAACACTCTTCAGCGGCTTGGAGTGTCTGGAACAGCCGCTCCCTCCCCGGAGACCACGGCTCCCGATGTCCACAGGCCATGCTGGTCGGAGCTCCGACTCCGGCGGTCTCGGCGAGAGATCCCAGGCTCCGCGATGTTTTAAATCCAGCGCCGCCCGCGGATGAACGCTCCGCAGACCGCAGCTCCTCGATGTTGGAGTCTTTAAAATTAACATGCTTTACATGTTTTAACACAGATATACGATAGAAACGTTCATCACTTCAATATATTTATCCTTTGTTCTCATCTCCATTTAAATTCTTGATATATTTTGCATATATTACTGCAGCAGTATGTGGTACATAAACCACCATAGATAGACACAAAATGCTGGACTATCTCAGCGGGACAGGCAGCATCTCTGGATCTCCGGATTTCCGTCTCGACCTGAAACATCACCCATTCCTTCCATCCAGAGATCCAGAGATGTTGCTTGTCCCGCTGTGTTACTCCAGCATTGTGTGTCTATCTTTGGTTTCAACCAGCATCTGCAATTCCTTCCTACAACATAAACCACCATGTTTGGTTGGTGGATAAGGCCAGTTTAGTCCCAAGTATGGCCGTATCCCATTTTCCTTTAGCAAAGCTGAATAACATTGGTCCAGCCATGGCAATCAGCAACAGAGGAATGGAGCCCAATGTGGACTTTGAGGAAGCCTCTGTGTGTTGGTCTCCCTGTGGTGGCTTATGGAATGTTATGTGTGAGAGAGTGAAGTCATCAAACTGACTTGGTTCCCAGTCTAAGAGAAAGCAACAAACTAAGATGTTAAAAAAATGACTTAGGAAGGATATGCAGGTGCTGGTTTAAACCGAAGATAGACAAAAAAAGTTGGAGTACCTCTACGGGCCAAACAGCATCTTTGGATTAGGGTTCCAACCCGAAACGTCACCTATTCCTTTTCTCCAGAGATGCTGTTTGACCCGCAGAGTAACTCCAGCTTTTTGTGTCTATCTAGTAAAAAAGAATGATCCATTCATAACTTGTTGATAAGGCATGCAATAATATTAACACACAATGCATTAAGTAATTGGGTTAACTTAAGCAATCCTTGCAAAACCAATAAAACCTACTTTAAAAATAATCCAATTTTTAAGTGCTATTCTGAAGGAACGACATTCACAGATCAAAATTAGATTTTCTAGACCAACGTGTTTGCTCAGTAATAATTATGCCTTTGTACACAAATATAAACTCAGTTAGATTTCATACAACAGGGCATAACATTTGCAGCAACTACTACAGTGGCAGGAGTTCATTAAAAATTGGAGCTCAACATGGAGACTGTGATGCTCAGCAGATACTCGACAGGCATTGGAGTTAAGGACTCCCGTGTGTGTGTGTGTGTGTGTGTGCGCGTGTGTGTGTGTGTGTGTGTGTGTGTGTGTGTGTGTGTGTGTGTGTGTGTGTGTGTGTGTGTGTGTGTGTGTGTGTGTGTGTGTGTGTGTGTGTGTGTGTGTGTGTGTGTGTGTGCAGAGAGACCAGTTGGTGCAGTCACCTTCA
This sequence comes from Raja brachyura, assembly GCA_963514005.1. Next base: position 20,056,346 of record OY740788.1, read on the forward strand.
GTGCAATAAGAGTGAGCACGGATTGTTTTGTCATCATTACATGGAGATCATAAAGGCTGCTTTAAAGATTACAGTGATAATGCTCCAAACATTTCAGATCTGAAGATCAGAAACATTTGCCGGTTTCTTGGTTCTTGGTTACTTGGTCCTCCAAAATATTCCAACTGGAATTTAAACTGGAGGTGGCGAAGGGAGGGGTTTAGCCAGAGAGGGTTATTGGGAAGAAAGTGCCACTTTAAATTTAGTTGCATCTGGCTAGTTGCCAAGTCAATGGATATTTTTAAGGTGGATTTTGACAGATTCTAAGTAAGCATGTCAGAGGTTATGGGGAAAAGACAGGAGACTGATGTTGAGAAATAAAGATAGATCATCCATGATTTAATGGTGGGGTAGATTTAGAGCCATAGAGAGTCGTAGAATAATACAGTGTGAAAACAGGCCCTTCGAACCAACATGTCCCAGCTATATTAGTCAAGCTACTATTAGATGGACCAAAATGGCCTAATTCTGCTTCTAGAACTTATGAACATGAAATCACATTGAAAAATCAGGAGTTGGATAAAAATTATTCCCATCAAATATTTCTAATATGTTAGAGTAGGAAAAAGCAACAGATCCCTTGCCATATTAATCTAAGAGACTATAAGACAGCTGAGCTACACAGACTGTGTACTCTATTGATAATCTTCATTCCTTGATGGGACCACCATTTTAGATCAACTTTCATAAATTTAGCTTTTGGGTATTCTGAGCACAAAATGGCCTCTCCCCTCCCCACACAACCAATGTACCCACCATTATTTACCCACACCCATGCTTACTCTCAGCAGCAAACGGCATTCAAAGCACTGCAGCTACCAGCAATCTGAATTAAAAAGAGAAAATGCTTGAAACAATCAGAAAGATAAGCTGTATCAGTGAAAAGGGATGGCCAAAGTTAACTTTTCAGGTCAACAATCCTACTTCAATTGTTGAAAGAAAATTAAGTAAAATGGTCAAGAAATCAAGCAATATTAACAATATAAATATACCTAACCTGCTTTTGCCTACCCAATTAAGATCAGCGATTTCACACAGGGAGTTGTGAGTCTGTGGAATTCTTTGCCTCAGATGACAGTGGAGGCCGGTTCTCTGGATACTTTCAAGAGAGAGCTAGATAGGGCTCTTAAAGATAGCAGTCAGGGGATATGGGGAGAAGGAACTGGGTACAGATTGGGGATGATCAGCCATGATCACATTGAATGGCTCGAAGGGCTGAATGGCCTACTCCTGCACCTATTGTCTATTGATCCCATCTAAATGAATGGGGTTGTGTCACACATTTGAACAGATTGAGATAACTGATTTAAGACCCCAGTGATAGAAAGAGATTGGGCTGGCTAAAACACGATTCCCTGGAGTATAGATGTCTGAAGAGTGACTTTATAGAGGTATATAAAATTATGAATGGCATAGATAAGGTGAATGTGTATAGTCTTTTTCTCCCCAGAGAAGGGGCATGAAAAACAAGAGGACATAGATTTAAGGTGAGGAGAAATATTTAAATTAAAGGGGCATTATTTTTTCACACAGTAGATGGTGTGCACATAAAACAAGTTGCCTAAGAAAGTAGGTGAGGCAGGTACAATAACAACAGTTAAAAGGCATTAGTATAGGTTCATGGATAGGAATGATTTGAGTGATGTAGGCCAAGCAACTGATGCACTACAATGCTGAGAATTATATTCTGTACACTTTATCTTCCCTTTTGCTCTTTCTATTGTATTTGGGTTTGAACTGATTGTATGTATGTATGGTAAATATGATCAGTTTGTGCAGGCAAAACAAACTGTTCCTCAGTACATTTGACAATAATAAATCCAAACACTGCCAAATATGACTAGTGTAGATGAGCATCTTGGTCGACAAAGATGGGTTGGGCCGAAGGGCCTATTTTCCGTCCTGTATTTTTGTATGCTCCATCTATTTCTGGTGTAAAGAGCATTCCACCCCACAGGGAACTTGTGCCCTGCCTGTGGGCTCTTGTCGAGGGTGGTGGGAAGTGGGAGCCAGTATCTGCCCTCTACCTCAATGGCACTGCAGAAGTCAGAGACAAGGTGACCCATAGGGCAGCACAGTGCTTGCAGCGCCGGAGACCCAGGTTCGGTCTTGACTACGGGTGCTGTCTGTGTGGAGTTTGTACGTTCTCCCCGTGACCACGTGGGTTTCCTCCGAGATCTTCTGTTTCCTCCCACACTCCAAAGACATACAAGTTTGTAGTTAATTGGCTTGGTATAAGTGCAAACTGTTCATAGTGTGTGTGGGATAGTGTTGAGAGAGTCAAGTGAGTCAAAAGTTTTATTGTCATATGTCCCGGATGGGACAATGAAATTCTTACTTGCTGCAGCACAACAGAATAAGTGAATATGCAAACATAGTGCATAACGGTGGAAGAGAGAAAAAAACACAGTTGAATAAATAATAAATATAGTGCAATAATGGTATAGTCTTTTGCAGTTCAGAGCTCACATCTTATTCGTTGTTGTGTTTAATAGACTGATGGCTGTGTGGAAGAAGCTGTTCCTGAACCTGGTTTTCATTAATGTGCTAGGATCGCTGGTCGGTGCAGAATCGGTGGGCCGAAGGGCCTGTTTCCGTGCTATATCTCTAAACTGAACTAAACTAAATGAGAGGGACATTGCCTGTATTTCTCTATGAACCGTCAGTGAAATGCAAGCATGGTTTGGCCCACTGGACTGACCAGATGCCTTGACAGTGAATCAAATGCAGTTTATTTATCCTTATTACACATGCATGAACCACAAATCGTTTCAATTAATGTGATGGCACTGAAAACAGAAAACTTTCCAAAGACAAATATTTTAGTCACACAATCAGTAAAATAAATGCAAATCAGTAACCATGACAAATTATATCTGGGAGTTTAGCCATTTTGCCATAATCTATGGATATTTGCATCTTGTCCTTAATTCTCCAAAGCCTGCAGTAGCAATTCTACTCCATTCACAATGAGAAATGTTTTAGCTTAACCCTTTCACTTCCAAAGCAACGTTCAATATTTTGAAATGAGTGGATTCTGAATATCTGACATTTCCACATAAGGGAGAGATAGAAACATATGTTGTTTCCCCTTGCTGATTTTCACTTTTCCCATCCATACAATCTTCGTATTGCTGAATTTAGACTAATACTCTGAAATCCTTTGGAAAGGTGGAAGAGACAAGAAACGCCACTCACCATTGGTTGGTCATTGGCTGATGATTTTAACATTCATTCTAAGATTTGTATCCCTTGTTTGAAGTTGAAGGATAAGATTATCAGGACAGGGGTACAAAGGACAGAGGCAAGTTGAGATCTGAAATGACCCTGCCCGAGATATAGAACTAACAAGCATCTCTATACACTCCAACTCTAGGCCACACCGTGAATATCACCATCTTAGGCAGTCACCATTTGCCTGGAAGATGACACAGAGGTCACAAATTAAACTGTGATGGACTTCCTTTCCCACCCACCTTCAGTTTGACTGACAATACTCCATCTAGTGGCTCACCAAACTTCCAAATGAAGCAAATACCCAACTTCAAGGACCAGCCAGCCCTGGACTTGAAATGTACAACCCTCTGACAAAACGCCTCAGTTCCTTCATCTTAGAAGTTAATAGGAAAATCTTAATTATGGAATATTTTGCAGCTCCAGAAATTGATCTAAACAGACATTGAACAACATGAAAAATGCAATATTTCTGGACTAGAGAACCCACTTTGCTTTAAGTATATTTTTAACAGCTAACTCAAATTATATCTTTGCTGTCTTATTCTCTGCTGCTTTCTGCTTTTGTGGAAGATATCTGAAATAAATTATTCAAAATTGCTGATAATTTCTATATAAATTATTCCCTATTTCCAGTAATTGGCATCGTAAAAAGGTTTCATGAAATGTGATGCTTTAAACTACTCACAAAACCGGCATTTGATGAAGAAGGAGAGGTTTGAATTTTATTCTTTTCTCATTTAGATAATAACGAATTTGAAGTCAGGATGGCTCATGTATGAAATCCAAGATTAGGATTATGGGAAAATGAAATAAGCAATCCATGTTAGATCTGGTTGTGACAATTATATTTTAATGTTTCACATCTGGGCACCTATAATTCCAGTCATTGATTTAAACAGTTTTGTGCTTCCTGAGTTACAAGTCTGTTGAGATACATGAATTGTAGGCAGCAAGGTGGCATAGCAGTAGAGCTGCTGCCTTAAATGCAAGAGACCCTGGTTCAATCCTGACTACGGGTGATATCTGTATGGAGTTTGTGCGTTCTCTCCGTGACCTGCATGGGTTTTATTCAAGATCCTCTTTTTCCTCCCACACTCCAAAGATGTACAGGTTTTTGTAGGGTAATTGGCTTAGTATAAATGTAAAAAAAATGTCCCAAGTGTGTGTACGATAATGTTAGTGCGCGGGGATCGCTGGTCAGAGCAGACTCGGTGGACCAAAGGGCCTGTTTCTGCACTGTATCTTTAAACCTAAAACTAAAAAACTAAAACTCATTATTTTATAAAGGTAGAGCAGATTGTTAAATAATTAAGTATTTCTAATTGGTTTCAATATATTTAAGATTTGCCAAAATGGTGGAACACATTTGATGTAAATAAAGTCCAGGCATGTAGACTTGCATAAGAAGTTGCCTTCAATGGGCAACCTGGAGAAATAGAAACATAGAAACATAGAAAATAGGTGCAGGAGTAGGCCATTCGGCCCTTCGAGCCTGCACCGCCATTCAATGTGATCATGGCTGATCATCCAACTCAGTATCCCGTACCTGCCTTCTCTCCATACCCCCTGATCCCTTTAGCCACAAGTGCCACATCTAACGCCCTCTTAAATATAGCCAATGAACTGGCCTCAACTACCTTCTGTGGCAGAGAATGTGGGATGAGAAACTACTTGCACCTCAAACTGAGGAGTTGCAACAAGTGTACAGTTGTAGAGCTGGAAAAAAGTTCCAAGTTCAAGATCAAGAGGGTTTTATTGTCATGTATCCCTGATAGGACAATGAAATTCTTACTTTGCTTTAGCACACCAGAACATAGTAGGCACGAATACAGAACAGATCAGTGTGTCCATATACCATTGTATAAATATATACACACATGATTAATTAAACTGATAAAGTGCAAATAAACAGATTATTGGCTATTAATGTTCAGAGTTTTGGCTGAGCCGAGTTTAACAGCCTGATGGCTGTGGGGAAGAAGCTGGTCATTGCAGTCTTCAGGCTCCTGTACCTTCTACCTGAAGGTTGTGGGGAGATGAGTTTATGGCCCGGATGGTGTGGGTCCTAGATGATGCTGCCAGCCTTTTTGAGGCAGAGACCGTGATAGACCCCTCGATGGACAGGAAGTCAGAGCCGTTGATGGACTGGGCAGTGTTTACCACTTTTTGTAGACTTTTCCGCTCCAGGGCGCTCAAGTTTCCGAACCAAGCCACGATGCAACCAGTCAGCATGCTCTCCACTGTGCACCTGTAGAAATTAGAGAGAGTCCTCCTTGACATACCGTCTCTCCGTAATCTTCTCAAGAAGTAGAGGCGCTGATGTGCTTTCTTTATGATTGCATCAGTGTTCTCTGACCAGGAAAGATCTTCAGAGATATGCACGCCCAGGAATTTGAAGCTCTGGACCCTTTCCACCATCGACCCTTTAATATAAATGGGTCAATGGTGGATCCCCTTCCAAAGTCCCCAATCAGTTCCTTGGTTTTGCAGGTGTTGAGGGCCAGGTTATTGTGCTGGCACCATTTGGTCAGTCGGTCGATCTCATGTCTATACTCTGACTTGTCCCCATCAGTGATACGTCCCACAACAGTGGTGTCGTCAGCAAACTTGATGATGGAGTTCGCACTATGACCGGTTACGCAGTCATGTGTTTAGAGTGAGTACAGCAGGGGGCTAAGTATGCAGCCTTGAGGTGCTCCCATGCTGATTGTTTTTGAGGCTGACACATTTCCACTGTGGTCTGTGAATGAGAAAGTTGAGGATCCAATTGCAGAGGGATGTGCAGAGACCCAGTTCTGCGAGTTTGATAACCAGCTTGGAGGGAATGATTGTATTTTACTTCGGAGTCACGTGAGTGATTCTGTGAAGAAGCCCACCAGCCAGCATGCGCGTCATTACACTGACGCATTGCGCAACGACTGACTGGCAGGCGCATTGCTCCTGCCAGCGGTAAGCTCCCAGACCGCTTAGGTCTTCCCAGATAAAGTGGTTAGACTGGCAGTAAGCCGGGCTCGCTACCCCAGTTGCTGACAATGGGGTCAGCAACTATGGTTCCCCCATAAAAGGGGTCAAACCACGAGGAAGCCGGTCAGGCCTTGGGACTTGGGCGAGTCGGGCCAGGGGGGTTCCCCTCCCTCAATGGGTAGCGTCTGCGGTCGCCTAAACCCTACATGGAGAACCTGATGGAGAGGTTGCTCCAAAGAGATATGCTCCAAAGAAGGGAGCTATCTGAGCCCGGGTATTATGGAGAACCTGTCTCAGGGCTGCACAATGTCTCCCTCTCTGAGGAGGGGAGCATTCAGGGTCAGTTTCAGTCTGACCCAGAGCAAAAATCCTGATAGAGGTCCGAAGGTGGGGCCATGTCAGCGCAGGTATCCCCAGGGGCCTGCGGCGGCACCTGTTTTCAGGGCTGCCTACGAGTCTCCCTCTCTGTGGAGGGGAGTACGAGGAAATGCTTGCAAGCGAAGGGGTTACTGCCGGAAGAATTGGTTCTGGTTCCGTAGGCAGAAAATCTGGAAGGGGCCAGAGTTCCCTTCATGCTACAAGTGCCGGCACTGAACAGAGCTATCAGGGGTAACATTGGAGGGGGCGTGAAATCCAGGAAATGAAACCAGCCGCCGAATCTTCTCTTCAGGTAAGACTTATCCAACAGGTATACCTGGATGAGGAAGCAAGCTTCATCATATCGGCAATGACACCCCCATGCCTCATCTGCAGTAAGCAGTTCACTGAAGCTGATGGCAGCTTGAAAGCTGGGCAGAGGTCTTTCAGGCCAAGAGCCAAGCCGGTCTCAGGAAATATGGAATTCACATACACTACCATTCCCATTCTCCAATCAAGGATGGGAACAGAACCCACATCAGGGGCCTTTGGGCTTACCATAAGCCCACCGGTAACCATGGAGGTAGGTGGGTCTGGTTCTTCCGAAACGTGGGGTAAGTGGACCATTTACAAGTTGGTAATATTTATACTTGTTTTTGTACAAATGACAATGATAACATGAGATTCAGATCAGTTATATACTAAAATGATAACATGCGATGGGTTATTATTGCACAGTATACAAGGGTACCAAGCATGGCTTGGAATTGGGGCCAGAGTTCTTTCAAGGCAGGCTCAGTATTACGGCCAGGATTGCCTTCCGAGACAAGCTCAGAAATATGGCCAGAATTGTCTTTCGTGGCAGGCTCAGTATTAGGGCCAGGATTGCCTTCCGCGACAGGCTCGATAATATGGCCAGAGTTGTCTTCTGAGGCAGGCTCAGAATTATGGCCAGAGCAGTCTTTCAAGGCAGGCCCATTAGTATGGCCAGAGTTGTCTTTCAAGGCAGGCTCAGTATTATGGCCGGGATTACCTTTCGAGACAGGCTTGGGATTCTGGCCAGAGTTGTCGTTCAAGGTAAGCACGGAATTATGGCAGGCGTGGCCTGTTCATTGTGAAAGATGGAGGATGTTGGTTCATAATTGATTTAACTCCCATGTGCATCATAGATTTTCAGTATATGGAACTTTGTTGTTGTCTAACTACTGATTTCCATAGGATCTTTATGGCATGCATCGATCTCAAAGATGCATACTATTCAGGTCTCTTTCACAGGGATCACTGGAGACATTTGAAATTGATCTGGATGATATTTCTAACGCTGTGTTTTTGCTAAAATCAATTGTTTCAGCTGCAACCTTATTTGAGGAATTGAGGTTCCTCAGCCATCCAGTCAAATTTAAGTTGATACCAACTAGAGTTATTGATTATTCGGATTTACCTTTAACTATTAATTTATCTGTGACTCCGCCCTGGGGCAGCAGATTGGAATCAATAGAAGCCTGTAACAACCTTGTTATCAAGCAGTCTTCTATTCATCAAGTGTAATTGGCAATATAACAGCTGTGTTTGAGCTGTGCAATTGGGCCTTTGAATTATCAGAACTTACAACGTGCAAAGTAGTAACCTCTCAAGTGCCATATAGGTCATTGTTAACAGACCTATGCTATTACCAGCTGAAGCTACCAAAGTCACAATGGTGGTCGAACTATATTCAGCATTACTCCAGTAGTTTTGGTCAATAAATCTTCAGTTATTACAAACAGATGCTAGTGCTCAAAGATGGAAAATTATGAATACCATTTCTAGTAACGAAGGCGGATGGGATTTGCATTGGTATTAACTACCTATAGACATTAGGTGCATAATATGGGTTAAAGGGTTATTGTGCATACATGCAAAATCTGCATGCTCAGTTCCAAGTTGATACACTGTGGTGGTGGCATATGTTAGTCACATGGGTGCAATCAAGTCAAAGTATCCTGTCATAATTTACCCAACCTCTTTTGGCGCAGGTGTATCATCACGTAAAATCAATGACAACACAGAATCGATGTTGGATCACAAAGTATTTTATGATATTATAGCTCGATGGCACCCAATATCGATATGTTTGCATCCAGGCTCATTATCCAGTTGTAAAACATGTGGCATCACAGTGACGAGAGATTCATTCTCGCTACATGGGGGAGGAATGTTCTTTTATGTGGTTTCTCCATTTTGCCTCATCAGTTGGGTCTTGCAATAAAATCAGCAAGATCCCGCTTCAGGGTTCTCGTACTGTCTGACTGGCCTATGCAGCCATGGTTTCCCACAAATGATGGAAATAATAATAGAACCTTATATGGAGTTTCTAAACGTAAAACTTTGCTGGTTCAGCCTGGGACTCAGGGAACCAGCCTGTACATGATTAATCAATTCATTGCTTTACAGAATCTGAGAAGACCACTCCTGCGGCTCAGGTTGTCAGACCAATCCATGTATGTACTCACTGCAGAGTGCAGGGATAGCACCAAAAAAGCAGTACTTTGCCTCTTCAGGAGATGGGAAGCGTTCTGTTTAAATGTTATGTTACATATAATATGGCATGGACACTGATGTCTTAGAGTTCATTTTCTAATGGGTCCTTGACAATAAATTAAGTTATAGTCCCATTAACTGTGCCCAATGTGCTTCTCATCATTTTTGCTGCAGCGAGCGGGATCCGCTCTGTTGGGTCTCACCCTCTGATGTCCCATTTATTAAGGATATCTTTAACACAAGTTCTTCCAGACCCAAGTACATGGAGTATGGGGTATTGGCATTGTGTTAACACTTCTTCACCATGGGACTCCTGCTATATCCCTATCTTTGGCTTGGCTCTCATAGGTAGTTATTCCCCTGGTGCTGCCCTCAGTGCATGGGTCCAGTCATTACATAAATTGTGACTGGACAGGATGGTTACACCTGCTATATATAATATTTCATGTTACTATTTAGTTAGCAGGGCAGCCCAGGGCTGTCAGGTCTCAAACTAGTTCCCATGGCATACCCCATGCACCTTTGGTTATGTGTGGTCACATTACATCAAGGTCATCTAGAGCCTTAGAGGCTCTGATACTAGCTATGTTTGTTAGTTACAAAGAAAACCTCATAAGAAGGTATCAGTTCAGACAATCTCCAGGTGGTTAATATGGGGTTTTGGCTTATACAGGAGTAGTTACTAATTTCTAATCTCAGTCCACCAGGGCTGCTACAACATCAGCAACAAGGGTAATGTACGGTTGCTCTGGCCCACATCCTGTCGACTGTAGGATGGTCTAACGAATGAGGTGTCCAACATTTTATTTTAACCCATTGCCAGACCAGGGGTATTGCCAACTCTATTTTAGCTACTATTTTATAGTTTTCCCCGTGGATGAGAGTGGTTACTGTTATTATTATTTGTTTATTTATCAGCATCACCTTGTTTTAAATCTATGTCATGTCTGTATGCATTATGAATGTTTTCCTTATTTGTGGTCAATTGATGCAGTCGTGCTTGTGTGGACTCATTTTTCCACGGCATGAAATCACAGAGCTTCAAAATCTTCACAGAATCACTCACGTGACTCCAAAGTAAAATAGTAAGATTAAACGAGAACTTACCAGTTTGAAGTTTGATCTTTATTTTATGAGGAGTTACGATGAAGGATTACGTGCCCTCCACTCCCAACCCTCGTATCGTGAAGGTCACCTGGTAGTTCTAGTCTTCTCTAATCTTACTATGTCACTTCAACTACTGTTATCTGTGATTTCACGCCGCTGCTTTGAAGATTGACGCATATGGGGGCTGGCGGGCGTCTTCACGTAACCCCTCATCGTAACTCCTCATAAAATAAAGATCAAACTTCAAACTGGTAAGTTCTCTTTTAATCTTACTATTAAATGCCGAGCTGTAATCAATGAATAACAAACAGCCTGGCATATGAGTCTTTGTTGTCCAAGTGGTCCAGAGCGGAGTGGAGAGCCAGCGAGATCGCATGTGGCGGTATGCGAACTGCAGAGGGTCCAGGTTTTTGTCGAGGTAGGAGTTGATTTGCGCCATGATCAACCTCTCAAAGTACTTCATCACCACAGACGTTAGTGCCACTGGTCGATAGTCATTGAGGCACGTCACCTTGTTCTTCTTGGGCACCGGTATAATTGATGCCATTTTAAAGCAGGTGGGAACCTCAGACCTCAGAAGTGAGAGGTTGAAAATGTCCGTAAAAACTCCAGCCAGTTGGTCCGCACAGGTTTTTAGAACACAACCGGGTATACCATCAGGTCCAGGCACTTTTCGAGGATTCGCCCCTCTGAAGGATTTTCTGACGTTGGCCTCTGTGACTGTGACTGAAATACCATCACAGTGAATGGGGACTCGAGAAGGCACATCAGTGTTCTCCCAATCAAAGCATGCATAAAATGCATTGAGCTTGTCAGGGAATGATGTTTCGCCGACATCCGAGCTGCCTCCTGATCTCGCCTTGTAGGAGGTGATTGCATTCAAGCCCCGTTACAACTATTAAACATGGGGGCAAATAACTTTAAAATTGTTTTATTTTATCTTTAAACATTTTTCTATGTACCCAGAACTCAAACAATCGAAAATAACGAAGGCACTAAATCAAACTAAAATTAAATACACCAGTAATATGGCTTCCCCGTTACCATCTTATCAATATTTCCAAGAGTTGGTTATCAAGTGTAAAGGCTGGGGCATCTCACAGATAATCCTCCACCAGTGGGCTGCACCAGCTGGGAGTCGTGTGCTAGACTGGACTGGCAAAGTCAGCGTTCTATGATCGGGACTTTGGCTCTTGAATTTGCTTGCATAATGGAAATTACTAGTCCCATTTAAACTGATTCCATCCAGTAACGTCAGCAGTTGCAGGCAAGATCAGGACCATAATGTACAATGGATCCCAGAGAGCCTTATTATAAAATGGCCTTACCATATTACACAAATACAATTAAATTCAAGCGTTACAAAAGTAAAATGAGCAAAATTAACAAATGAATGAAACAGCATTAGTCCAGGTGTGGAAGCGATTTCTAATTCTCTTACCTGTGCCCTTTCAATTTATACCAAAGGAAACCTGTTCTAATGAGGAACATTTCTCAAGAGTTCCACAATCTTTACACACAATGAGCTCTTATAATAGCCTCATTCTTAACCTTTGCAAATGCTAATCTGTCAACCTTGGTCATCTAAATAGGTCAGTTAAGGTCCTCATTATTCGTTAAGTACTCGACTCCACACAATATAAATGTCAGATCTCCAAATTTTGAAACTATTCTATTTAAAACATTAAATAACACATCTAATTTTAGTTTAGTTCCGTAGCATTTTATTAGATTGGAATTATTATGGGGAAAACGTAATTGGTTGTGTTATCTATCCAGGTAGTAATAGGGGATTTAGGCTGATAATGAAAACGATCATTGTCTAGGTTGGAGACAATGCACAACTTCTAAAATTGTTTCCACTTTACATATCGATTTTGGCTCATGGTTTACAGTTCAAAAATCAATATTTGTTCACAAACATTCATACATAACATCAATGATTCAAAAGCGTTATGATTAAAGTTACCATGGGACTTAAATTCATATCTAAAATTACCAGGAATATGGATGTGACAGTATTGTTTACACCAGCACCCATCAACTTGGCTAAATTGTCTGTTTCCATAGTTCTATGTAATGCATGAATCAACACTATTTACGTTAGTTCCCCTAAGTTTTTTTACATTGGTTACTGTAAAGTCACAAAATATTAGAAAATTCTGGAATTTCACCAAGCCCTTCTCCTAATTAGTGAAATGAATAGCAAACTCAACCCCACAAATCAGATACAGTATTTTCAGGTGACAGATTCCATTCCGTTTCTTACTGCAGTTCCAATGATAATTTAGATTCAGCACCTTCACAAAGGTCAAATGCACAAAGATTATGAACAGAAGATTTATCAGATAAAATTCCATACTAATCCGCATGTTTAGTTTGGTTTAGTTTAGTTTATTGTCACGCGTTACGAGGTACAGTGAAAAGCTTTTGTTGCGTGCTAACCAGTTACCGAAAAGACAATACATGATTACAATCAAGCCATCCATAGTGTACAGATACATGATAAAGGGAATAACACGAATAATATTTAGTTCAAGGTAAAGCCAGTAAAATCCAATCAAAGATGGAGATAGTCCGAGGGTCTTCAATGAGGTAGATAGTAGTTCAGGACTGCTCTCTAATTGTGGTAGGATGCGTTCAGTTGCCTGATAAAAGCTGGGAACAAACTATCCCTGAATCTGGTGGTGTGCGTTTTCACACTTCTATAACTTTTGCCTGCTGGGAGATGGGAGAAGAGGGGGTAGCCAGGGTGCGACTCAGCCTTGATTATGCTGCTGGCCTTGCGTGAGGTGTAAAGTGAGTCAATGGAAGAGAGGTTGGTCTGTGTGATGGTCTGGACTGCGTCCACAATTCTCTGCAATTTCTTGCAGTCTTGGATGGAGCTTGTTCACAAACCCAAGTTGTGCTCCCAAACCATTTTCCCAAACATGTTCAATAAAGGTTTGGGTTCTGTGGCAAACATGGTTGTGTTGTCTACTTTTACATTTACATGTCTGAGCAAACAAATCCACAGCTTTGCATTGGTCGTCATTGTCAATTGCCATTGTTGGTTTGTCTTTATCCAGTCTCTGGATTCCACATTGAAGTTCAGCAATGGGAGGAGTAACTTGGAGAACAGGACATGTATTTTAGGCTCCACACTCACTGGAGAATCCAACACCAGGGCAAAAGGAGGCACGAGTGGTCTTAATACTTTGAATGAAAGACTTCAAGCAGTTTGGGCAAGTGTTTTTTTTATAATGTAAAGACGACCAGAAAATTCTTAATGGAAAAATATCTTTCTAATCTTTCAAAATATAATGAGGTCTCTAATAGTAGATGGATAGAAAATAGTTTATTTGTTTAGATTTTTGAAATTTCCATGGGTTATTAGTTTAGATTTGTGAAATTTAACGGCATTAATGTACTTTGGGTATTTTTTTGGTTTGGTTTGGTTTACTTTGGGTTTTTTTAAATGATTTTGAATTTTTTTTTATTTCACAGAGACAATGTTTTATATATTTGAGAGTGCTGGTGAAATGAGGGAGTGAGACTGCTGCAGTTTCCTCTTTTTGTGGGTTTTCTTATTCCCGTCGTCCGAACTATTTGATTCCATTACAACACTGAAGGCCCTACATAAAACTTCCTGATCCAAGAGGCTAGGTTTGGAAAAAGACCAGTTTTAGGAACAGAGTTTAGGCAGAAATAAGACCAGGAAAACTCCTTTGAGATGGACTTATTTACACATCATTGCTTAATCCCACCTCTCCCCTTGTATGTATAATCATCTTTTAGTTTAGTTTGGTTTACTTTGGTTTAGGAGATGCAGCGAGGAAACAGGCCCTTCAGCCCAGCGAGTTTGCGCCAACCGGCGATCCTCACACACTAACACTATCCTACACATACTAGAGACAATTTACAAATTTTAACAAAGCCAATTAAGCTACAAACCTGTACGTCTTTGGAGCGTGGGAGGAAACGGGAGATCCCAAAGAAAACCAATGCAGGTCATGGGGAGCACATACAAACACCATACAGACAGCACCCATAGGATCGAACCAGGGTCTCTGCCACTGTAAGGCAGCCACATCACCGCTATGCCACCATCATAAATCCCATTATTTTGTTACAAATTCTGAATACGTTTGGAAGACTAATCTCTCATTAAAGGAATACTTTGACTTATCTCTCATCACCTTGAATTTCATGAGTTAGATACTTTGGGAAAATGAAGCGATCACGCAGTGACCAATGGATCAGTTACTCTCTCACACAAACATAAACAAAACCAATGAGTGAAGACAATGGCAGATTAGTCCATCGTGTTATCATCCATATCAATCATAAACACTTTCAAAACAACTTCACATTAAATAGACAATTTTACTTACACTAAAATTCGTCGAAAGTGCAAAAGGAAGTGAGTCTTTTTATTGAATTAATAATAAATATTATGCATTGTCTAAACGTCCCCTTGACTTGGACTTTTTCATGATTCACAACGCTTTTTATTGATCTCTTGAAAGCCACAGTAGCTCCTGGCCACTAAAATTATAATGTATTATTAAGTGGAGACTTTTGCAATTTATGTGGAAAAAAGCATCTTGGGTTCTTCCCAGTCCACGGGTGAATTGAGTGTCACAATGTAATTGTCAAGAGCATGAACATGCCGAGATGCAAAGGTTTCCATTTTCAATAACTGGTGAATTCTTAGGTTTTCAAAATAAATCCTATATGGAGAATATGTAAACCCTATGATGTTTTCATTTCGTCTTATGTGGCCTATTATAAAATGGAGAACAAATTTATACCCCTGATAAAGACTTCACTGCTAAAGAATTTCATAGTTCAGTAAATGCTCCATTTAATTTCTTTACGCTGCATTATCCCAGTATCTTATGACATTTCACCATTATATTTTAACGTGCTAAAGTCACTACATATTAGATCGTTCCACTGTTCCACATACACACACACATAAGCACAAACACACACACACACACAGACAAACACGCGCACAGACACATATACACAAGCACACACACATACACAAGCATACACGCAAGCACACACGCAAGCACACACACACAAGCACAAAACACACACGCAGGCACACACACACACAAGCACACACGCAAGCACACACACAAGCACACACACAAGCACACACGCAAGCACACACGCAAGCATACACACACACAGTACACACACACACAAACACACACAAACACACACACACAAGCACACACAGAGAAGTACACAAACACACACATACATAGAAGTACACACACACACACACACAAACATACACACACAGATGCACACACACACACAAACACACACACGCGCGCGCGCGTGCACACACACACTCAAGCACAAACACAAACACACACACAAACTATCCACATACCAGTTCCTTGGACAAATCCTCACAAAGCCAAATGTTCTGCTGGTTTATGTGAGGAGACAATGAGATGTACAGTAGTTGTCTCTTGTTAATATAGATCAGTAATTACAGTAATAGGGAATACATATGTGAGAACGCTCTTCATTGACTACAGCTCGGCATTCAACACTATAATTCCCTCAAAACTCGTCCCCAACCTCTTAGATCTTGGAATGGAGACCTCCATCTGCGGCTGGATATTCGACTGGTGGTGAGGCCCCAGGTGGTGAGAATTGGCAGCCACACCTCTTCCTCACTGATCCTCAACACAGATGCACCACAGGGCTGTGTGCTCAATCCTCTCCTGTACTCCCTGTTCACGTACGACTGTACTGCTAAGCACAGCTACAACATCATCTTAAAGTTTGCTAACAACACGACCATCCTGGGCCTCATCCCAGACAATAATGAGACGGCCGATAGAGAGGAGGTAAAGGCACTAAGCAGCTGGTGCCAGGAAAATAACCTCTCTCTCAATGTCAGCAAAACTAAAGAGATGATCGTGGACTACAGGAGACAGCAGGGGAGTGGTCACCTCCCCATCCACATCGGTGATGCTGAGGTTGAAAGGGTCAGCAGCTTCAAGTTCCTCGGTGTGCCCATCACTGAGGACCTCTCTTGGACACTGCACACAGACACAATAACTAAGAACGCCCGCCAGCGGCTCTTTTTCCTGAGAAGACTGATGCTCCTGTCCCACTTAGGAAACCTGAACGGAAATCTCTGGTGACCTTACACCCCACCCAAGGTTTCCATGAGTTGCCAGAGGTTTTGGTCACTCGCCTGGAAAGCCTCGACCGAAGCCTCGACAGGATCTTTACTACCGACCGTACACACACACACACAAACACATCGCGAAGGTGGGGTCCAGGGACAGCGGAGGAGCGCTGTCTGCGCAATGAAGAGGAAGGTAAACGGCTGCCACAGAGTACGGTAAGTCCTTTAGAGAGCGCGGGAGGGAGGGACATAAGGGGAAAGAAGGGGAGAGAAGGACAGAGAAGCGGAGGGAGAAGGGGAAGAGAAGGGGAGAGAAGGGGAGAGAGAAGGGAAGAGAAGGGGAGAGAGAAGGGGAGAGAAGGGGAGATAAGGGGGAGAGAAGGGGGGAGAAGGGGGGAGAAGGGGGGAGAAGGGGGGGGGGAGAAGGAGTGGAGACAGTTTTAAGAAGTTTAATAAAGTTAGCGGGCATTTTACCTTCCGGCGGATCTTCAAGGTCCTGAAAACCAAAGATCCTATAGGATCTTTGCTGAAAACTCCAATGAGCCAATCAACATGGCCGGTCAGCGAAGGAGATTGCCTTGGACTGCCTGTAAGTAAATAACAACCTCACTCCACTGGCTTCGACCAAACGGCAGCCTATTTTTAGTTGAGGCTGGTTTTGATTTTGTTGAAATAGTCGCAGGAACATAGAAGAAGCCTCGACTACGCGGAAAACACTTTCGACCATTAGGGAGAGTGAGCAAAACCTCCTGGAACCTCACGGAAACCTTGGTTGGGGCACCTGAGGTTTCCATTCAGGTTTCCTAAGTGGGACAGGGGCATTAGGAAGTTTGGCATGAACGCCAACATCCTCACAAACTTCTACAGTTGCACCATCGAGAGTCTGCTGACAGGCTGCATCACAGTCTGGTACAGGAACTGTTCTGCCCACAGCCGTAAATCACCACAGAGAGTGGTGAAGGCGGCACAGCACATCACTGGCAACTGTCTCCCGGCCATTCAGGACATTTTCCACCGGCGGTGCCTGCGGAAGGCACACAGCATCATCAAGGACCACAGCCACCCAGCACGCAGACTGTTCTCCTTGTTGCCGTCAGGCAGACGATATAGGAGCATGGCTGCACGCACCATCAGACTTAAGAACAGTTTTTATCATCGTGCCATCAGGCTTCTGAACTCATAAACACATCATATTTGTTGATTATTTTATTTATTATTGTCTTTTACCTACCAATGTCACTTTTATCTTAACTTTTTTTTACCTTAATTTTATCCTTGTAATATCATTGCTGAGGTGACCCGTTGTCTTGTCAAACACATTTCATTGTACTGTTGACCCTGTGTTAACCTACATATGACAAATAAAAACTGAACTGAACTGAACTCCCTTGTGCAACTCCAGATGACAAACTGCAGGATTTTGCATATATCTCCAACCCCAGCCCGGAAAGAGGTAGATGTGTGAAAATAGTTCGCCACTGTCACCCAAGAAACTATTAGCACTAGGAATTGAGGGTTTAACTGCAGATACGGCTAATGGCAGATTAAAGTGTATTGATCCCCATTGCCTCCTGAACAGTCCGGCTGGGGTCATCGAGTTGAACGACTCAGAAATAGCCCTTTAGCCCAGATCATCCATGCAGAGCATGGTGGCCTTTAGGCATTGTAAGTCTATCACCTCCTCTGGCAGCTTGTTCCATTGAAAAGGAAGGAAGGAAGGAAGGAAGGAAGGAAGGAAGGAAGGAAGGAAGGAAGGAAGGAAGGAAGGAAGGAAGGAAGGAAGGAAGGGAGGGAGGGAGGGAGGGAGGGAGGGAGGGAGGGAGGGAGGGAGGGAGGGAGGGAGGAAGGAAGGAAGGAAGGAAGGAAGGAAGGAAGGAAGGAAGGAAGGAAGGAAGGAAGGAAGGAAGGAAGGAAGGAAGGAATAATACGTTATTGTCACATGTGACAAGTCACGGTGATATTCATTGTGTGCACACCCAAGGTATGCAAAGAGTCGCCACACAAAGGGCTCTGACAAATTTACAAAGTATTGCACACTGGGTCCTCCTTTGTTCCCCCCATTACGGTTCCCCCACACCAAATCCTCCTTTGTTCTTGGTGGAGCCTCCTTCCTCCGGCACCCTCATGGCCCACTCTTGACCGCCACCCTCGGCGACCGGCGACCTCGAATGATGTCCTCAGCCATCTCTTAATAGATTGGACAAGCTATGAGAGACCTTGGCCCTCCCCTCCTCCCACCATTCTCTGTAGTCCGTCCACTCTGTCTTGGGTATTGTTACATGGGGAAAGATGAGCACACCCTGACCTGGACTAACTGGTTTACAACAGAACCTCAACAGTGTCCATCCAGACAACTCTCTATAGGTAGTAGAAATGTGCAACAACACAGGCAAGCTCAGATTACATGTGGAATCGCAGCAGTAGACATCATTCTACAGCAATAGAAATCATTCATGTAGTCGCAGCAAATGCTGAATGATCTCTCCACGTACCTATGGAGGTGAGGATGGGGAGGTCAAGGTCTTGAATGAAGCTGAGGAGGAAGGGTCAGTGGGTGGGTATCCGACCTGCTCTTATATTTTCAGCATTACACATTTACGTTGGAGAATTGATGTCAAATTGGTGTTGCACTCTTTTTAAATGTATATTTTTATTAGAGAAGATAAGCAGTGAATTAGCAAACACATATTATGATAGCAATATTTTGTGTACAGCAATCATACATTATTAATATTATCAAATGAATCATATTGTCTCTAATATTTTTTTTTATGTAAAGAGAAAGAAAAACAGAGAGAAAAATAAAGTAAAAATCAAAAAGAAATGGAATAATTTGCCATTAATACATAATTGGAGATAAGATCAAGGAATATAGAATATAACTTTTCATCTAATCCTGAGTCCAAGTTTCAGTTAGGGTTCCCTGCTGAACCGATCTATCCTTTTAAATAATCAATGAAAGAAGACCATATTCTAACGAAAACTTCTTGTTTGTCCATTAGGGCAAATCTTATTCTTTCCAGGTGTAGGGTTTCCGACATTTCCATAATCCACATTTTAATTGTGGGGGAAAATTGGTGTTGCACTCTGACGGACATTTAATGGCTGGCTATGGACACAAAAAGGTCCGGTAACTCAGTGGGTCAGACAGCATGTGGAGGAAGGAACTGCAGATGCTGGTTTACACCAAAAATAGACACAAATTGCTGGCGTAACTCGGCGGGACAGGCAGCATCTCTGGAGAGAGGGAATGGGTGACGTTTGGGGTCAAGACTGTTCCACTTAAAGCACCGGGCATGCATTCAGTATGCGTGCAGTAATGGGGTGTGTATCATGGGTAATGACCATTTGGTACCCAAACATTTCCCACCGAATCTAAACCATGTGCACTATCAACGTGAATTTTACACAGAAAATATGTAGTACAGCCGTGCAGCATCATACACAACAGTGACAACTTCTTCCAATTCATAATACATTTCCTTACCGTCTTCACATAGAAAGACCTCAATTGGAGGCACCCACCTAGACATTAAATAACCCATTCATTTTAATGTGTTAGTCAGGCAGTTACAATCTGAGCAAACAGTTGGATTATTGCAAGTACCTAAAAGACGATTAGGCAAATGACTAACATTTAAGATAAATAAGTCATTAAAACTGTGTTGTGTAATGCAAAGAGGATTAAAGTTTAGTAAAGCCTAAGACTAAGACTTAGAACCTATTAAAATACATGTTATAACTTTCTCTCCTTCAGCCCCCTTATTCTTCGGATGCAGCATGAAAAGTCCAAATCCCTACTTAGTCAGAACAAGTTGGAGCGACTGAGATGGAGCAATACTCACACTGCTCTGAAATGTTCTACATGTGGAGGGTCAGGACAGGACACAGAATGCAGCTTATGGCCAGGTTCATTAACATCTCTGTCTCAGTCAAACTTTGTGGTAATTTAAGTATCCCCGACATCCACAATGTACATTCCCAAGTGTACACTGTCAAGGTGACAATGCTGAACAAACCTGAACAATATCTTCCTATCTTCAACCTCGCGTTTCTGCCAACTGAGCTTCCTATCTCCTTCGAAAGGCTATCAAACATACCGATGCCCAAGAAGGCTCAGTGGACTATTTCTGTACACTTTGCTAATCGGAGATGTGCATAACTATGGCAATACTTTACAGGACTGTATGTAAGAAAATAATTCCACTCTGTGTTTGCACCTTATAATGAAAGCTCCATTGAAACATTAATACTGAGGTTCTGTTGTTTATTTATGTTATGCCTATAAAGTGGCCACGTGAAGATTTGGTGTGAAGATATGCCACAAAATACAACTGGTGTTAACATGCTTTGAGTTCTGCATGAGTATGCAGCAGTGCATGGAATCCTGCATGGACTGAGAGGCGCCATGTCAGCCTGATATCCGGGAGTGAAGGCCAGAGTGATGGAAGCTGCACCACTAGCTCAGTGAGGGAGATGGGAGGCATTTGGTTCATTCACCAACAGGGTTGGGCAGTCAAGGACTATCCTACAAATTTCACAATGCCCTCATTATAGTAATTAAAATAGTCAGTTTTGTGAAATCAAATGTGGCATGATGGCGCAGCGGTAGAGTTGCTGCCTTGCAGTGCCAGAGAATCGGGTTCCATCCTGACTGTGAATGTTGTCTGTAAGGAGCTTGTAAGTTCTCCCCGTCCCCTGCATGGGTTTTCTCCAAGATCTTCGGTTTCCTCCCACACTTCAAAGAAGTCCAGGTTTAGAGGTTAATTAAACAATAGACAATAGTGAATGGGTGCAGGAGTAGGCCATTCGGCCGTTCGAGCCAGCACCTCCATTCAATGAGATCATGGCTGATCATCCACAATCAGTACCCCGTTCCTGCCTTCTCCCCATATCCCCTGACTCCGCTATCTTTAAGAGCTCTATCTAGCTCTCTCGTGAAAGTATCCAGAGAAAAGGCCTCCACCGCTCTCTGAGGCAGAGTATTGGCTTGGTATAAATGTAAAATTGTCCACAGTGTGTGTAGGGTAGTGTTAATGTGTGTGTGTGGGGGGGGGGATCACTGGTCGGTGCGGACTCGGTGGGCCGAAGGGCCTGTTTGCTTGCTGTATCTCTAAACTAAACTAAACTAAACAAACACCCTCACATCTCTTCAGCTTTGTGTAAAGCGGGAGGCAGCTGACTCCCAGCTACTGCTACATACTGGAGATACAATTACTACACTGTGGTCACGTGCTAAACTTGATGTAGGAACTGCGATGTGAATGTGAAAACTTACTGTCTCAAAAGAAGTATCTTTTGGTGGAATACATCTGAGATTTACAATGGCTACATTTTAATGAGAAATGACCATTTCACTTAACGTCAAGAGTTTCTTCTAAAACATTCAGTAGAATGAAAAATATTATTTTTGCTAAATGATCTGAAACTTACTGCATAGCTCAACATCATCTGAGTTCTAGATTATTCAAATTAATTAAACCACGGTGGTTCAACCGGAAGAGCTAATGCCTTATAGCGCCAGAAATCGAGGTTCGATCCTGACTTCAAGAGTTGTTTGTGTGGAATTCGCATGTTCTCCCTGTGACTGCATGGGTTTCCTCTGAGTGCCTCAGTTTCCTCCCACATCCCACAGACATGTGGGTTTATAGGCTGATCGGCGTCTGTAAATTACCCCTCCTGCGCAAGGAGTGGATGTGAAAGTGGGAATACGTAAAACTAGTGTGGTCACTGGTTGGCGTAGACTCCGTGGGCTAAAGATTGCGTTTCCATGTTCCATCTCTACACTGAACTAAACAGTGTGTTCATTTTAATTTAATTTCAAGTTAACAAAGGACAAAAAAGGCCTGGACATCAGAGGAGATCAATGCAATTTTAGGAAGATAGCAAGCAAAGAATCAAAAAGATGGTGCAGCATTGTGGTGCTGCATCCTCCTGAAGATATGGTGTCTTAAGAACTTTACATTGACTACATATAGTTCCACAGCTGAGCTCCCAGAGGCTAGACCTTAAATACTTCCTTATACTAGAGACTTATTGTGGTTTCATCTTTTACAAATTAATTCAGTGTGCTCTGCTGTTAATAGTCTAGTACTTACCATTGATTTTGATTTGCCTCTGATGTTTTATCAAGCATGCTTAGTCGATCTCTTTCATCTTTAATGTACCACAATTCCCTGGTGGAATTTGATATTCCAAGCCTTTCAAGGAAGCCCAGGTTGAGAATGTCAGATGAGGAAAGCTATAGTTATTTTAAGGATAGAAATAAAGATGTTAAAGACTTCTTAAAATAAACTATGAATGCAATCGGGCATGAGGATCCCTTGATATGCTCAACCACAATGTGAATTAAAATGATAAGTTATTTTGATTGTATCACTATCTCATTCATAACCCAAACGCATGGAATTTGATGAATAACTGTTTTACCCTGGTCTGCCAAGTCAGAGGGGCATTAGTTTAGTTTAGTGCCACAGTGCATAAACAGTCTGCGCCGACCAGCGATCCCAACACACTAACACTGTCCTGCACACACCAGGGACACTTTACATTTACAGTATACCAAGCCAATTAACCTACAAACCTGTACTTCTTTGGAGTGTGGGTGGAAACCAGAACACCCAGGGAAAACCCATGCAGGTCACAGAGAGAACGTGCAAACTCCGTATAGACAGCTCCCGTAGTCGGGATCGATCCTGGCTCTCTGGCACTGTAAGGCAGTAACTCTACCGCTGTGCCACCATGCCACCCCCTATGTTTATTCACAACGTGTAATTCCGGAAACACATGCAGGCCAGACTGCATGGACATGGTAAACCCGCCATCTTGAAGGAAATTAGTCTGGTGTTCATAATAATCTCGTGCTTCATTAAAGTTGGCAGGGTTATCTAAAGGGAACGGGTGCAAAGGACAATCCCTTCTCTACCTGGATCCATCCATGGTACAAAGGAAGTATATAGTACGACAATTGTTCAGAGCCCAGGAGATAGAAACATAGAAGCATAGAAAATATGTGCAGGAGTAGGCCATTCGGCCTTTCAATCCAACACCACCATTCAATATGATCATGGCTGATCATCCAAAATCAGTACTATGTTCCTGCTTTTCCCCCATACTCCCTTGATTCCCTTAACCCTAAGAGTTAAATCTAACTTTCTCTTGAAAACATCCAGTGAATTAGACTCTATTGTCTTCTGTGGCAGAGAATTCCACAGATTCACAACTCTCTGGGTGAAAACGTTTATCCTCATCTCGGTCCTAAGTTGCCGACCCCTTATTCTTAAACTGTGACCCCTGGTTCTGGACTCCCCCAACATCAGGAACATTTTTCCTGCATCTACCCTGCCAATCCTCCAAGAATTTTGTATGTTTCTATATGAACCCCGCTAATCCTTTTAAATTCCAGCGAATACAAGCCTAGTCGATCCATTCTTTCATCATATGCCAGTCCCGCCATCCTGGGAATTAACCTGGTGAACCTATTCTGCATTCCCTCAATTACAAGAATGTCCTTCCTAAAATTAGGAGAACAAAACTGCACACAATACTCCAGGTGTGGTCTCACCAGGGCTCGGTACAACTGCAGTAGGAGCTCTTTGCTCCTAAACTCAAATCCTTTCGCAATTAATTTCACACAAGTTCCCCTGCCAGGAGATAATGGTCTGAACTTTCATTGATAATTCTTCAAGACCTTTTCTTTCCCATAAGATCCATAGTAAAGGGCCTGTCCCACTTAGGCGACTCTTTAGGCGACTGCCTGTTTTAACGGAATTCACCTACGACACCTGGCGACAATTTACGACAGCACCTACGACAACCTACGGCATCACATATTGTCACCACTGTCGCCGAAAAATTTTCAACGTTGAAAAATTTGCGACTGTCGCCTGTAGTCGCCCAAAAAATCGCCTAAGTGGGAAAGGCCCTTAAGGGCCTGTCCCACTGCAGCGACCTAATTCGCGAGTTTAGAAGAGTTTGCCCTGGACTCATACTCACAGCATGGTCAGCACAAGGTCCTAGGATGTCTTTGTAACTCCCCTTCATGCTCGAGCATAGTCCCCACGTACTCGAGGCCTCAGATAGGTCGAGGCGTTTTTTTCAACATGCTGAAAAATGCCTGCGAGTAAAAAAAGGTTGCAATTTTTTACTCGTAGATGTAGTCGAGGTAGGTCATAGTAGGTCGTAATGCTATCGTAGGTGATCGAAGGCAATCGAAGCTAATCGATGGTAGTCAAAGGTAAAGCTCGTTGAGAAAAAAAAGGTAAGTAAACCGACTGGTAATGTTAAATGCCCGCTAAACTTTATTAAAAGTTGTCTGGCTTCTCAAAAGTGTCTCCACTCCTTCTTCCCTCTTCTCTCCCCTTCTCTCCCCTTCACTCCCCTCTCTCCCCCTCTCTACCCCCCCCCCCCCCCCCCCCCCCCCCCCCCCCCGCGCTCTCTAAAGGACTTACCGTACACTGTGCCAGCCATCGTTTACCTTCCAGTTCATTGCGGGTGTGAATTTCAGACAGCGCTCCCCCACTTTCCCTGGCCCCCCGTCTTTGTGATGTGTTTGTGTGTGTGTATGTGTGTGTGCAGGCGGTCGATCCGGCTCGCGGTTTCATCGCTGACGGTCGATCCAGCTCAAGGCTTTTCAGGCGAGTGCCCTCAAGCTTGAAGGTCCCTCAAGCTTGACAGTCGCTGAAAAGTCAGGTTTATGAGAATAATTTCACAGCGTTCAGTTCCATTCACAATTCCACTGAAAGTTGTTGAGGTTATTCCAGCATAAGCTGAAGAACATCCAGGCTCAGTTTAACCAGCAAACTGTACGGGTCCATCACTGATCTTCTGGCATTGGGTGGGCCGGCACCTCCTTTAATCTGGACAAAATTCCACGAGGGCACTTGAAACACTCCCCCGCCCCCGAATTCTACCCAGAAATATGATGCCTAGGCCGGGTGAGGCGGCTGATCTCGACCTGCCGGCGGTAAGTTTCAACCTAGAAGGTAAGTGTCGTTTACATACCAGGGTTTAGGTATGTTACAAAACTTACCTTTAGCGGCGCTGCAGTTCTCTGTGTGCGCGACTTTGGCGCCTTTCAGAGGGGGGCGGGCTTAAAATGCCGTTTTTCTTCAGACTGGGCAAATCGATCAATGTCGGGCGATTTCGTTGCGGAAGAAAAATCGCTCCGACATTTCATTAATGAAGGTATTTTTAAATTACGCTAGATTATTTATTATGTAGAGTAATTTAAAAATCATCTTCAAAAGCCGTGAGAGCCGACAATGGGAAGGATTTTGCGTAGGGGAGAAAAAAGGTAAATAGTTTATTTTTATATTAAAAGTTGGTTTTTATGGAGGTTTTAATAATATTTTCATGTTGCGAAATGGGGTCCAAAAAAAATGTATGAACCGGCTGTATTTTTTATACTGACTTCACAACAAACCACAACGTTCCAATCCACCGCATTCCACTAAAACCCACTCGCTAGTTGATTTAAATGGCCATTAATTTACAGGCATTAAACACTAAATTCATTCAATTTGGCCCAGAAATTCATGAAAATGAGATTTTAAAAATATGTTATATTGTGGATTATTGTGTGAATGTTATTTGGACACTTAGGCAATTTAAAAAAGGTTTATCTTTTCTTAGGAAATGGATAGATGTTTAGATCTACTCATTGAATTTTGTAATTAGCTACAATTAGATAACTAACTAATTATATGCTTTAATTTCAGGTCATCCAAGTAAGATGGTTTCATATTTGTTTCAGAATGCTTCAATCTATAATAACTGAAAATTTCATTGCGTTCTCTTAATTTTTAAGAAAGCTATGGGCTTTTAACGGTTCCAGATCACAGCTTTTGAGTAAAGTCAATTGAAAGGCAATGGGGAACGAGATGCTAATTTCCGAGTATGAAAATGGTCATAACTTTCTTAATACTGAAGATATGAAAGTGAATTAGGTGTCAAATTAAACTTCTTTTTATGCTTTATTTGATGGGATAAATTGCAGACTTGATTTTTAAAATCTCAAAATTTTGTAACATTGCTACAGGGTTGTTTGTTCGAGCAGGAGCCTCTCTTCACAGAGGTTTCCAGCAGATTTTTGGGGAGTACAATGTGTAAGCCGGCTATGGGCTGTGGGGGAACCCCGATCCGACCGCTGAAGTGGATAGCCGGCAAAGATCGGGTTTCGTGATGACAACCGCTGACAAAGCAGTCAGTGGCTTCCAGCCTGCTGGGATGCCATGGAAATGCCAGAGTCGCTGACAGTGCGGTCAGCGACTCACAGACACGTTGGTCCCCAGGCATGGAGTGGGGAGAGAACTCGTTCAGCCCTATTGGACTCGGATGAGTCGGGCTGCAGGGGTTCCTCTCTGATAATAGGGTATTTTTGTATGTATGCTGCTGTACTTTTAACCATTCACAGGTGAAGCTCCACGCTACAAAATTTGTGAGACTACACTGTAATAGTGCGGGCCTATGGGACAGGCTGCGCCAACAGTGCCTGGGACTGGGCTGCTTTCTGTGTCAAAGCGCCGGCCTACGGGAGAGCCGTGCTAGCAGCGCCTAGGACAGGGCTGCTTCATGTGAAAAAGCACCGGCCTCTCCGAGAGGCGGCGCCGGCAACGCCTGGGACAGGGTTGCTCAAGGTCTCCCTGCTGGAGGGGGAGACCAGGATGGGTCAGTGTACTACTGACACTGAATATGTCACAGCGCTGGCCTATGGGAGAGCCGCACCAGCAGCGCCTGGGATAGGGCTGCTTCATGTGTGAAAATGCCGGCCTACGGGAGAGCCGTGCCAGCAGTGCCTAGGACAGGGCTGCTCAAGGTCTCCCTGTTGCAAAGGGCAGACCAATTCAGGTCAATGGGTTGCTGACACCGACCTTATCACAGCGCTGGCCTATGGGAGAGCCGCGCCTGCAGCACCTGTTGACAGGGCTGTGTGTGTGACCTCCCGTAAGCAGGAGCCGGGAGAGCCAGGGCAGTATAAATCTGACCCTGAAGTGGTGACCTCCCGTGAGCATGAGCCGGGAGAGCCAGGGCAGTAGGAATCTGACCCTGAAGTTTGGCGACCCAGCACACCAGCACCTCGTTTAGGGCTGTGTGTGACCTCCCGTGAGCACCAGCCAGGAGAGCCAGGGCATGAGGAAGCTGACCCTGAAGTTTGGTGTCACTGCTTATGTGCATACACCAATGCACAAGAGCCATGCTCCAGGTGTGCCGGATTTGGTCAGCAATTTACCATAATGGCGGGAACTGGTGAAGGCAGGGATGACAATCTGGCCAGCAAATTAATGGCCTCTCACCAGTTCCAGGACTTCATAATGGAAGAAACTTCACATACCAAACACCTGTTACTGTGCATCGCTCTAAAGGAGCGCATCATGAAGGCGCATGAATTAAGGCTGCAACTGGTTGGAGCAGGAACAATGGTGTTTGGGCAAATGGCAAGGCCACTATCTAAACACAGCAGGATATGGACCCTGCTGTGTGATGCCCATTTGTTAGTGTAATATTTACGAATAACTATCCAGCCTACGCTCAACCCACGTTTCACAGCCTTGTGCAGATCCTCTAATATCCAGGGGAAGACTTGGACGATGAGACACAAACTGAGACCAGGATGCCACCTCAAAAATCATACCCTTTCAGATTAGGAAGGGGTAAGTGAATATTGGACTGTATCCGGGGGATCTCGAAAAGGTATCTCGGAAGTACATCCACCCGCACAATATAAACCTAGTTGGGTATTGGGGTTCAACACCACTAACTCTACAGGTGAATGGTGCATATCAGCCTTAACAATTGTGTCCAATTCCCCAGCCAAAAGAACGATGGTGGGTGTCGAGTCATTCTGGGCCTAAACATACTTAACCCTTAAGGTCCAGTATAAACGTTTTTTTAAAAAAAATGTCAGTATTGTAACTGGAATAAAAAGGGTGTTATATGGCAGCCATAGACCTGAAGGATGCATAATATTCAGCTGCCACACACCTGTTGAGAGGTTAGGTCCTCACCCATCAAATTTAACTTAGATTAGTCCCATTTAGAATGATTGGCTATTTGAGGTTCATCATTGCTTAATTAACATGGCAGTACTTTGCCTACGGCCAAAACTGTAACTAATGTCTCGCGATGTACTAGAGACATTCTGACTCAATAACCTTTAGTTTATAAACTGATGTCATCGCTTCAGGATGAGGAGCCACTGATATCGAATCTGGCTGTGGCGGCAGATAGAATGTGAAAGAAGCATTAGCCCTGCAGAGGCATGGGGTAAACTGTGTAGAATTGCTGGGTGCATTCTATAGCCTAAAGCATTCTGCTCAACAATGCATGATTTGCATGTGCAGCTTCAGATTGATAATACCACAGCTGTTGCATATCAATCACATGGGTGGAATGAGGTCATTATTCTGTGACAATCTGCCTAACCTCATCTGGCACTGGTGCATTACAAGAAACATCTGGATCTCAGATACCTACATATCAGGTAGAGATAATGTGAAAGTTGCAGACACCAGGTCATGTATATTCTATGACAAACAAAAAATGGATGATGAATCCAAAAGTTTCAAAGATTGTTAGCCGGTATGGATTGCCAGACATAGATCTGTTGCATCTGGATTAAATTACCAGTACCTAAATTCGGCATGGGAACCAAATCTAGGGGCAGTAGCGGAGGATACATTCTCACTACTTTACGGACGTACGTTCTTACGTTTCCCCATTTCTGCCTCATTTAATCAATGTCTCACCAAAATAGAGCACGACTACACTTAGGCGTTTGGTAGTTCCTAAACTGGTCCACACAGCATGGTCCCATTGGTTCTGAGACTGCTGACAAAGCATTCATGATTATCCCAATTACAGCAACTTGTTGGTTCACATTGGACAGGAGGAGAGTTCCCCTTTACATGAGCGTATTAATCTATTGATTTATATCTTCTGACCAGACTGTTCCAGGGACTCGGACTATCAAGTAAGACCTTTGATGTGACTACAATGGCCTGGAGAGATAGTACTAAAAAACTATATGTATCTCATATTAAGAAATGGGAGATGTCCTGTTTACAGTCAAATATATCTTATCATAAGTTGCAGGCATTTGGGATGTATTGGAGTTCCTGGCTACATTGCATTTTGACGAGCAGGTAAGCTATAGTGCCATTATAATGCTCGAAGTGCTTTGTCCTCCTACTTAGGGCAAGGGTCCAGACAACACTGTGTTGAATCTCATCTATTGGTAGCCCAATTCATAGGAGGTATTGAACAAAACCCTCCCAGACATAGATATTCGGAAATCTGGGATGTGAGCATAGTTCTCACACTGCTTTGGCAATAGGCTCCAATTACATCTCTGCCTTTCCGGAAGTTAACGCTCAAAGTGGTCATGTTCATGGTGCTAGTGGGAGCACTATGCGTCCAAATATTGCAAAAGTTATGACTGGACAGCATGCATTCTTCTGTATATGATATTGTGTTTTATGCATATGATCTAATCAAACAGAGCAGGCCAGGGATGGCTGGAACCAAATAAGCTTAAAATATACCCATTGATCTAAGACTATATATAATTATGCATCTGAGCTAATATATCAAGGTCATCAAGAAGAAGTAGTTTGTACTGACACCTTTTTATGAGGTTTTATGTGCCCGATGAGCATCGCTGTTTCAGAGCCTCTGAGACTTGATGGCCGAAACCGGTTTGCATTATGCTGGAGTAGACACTGATGTGTTTAAATTACTCCACCAGGGTGGCGTCAACGTACGCAGCAAAGGCACAGGACGTGTCATTAGACTAAATCCTCACCGTAGGATGGTCCTGTGAAGGAACCTTTTAGGGTTATGATAAACCGGCCCTCACAATGCAAAGATTTGGGCATGCTGTTTTGGGTTCTGTTTGAGTTCTCCTTTGTAATTTCCCCTGCAAAAGAGGTGTTATTACTGTTCTTTTAATGTTTAAAAAGTTCATTTATAATTTAAACAATATTTGATACATTATTTGGTTATCCTGTGTCAACCAAGGCAGTGTGTCATATAGAACTTTATCTATGGCATGAAATCACAGAGCTTTGAAATCTTCACGTAGTCACTCACGTGACTCCAAAGTAAAATAGTAAGATTAAATGAAAACTTACCAGTTTGAAGTTTGATCTTTATTTTATGATGAAGTGCGATGAGGGATTATGTGCCCTCCGCTCCCAACCCTCATGACCGCAAAGATCATCTGGTAGTTCTAGTCTTCTGAGTCTTACTATATCACTTTGACTGTAGTTACTGTGATTTCACGCCGCTGCTTTGAAGATTGACGAGCATGCGCACTGGCGGGGCTTCTTCATAGAAACATAGAAATTAGGTGCAGGAGTAGGCCATTCGGCCCTTCGAGCCTGCACCGCCATTCAATATGATCATGGCTGATCATCCAACTCAGTATCCCGTACCTGCCTTCTCTCCATACCCTCTGACCCCCTTAGCCACAAGGGCCACATCTAACTCCCTCTTAAATATAGCCAATAAACTGGCCTCAACTACCCTCTGTGGCAGAAAGTTCCAGAGACCCACCACTCTCTGTGTGAAAAAAGTCCTTCTCATCTCGGTCCTAAAGGATTTCCCCCTTATCCTTAAGCTGTGACCCCTTGTCCTGGACCTCCCCAACATCGGGAACAATCTTCCTGCATCTAGCCTGTCCAACCCCTTAAGAATTTTGTACGTTTCTATAAGATCCCCTCTCAATCTCCTAAATTCTAGAGAGTATAAACCAAGTCTATGCAGTCTTAGTTCATAAGACAGTCCTGACATCCCAGGAATCAGTCTGGTGAACCTTCTCTGCACTCCCTCTATGGCAATAATGTCCTTCCTCAGATTTGGAGACCAGAACTGTACGCAATACTCCAGGTGTGGCCTCACCAAGACCCTATACAACTGAAGTAGAACCTCCCTGCTCCTATACTCAAATCCTTTTGCTATGAAAGCTAACATACCATTCGCTTTCTTCACTGCCTGCTGCACCTGCATGCCTACTTTCAATGACTGGTGTACCATGACACCCAGGTCACGCTGCATCTCCCCTTTTCCTAATTGGCCTTCACGTAATCTCTCATCGTAACTCCTCATAAAATAAAGATCAAACTTCAAATTGGTAAGTTCTCATTTAATCTTACTATTTTATTTACCTTAATCTCCTTTTTTAAGTAAATTTCCTTTTTTAAGTAAATACACATGCGCTTGAGTTTGGCTTGATTGGCAAGAACGAATATGGTCAGAGGGCTTGTTTCTACCCTTTGCCCTTACAGCGCAATCTACCAAGCTATGACTTAATCTGCGGCAAATCGAACAACTCAGGAAACATACAATAGAGTATACTCTGGTCTGAGCAATACTTTATTACCCATTTGGTGCTTCATTTGGAAAGAATTGCCTTTAAAAAATTATATCTGGGGTTATGGAGAGAAGGCAGAAAAATGGGGCTGGGAGGGAGAGATAGATCAGCCATGATTGAATGATGGAGTAGACATCGTGAGCCCCAGTCGCCTCGATGCTGCAGTTGGACTGCTGGACCGCGGGAGAAGAACAAAGGGAAGAGATAAGACTTTTGCCTTCCATCACAGTGAGGAGGTGTTGGAGATTCACTGTGATGGATGTTTGTGTAAACTGTGTTAAATGTGGGTCTTGGGTTTTTTGTAATGTCGTGTCTGCAGGAATGGAATTTCGTTCAAACCTTGTCTGTTTGAATGACAATAAAAGGCATTTTATTCTATTCTATCCTATTCTATTGATGGGCCAAATGGCCTAATTCTGCTCCTATCACATAACCATGATTTATTTTCATTAAAAGGCCAATAGGATGAAATACAATTGCCAGTTATATGGTAATCATGTGTGGGGAATTAGAGCCACAGCTATTATTTGATAACAAGTTGAATATAATACCTGAAATGCATGTGTATTTACTTAAAAAAGGAAATTAAGGTGAATAAAATTACCTGTCAAAAATGAAAAATTATAAATAATACTACTCAAGTCAAAATTGGCCTCTGACAACAGTTAGCTGAAACAAAAATCAGGAAGAATAGTTAATAAATCAAAAAGGGAAAATAGACCGTCAGTTTGACTTTTTTTGTTGTTGAGTACATCATTGTTAGATTTGTTAATAAAGTCTGAAAGGTACTTATTACTCAAGAACCAACAGTCCAGTGCTGATGTTTCACTGCTGGAGTATTGGAACGGAGTAGGAATAATTTGCTGTCAGACCTGAGAAGACAGTGTATGAAAATAACCTGCAGGTTCTTCATGAAAAATTGAGAGCCATAATTAAGGATGGCACAGAAACCTGAAGAACTCATGAAAAGAAACCCTTTTCATTAATGGATGGAATGCTGCAAGCCTTTTGATGTTACAATGACAATCATTAATCCTCCTCCCCTTTTTAAATTTATAATAAATTAGAATTACGACCAAAATGTATCTCGGGGATTGTCTCTTTATTTGCAACCAATGCCAACCATTTTCTTGAAAAGGAGCATTAACTTTTATCTTTTCATTGCCCCCATCACCTCTGAGAAGAATGATTACCCTTAACTGCGAGGAATTTCCTGAGGGCTCCTCATGCTCCAAAGGGAATTCCACCACTGTTTGGAGAAATCTTTCTAATATATCGGTCGCTTTTCCGGCCAGAGTTACAATGGGAGAACAAAGAAATACCCACCCCAACCTGCCCAATACACCCTCAAAATCAGCTACTGTTCCTCTGATTTGGTGAGCTAAAACCTTGTGTCACATTAAGCTGGAACAAAAAGCAAGCATCGCCTTTATACCCCAGTTAAATTACACTTACAGTAAGTGGTGTAGCAAGGAACTGGAGATGTTGGTCTGCACTGAAGAGAGACACAAAATGCAGTAGTAACTCAGCGGTTCAGTCAGCATGTCTGGAGAGAAGTAATGGATAACGTTTCGGGTCGAGACCCGTTGCTTCTCTCCAGAGATGCTGCCTGTCCCGCTGAGTTACTCCAGCATTTTGTGTCTATCCACTTAAGTAGTGCAGTTTGGTGCCAGGAGGGTGGGGGGGAGGAAAGGAAAGGCAGGAAAGGCCGCGCCAATCCAGATGGTAGGCCACATCTTGGCTTTGGCTTTTCGTCCATCAACGTCCTGTCCTGGTACGGTCACCCAATTCTTCTCTCCAGAGATTAGTTTAGTTTAGTTTAGAGATACAGTGTGGAAACAGGCCCACCTGTTGGCCCACCGAGTCCACACCAACCAGTGATCCCCTCACATAAACACTACCGTACCCACACTAGGGACAATTTTACATTTATACGAAGTAAATTAACCGACAAAATTGTACTTCTTTAGAGCTTGGGAGGAAACCGGAGATCTCGGAGAAAACTCATGCAAGTCACAGGGAGAACATACAAATTACGTACAGACAGCACCCTTGGTCATGATTGACCCCAGGTCTCTGGCGCTGTGATGCAGTAGCTCTGCCTTGAGGCCACCAAGTCTCTGAACATATTTATATATTTTGAGTTTCACTGAGGGGTGGTTGTATTTCCCCAAGATGCATCAGAGATGCCCATCGTGCCTCCAAAGATGCTCCTGCCCCAGCTGGGTCAGCTTCAGTTGGCTTCCCCTGGCTACAGTTGGTGAGGCTGCTACAGATGGTTGTGGGCTTGGGTCAAACACAAAAGGAGCGCATTGTGTATGGGCAAAGATGAATTAAGGTGTGGGTTCTGATTAACAACCACAAACAACATAAACTGATTTAGTTCAGTTTAGTATATTGTCACTTGTACCGAGGTACAGTGAAAAGCTTTTGTTGTGTGCTAACCACTCAGCAGAAAGACAACACATGATTACAATCGATCTATTTGCAGTGTATAGATTTAACCATTCTACATATCAGCATCCCCTTTGTTCTGTCATTTTCACAACCCTTCCATATCCAGACCTCTCTCCTGACTCTCAGTCTGATGAGAAACGTCACCCATTCCCTCTCTCTGGAGATGCTACCTGTCCCGCTGAGGAACTCCAGCATTTTGTGTCTATCTTTGGTGTAAACCAGCATTGCAGTTTCTTCCTACTCAACATTCTTTATTCCCTGCTTTCTTCCTTAAAGCAATAAAATCCCATTTCAGATTAATGGTCTTGGAGATCGTGGATCTGGTCTAACCTCGTACAATCTCTGTTGGTGGATTTCCCAGGGTAAAAGGTGGCACGGTGGCTCAGAAATAGAGCTGCTGCCTCGCAGCACCAGAGACCCGGGTTCGATCCTGACGGGTATCTGTGGGCTTCAGTAAAATTGTAAATTGCTGGTCGGTGCGGACTCCGTTGGGCAGAAGGCCCTGTTTCCGCGCTGTATCTCTAAACTAAATTAAACTAAATTAAAGATAGACACAAAAAGCTGAAGTAACTCAGCGGGACAGGCAGCATCTCTGGAGAGAACGAATGGGTGACGTTTCGGGCGGAGACCCTTCTTCAGACTTCAAACGAGCACCAGGCACATCAGCCTGAAGAAAGGTCTCGTCCCGAAACATCACCCATTCCTTCTCTCCAGAGATGCTGCCTGTCCCGCTGAGTTACTCCAGCAGTTTGTGTCTACTTTTGATTTAAACCAGCATCTACAGTTCTTTTTTAAACTAAATTAACTGCCTGCAAGCTCAGGTTCTGCCGCTGAAATCCATGCGGAAACCAGTGGTGGAAACTGGTGACTGATTCACCACCAAGAATCCATCAACAGGTTCAATTCTTACAGGTTCCGATCACAGGGCAAAGTCCAACACATATTGGCACTGACTCGGATAAATACCACCATTCAACTAATCAACCGGAGCAACTAATCAAATCCGGCCTATCGTATGGTAAAAAGAGAGGAAAGTCACTTTTCCAGCGGATTCGTTTTCCCATTAATAGACAAAAGACAATAGGTGCATGAGCAGGCCATTCAGCCCATCGAGCCAGCACCGCCATTCACTGTGATCATGGCTGATCATCCATGATGAGTACCCCGTTCCTGCCTTCTCCCCATATCCATTGACTCCGCTATCTTTAAGAGCTCTAGCTAACGCCCTCTTGAAAGCATCCAGAGAATCGGCCTCCACTACCTTCTGAGGCAGAGAATTCCACAGATTCACAACTCTCTGGGTGAAAAGGTTTTGCCTCATCTCCGTTCCAAATAGCCTACCCCTTATTCTTAAGTTTTTCCTCATTTCCATTCTAAATGGCCACCCCTTATTTTTTAATTCTAAATGGCCACCCCTTAAGGAAGTAGCTCCGGAAATAGTGGATGCATTAGTGATAATCTTTCAAAACTCTTTAGATTCTGGAGTAGTTCCTGAGGATTGGCGGGTAGCAAACGTAACCCCTCTTTTTAAGAAGGGGGGGAGAGAGAAAATGGGGAATTACAGACCAGTTAGTCTAACATCGGTAGTGGGGAAACTGCTAGAGTCAGTTATTAAAGATGGGATAGCAGCACATTTGGAAAGTGGTGAAATCATTGGACAAAGTCAGCAATGATTTACGAAAGGTAAATCATGTCTGACGAATCTTGTGGAATTTTTCGAGGATGTAACTAGTAGCGTGGATGGGGGAGAACCAGTGGATGTGGTGTATCTGGACTTCCAGAAGGCTTTCGACAAGGTCCCACATAAGCCATTAGTATATAAACTTAAAGCATTGGGGGTTCAGTATTGATGTGGATAGAGAACTGGCTGGCAAACAGGAAGCAAAGAGTAGGAGTAAACGGGTCGTTTTCACAATGGCAGGCAGTGACTAGTGGGGTACCGCACGGCTCAGTGCTGGGACCCCAGCTATTTACAATATACATAAATGATCTGGATGAGGGAATTGAAGGCAATATCTCCAAGTTTGCGGATGACACTAAGCTGGGGGGCAGAGTTAGCTGTGAGGAAGATGCTAGGAGAATGCAAGGTGACTTGGATAGGCTGGGTGAGTGGGCAAATGTTTGGCAGATGCAGTATAATGTGGATAAATGTGAGGTTATCCACTTTGGTGGCAAAAATAGGAAAACCGACTACTATCTAAATGGTGGCCGATTAGGAAAAAGGGAGATGCAGCGCGACCTAGGTGTCATGGTACACCAGTCATTGAAAGTAGGCATGCAGGTACAGCAGGCAGTGAAGAAAGCCAATGGTATGTTAGCTTTCATAGCAAAAGGATTTGAGTATAGGAGCAGGGAGGTTCTACTTCAGTTGTATAGGGTCTTGGTGAGGCCACACCTGGAGTATCGCGTACAGTTCTGGTCTCCAAATCTGAGGAAGGACATTATTGCCATAGAGGGAGTGCAGCGAAGGTTCACCAGACTGATT
The DNA here is from genome assembly GCA_963514005.1 of Raja brachyura. The sequence goes on from OY740788.1 coordinate 20,093,027, forward strand.
CCTGGGATGTCAGGACTGTCTTATGAACAAAGACTGCATAGACTCGGTTTATACTCTCTAGAATTTAGGAGATTGAGAGGGGATCTTATAGAAACTTACAAGATTCTTAAGGGGTTGGACAGGCTAGATGCAGGAAGATTGTTCCCGATTTTGGGGAGGTCCAGGACAAGGGGTCACAGCTTAAGGATAAGGGGGAAATCCTTTAGGACCGAGATGAGAAGGAATTTTTTCACACAGAGAGTGGTGGGTCTCTGGAACTCTCTGCCACAGTGGGTAGTTGAGGCCAGTTCATTGGCTATATTTAAGAGGGAGTTAGATGTGGCCCTTGTGGCTAAGGGGATCAGAGGGTATGGAGAGAAGGCAGGTACGGGATACTGAGTTGGATGATCAGCCATGATCATATTGAATGGCGGTGCAGGCTCGAAGGGCCGAATGGCCTACTCCTGCACCTAATTTCTATGTCTATGTTTCTATGTTTTATGGCCCCTGGTTCTGGACTCCCCCAACATCGGGAACCGCATCTATTTACAATATACGTTAATGATTTTGATGAAAGGATTAAAAGTAATATTAGCAAATTTGCAGGTGACACAAAACTGGGTCGCAGTGTGAACTGTGAGGAGGATGCTATGAGGATGCAGGGTGACTTGGACAGGTTGCGTGAGTGGGCAGATGCATGGCAGATGCAGTTGAATGTAGATAAATGTGAGGTTATCCACTTTGGTGACAAGAACAGGAAGGCAGATTATTATCTGAATAGTGTCAGGTTAGGAAAAGGGGACGTACAACGAGACCTGGGTGTCCTTGTACACCAGTCACTGAAGGTAAGCATGCAGGTACAGCAGGCAGTGAAAAAAGGTAATGGCATGTTGGCCTTCATAACAAGATGAGTATAGGAGCAAAGAGGTCCTTCTGCAGTTGTACAGGGCCCTGGTGAGACCACACCTGGAGTATTGTGTGCAATTTTGGTCTCCAAATTTGAGGAAGCGTAGGTTCACGAGGTTAATTCCTGTGATGGCGGGTCTGTCATATGTTGAAAGAATGGAGTGACTGGGCTTATAATCACAGGAATTTAGGCGGATGAGAGGGGATCTTATTGAAATATATAAGATTATTAAGTGGATTGGGACACGCTTGAGGCAGGAAACATGCTCCCAATGTTGGGGATCGTAATCAAAATGCTGCATTGAACCAGGGCCATAAACAAAACCTGGTTTGTGCATGACTTGACCACTACAAACATAACACTGGCACTGAGTCATACCACAGCAAAACACATAACACCACAGCAAAAGTACTTGGATTCCATAGCATTTTACACGGTAAGTAAACACATATTCGCCCGCTGTGGGAATAAACACATCAAATGAGGAAGAGAAGTGAAATCACTTACAATATCTTCTGGTCATGAAGTGATAGGAGAAGAATTAGGCCATTCTAGTGGCAATAATGGCAATCAGGTTAAGACTATCTTCTACACAAAGTGCTTCAGCAAGTCCCACCCTCACTTTAAATATTGTTTCTTTTTCGTAAGATCATAAGGTATTATGTGATAGGACCATAATTAGGCCATTTGGCCCATCAAAGTCTACTGCCATTCAATCATGGCTGATTTATCTCTCCTAATTCCATTCTCCTGCCTTCTCCCCATAACCTCTGACACCCGTACTAATCAAGAATCTATCTATCTCTGCCATAAAAATATCCATTGCCTTCTGTGGCAAAGAATTCCACAGATTCACCACCCTCTGACTAAAGAAATTCCTCCTCATCTCCTTCCTAAACAAAGTCCTTTAATTCCGAGGCTATGAACTCCAGTCCTAGACTCTCCCACTGGTGGAAACATTCTCTCCATGTCCATTCAATCCAAGCCTTTCACTATTGTGTATGTTTCAATGAGGTCCCCCCTCATTCTTCTAAACTCCAGCGAGCACAGGCCCAGTGCCGACAAACGCTTGTACTGCAGTTTACAAAATCTCAAGTCCAACGGCTCAGCTGTGCTTCCAGTGGGGAACACTGAAGTCAGGTTTGGCTGTTCAACCAAGTGTGGATGGCATGATAGCCAAGTGGCGTAGATCTGGACCACAGCCGCTGTGTCCGGCTTCAGAAAGCAGTCAGAAGCTTTCTAGTGGAGCAGCGGTAGAGTTGCTGCCTTACAGCGCTTGTTGTGTCAGAGACCTTGGCTCGATCCCGCCTACGGGTGCTGCCTGTACGGAGTTTGTACATTCTTCCCATGACCGCGTGGGTTTTCTCCGAGATCTTCGGTTTCGAAGACGTACAGGATCGTTGGTTAATTGGCTTTGGTAAAAGTGTAAGATGTCCCCAGTGTGTGTAGGGTAGCGATAATGTGCGGGGATCGCTGGTCGGCGGGAACTCGGTGGTCCGAAGGGCCTGTTTCCGTACTGCATCTTAAAAAAAACAGTTTTGGCCGCTTTGGAAACATGTGCAATGTGTTTAGAAACATGGAACTCCCTCTCCCTTCTGCATGTCATATGGTGATGCAGTTGGGTAGACAGCGTCGTCCTGCTTTACGACAGTATAACAGTTTCACGGGCATTCAGTCAGCCAGCGACAGTTAAATAACTCCTGTGATGTGTTGCAAACAATCCCAAACTGTACATGCACCGAATGATTTCACGAAGATTTTATGTACAGTTGCCATGGAAGTTGAATTTAATTCCTATCATTTGCAGTTCCAAAAAACCCTATAATTTCAGCTCAGAAAATACCTGGTTATGCCTGAACTTATATCTCAAAGCAAGAGAGCCCAAAGCGAAATGAGACATTCTGATTCTAGTCAAATAATATCGGGGCTGTTCCCCAGGTTTCTGTGATTTTCTTTGTTTTATTCAATCCCTGTTTTCATATCTGTCAAAAACCAACAACATGCACTGTGAACTTATTACTAAATAGGTGCAGGAGGAGGCCATTTTGGCCCTTTGAGGGCTGGAAGGGCCAAACGGCCTCCTCCTGCACCTATGTTCTATGTCTAAACGCAGTGCCTCCGCTGCACAACGCAGCTGGTGCCCAAAGTATCGTCTCGTAATTCCGCAAAAAGGAATATTACACCACCATCTTGTAGCAACAGCCCCGCAAATAAACATTGAGGGCATAAAAGAGCTAACCACATTTTCATTCTCATTAACCACAGCATGCTCTAACATGATTCGCCCGTCTGCAAGCTAAACTGCTGTGCAGCATTTACCAGCAGCTGTTTGATGTAGTTTTATGGCAAATGATATATGGAGTGGGAGCTTCAGCAGTCGTAAACAGCAACACTGTATCACAGTATGGTTTAGGGATATAATGGCTAGTCTGTTAAAAAAAAAAGGATGGCAATTCTTGCTTGAGGGTAACAGCTCTGACAATTTAGATTTTAAACAGTTTTTCCATCTTGAAAAGAAACACAATATATACAAATCACAAAGTGGTAGATGCTTTAAATTAGAGCCGGCTCACTGCTTCAAAAGATCCATTTACGCGGCATTTGTTTTACAATGAAGGAGTAACTTTAATTTGGGGCATTGATAAAATCAAATTAAACCTATAAACAGGCAGGTATACGCACTCAGGCTTTTAACTGAATTAGTTGACTGATGTGTAGGAAGGAATTGCAGATGCTGGTTCAAATCGAAGACAGACACAAAATGCTGGAGTAACTCAGCGGGACAGACAGTATCTCTGAAGAGAAGGAATAGGTGACATTTCAGGTCGAGAACCTTCTTCAGACGGAAAGTCAGGGGAAAAGGAAATGGGAGAAATAGACGGTAATGTAGAGAGATATAGAACAAATGAATGAAAGATATGCAAAAAAAACGATGATAAACGTAAACAGGCCATTGTTAGCTGTTTGCTCGGAGAGAACGGGAACCTGGTGCAACTTGAGTGGGGGATGGATGGAGAGAGGGGGAATGCAGGGGTTACTTGAAGTTAAAGAAATCAATATTCATACCAGTGGGTTGTAAGCTGCCCAAGTGAAATATTAGCTGCTCTGACAATGGAGGAGGTCTAGGACAGGTTGACTGATGTGATTGGAGCCAAATATTGGTTGAAAACTCTAAATGCCTTGTTAAATGTTATGAATGGGCAAGTTTGAATCTTCTTGTGTTCTTATGTGGTGAAATTCTAGTCTCGGAAGAGATATCAGGGTAATGTTAATAGCGGATAAATTTACCATATTGAAGTAGAGCAGTTACCGGTTATACAATTTCTGCTTTCATGCCCACTGTCTGCACTCTGTTGCCCATTGGATTGTTCCACCATTGTTCCATTGACGTCAGTGATGATATGCTATGACTCATTTTCCACTACACACTACTATCCCTCTCATCTCCATAGCTAATGTGGAGGCATTCAAGAGGCTTTAGAATTGCCACATGGATATGCCAGATTTGGAGGGTTATGGATCACATGCAGACAGAGATTAGTTTAACTTGGCACCATGGTCAACATGGACATTGTGGTTCCAAGGGCCTGTTCCTGTGCTGCACTATTCTTTAACAGCTTTATGAAGAGATCAGGTCAGCATGTACTTTTTTTCTTAACTCTTCACTTTTTTCCACCAGCTTCAGTTCTCAGTTGCGTAGAGAAGCCAGTGATTGGATTGCATTCCACTTCAGGCTATAGGGATAATGAGTGCCAAACAATCACTTTGTTTACTTACAAATGGACAAATTGGGCGGCACGGTGGCACAGCAGAGTTGCTGCCTTACAGCGCCAGAGCCCCAGGTCCCGGGTTCGATCCCGACTACAGGCAATTGGCTGTACGCTCTCACCATGACCCGCATGGTTTTTTTTCCGAGATGTCCGGTTTCCTCCCGCACTCCAAACATGTACAGGTTTGTATGTTGATTGGCTGCATTAATGTAAAAATTGTCCCTAGTGTGTGTAGATAGTGTTAATGAGCAGGGATCACTATGTCGGTGCGGACTCGGTGGGCCGAAAGGCCTGTTTCCACACTGTATCTCTAAACTAAACTAGTCTGAAGAAGGGTCTTGACCCGAAATGTCACCCATTCCTTCTCTCCAGAGAAGCTGCCTGTCCTGCTAAGTTACTCCAGCATTTTCAATCTAAACTAAACCAAATATGTCTCCTTCCAGCAGGTCATGCAGGGACTTGGCTGCGCTCATGATCAGGGCACCTCTGTCTAAAGCACCTGCACCTCCGCCCATGAGCTGGAAACAGTACAGCAGCACAATGACAAATAGGTCGGCAAATAGATATAGTTGGCATCTAGGCCTACTGATTAAACCACTGGGGAGATTGTGTTTGTTTAGTATAAGAGTCAATTTGTGCAACACAACTCGACCTTTTTTAACTCTTGTCTTAACTCTTAATTTTTAACTCTTGTTACTCCAACATTTTGCATCTTTCTTCGAGATGAATGGAGGTGCCGGCCACAGAGGGCAAACCCCGTAGATCCCGTGGCAGGTAGAGAGGTAACAGACACAATATTCATGGACAGATTCAGATTCAGATTCAGATTCAGATTCAATTTTAATTGTCATTGTCAGTGTACAGTACAGAGACAACGAAATGCATTTAGCATCTCCCTGGAAGAGCGACACAGCAAATGATTTGAATAAATAACAATAAGACAGCTCCGACCGAACCAACCTACAGTATATGGAAGAAACTAATTGAAGAAACAACGATCCTAAATACTCAAAGAGCTGCAGATGCTGATTTAAATCGAAGACAGACACAAAATGCAGGAGTAACACAGCGGGACAGGCAGCATCTCTGGAGAGAAGGAATGGGTGAAGTTTCTGAAGAATGGTCTCGACCCAAAAAGTCACCCATTCCTTCTCTCCAGAGATGCTGCCTGTCCCACTGAGTTACTCCTGCATTTTGTGTTTGTCTTAAATACTTTGCGGTCATTTTTTGTAAACTCGTCGCAAAATCTCTCGCAATTTGCTCTTGGGCAGAATGGAACGAGATGCATTGGCCATCACCAGATTGTGGCAGTGAACTGTGGTAGTCTATTTTGGTTGACGGTCTCTCATTGTTAACACCCTGGTGCTTCACAGCCTCCTCTACAAACTAAGGGTGTGAGCAGTAGGCCTCAGCTTCCCCCGTGCTCAACTCCAAATCAAATATCAAATCTTGGTCTGACGTTTGCTTTATTGAGAGCTTAAACGCTAACTATATTTCCAATTTGAGAGAGCAATGTGTGAACCTCAAGGCAGTGGATGCTTTAAATCAGGTAGACACATTGCCCTACATTCTCAGGTTTATGGAGAAGCATTTTTAACGAGAGACGGAGGGTAAAACAGCTTTACGCTGGGACATTGATAAAACAATTTATATAGACAGGTTTTATAGGGAACGTCAATGCATGTTGCAGGGTAACTTTTGTCTGAATGTCTTGATCAGACCTTAGTGTAGGTAAATAATTTGTGTGCCTTACCTCCTTCTGGTGAAGTAATTTCTTCGTAGAATTCTGGAAAGAACTCCTAGGGTGAAGATTACTCATTATTGCCATCATAATCCTGGTCTTTGTGGGCGTCCACAACACCCCCCTGGTGTCAATAATGGCATGGCAAGCCTATCAAATATGTCAAAGGGATAAGGCGTTGTGCTGGTGCTGCAGTAAAATACGTGTCTTATTTAAACTCATGGGGTGGATTGAGTGCATGATCAATTGTGGATCACAGCAAGATCCACTCCACAATCAATCACAGCCCCACTCACTGAAAACTAACCACGTCGCCCCACAATGTCAGCACAATACTGTGGGACCTCATTTTCCCCTCCAGTAGAAGCAGGTACATATTCAAGGACATAAACATGCAGTGACTTATGCAAATGGCAGGCTATCACTATGGAGAATTCAGTACTGAAATTAGTCCCGCGCACAATTTGATCACAATGACAGATATTTATGGCAGTCGCACGCGAGATGGAGATTACCAGGAACTCTGTCCCAACTAAACACACTCGTGATTCCAAAGCCTCTGTCGGGGGATGAAATCCTGCATCAATGTAAAGACTCATTGGTCAAAATAAAAGGTGCGGCAAAATATGATAATATTTACAAAATATAAGGAATAAAAGTCATCCACAAACTTACACACACGTATAAATATATAAATATATCTATTTATGTATAATATGTATATTGTTTCTATATATATATATATATATATATAAAACCTGTATATATCAAGCTTCTATATATACATACATATATACATATATATACATATATACATACATACACATATACACACACACACTAAGTGGGACCCATTGGGTCCCAGCCCCAAGGCAACCCATTCCCCAATGCAATATTCCACCATGGTGTGGGGGAGGGGGTGGTGTGAGGGAGGTGGGTGGAGTGGGGGAGGGGGGGGTGGTATGGTGGAGGGGAGTGGTGTGGGGTGTGGGGGAGGGAGGGGGTGTTGGGGGGGGTTGTGGGGAAGGGGGTGTGGGGGAGTGGGGAGTGTGGGGTGAGGGGGTGTGTGTGGGGTAGGGGGTTATGGGGGTCGGAGGGGGGTGTGGGGGAAGGAGGGGGTGTGTTGCGGGGGGTGTATGGGGCAGGGGGCAGTGTGGGCGGTGGGGGAGTGGTGGTGTGGGGGCGAGGGAGTGGTTTGGGGGGAGGGGGTGGTGTGGGGGGAGGGGGTGGTGTGTGGGTGTGTAGGGGGTGGGGGGAAGGGGGGAGGAACGGGGGAGGGCTAAAGGTGGGTTCGTGGGGGAGAGGGTGAGGGGGAAGGGGGGGAAGTGGGTAGTGTGCAGGGAGGAGGGGGAGGGGGGAAGGGAGAAGGGGGGAAGAGGGAGTGTGAGGGGGAGAGGGGGGTGTGTGTGAGGAGGAGAGGGGGGTGTGTGTGGGGGGAGGGGGAGGCTGTGATGCCGGTCGCGGCACCACACAGGGGCTTTCCCAACTCCACACAACGGCTTACCCGACTCCACTCTTGCGGACTCAATTAGCACGGCTTGTTTACTCAGCCCCGCCTCCGGGGTTTTTATTCTCCAGCGGTTGCCGGAAGGGGCGTTCCCTTCATGGTGATTGACAGGCAAGAAGACCAATCTGCTGATCTCACAATTTTTTAAACCTCATAACTTTTCTCATATTTCACCGATCGGAACAATGTCTTGGAGTAGAGGAGAGGCAGCCAAAAAATCCTAGCGTTATAGGGCAGCATTTTTGCGCAGATTTAATTACAACGCTTAACTCATCTTGACCGGACACATATATGTGTGTATGTGTGTATGTGTACGTGTATGTGTGTATGTGTGTATATGTATGTATATGTATAAGTATATTTATGTGTGTATGTGTATGGATGTATGTATGTATGTATGTATATATAAACTTTTACACACATATATGTGTGTGTGTGTGGGTGTAAAAGTTTATTTATAGATATGTGTGTATATATAAGCTTTATATATGTAGAAGTTTTATATATATAATATATATAAATAATATACATATTTTGTGCACATGTACATATATATTTGCACAAAATATGTATATTATTTATATATATATATGTGTGTGTGTGTGTGTGTGTATGTGTGTATATATATACAAAATATATACAAAATATATACTAAGTTTTTATATTTTCTTTTTTACTGTGGTGCAGCCTGATGATACAAATGTATGCCTTATGAAATAAAAAAGAGATGTGATGAACGAACAATGAGCAAATATCTCGGTACACATTGGAGGGAATATGGTCTGAACTGTGTACAGTTTAACAGCAGAAAATCTCGGTCAAGCTGAAAGCTTCATTATATAGTGGGAAACTGAAATTTGAAGTAAATATTGGACGTACACAACACGTTCGTCAGCATTCGTTAAAAGAGAGACAGGTTTAGTTACTGTTGGAGTCCCTTTTATAATAAGAAAATTAAAAATAAGAATAAGAACACATTTATTGGCCAAGTATGTACACTTACAAGGAATTTGCATTGGTGCTGCGCTCCGTTGGAAGAAACCTTCCAGAGTGCGTACCAAAATATCAACTCCTATTTGCAATTCATAGTCGTTACAGCGTTTTTTTTTGTTTTTTTTCTCTCCTTTCTAAAGTTCCATTTAACTTTCATCCGATCAATGTTCGTAAATTTTCTTAAATATTCCACAGTAACCCACTAGAAGTGCATTCGTTCCACTCTATGAGGTATTGACTTGAGCTGTGGATGAGTTGTGGAAAGGAATACTACATTTACAATACGATAGCACCTTATTTATCCCAGGAGGGACATTGATCTGCCAACAGTCATGAAAACACAAAAACACAAAAAATACACAAAACATTTAATTCAAGAGATGAGTGGAAAGGATTGGGGATGTGCAAAGATTGCGGAGGGGGGGTGTAGAGTCGGTTTCAGTCGACCCCACGACAGAAAGGGGAGGAGTTGTACAGTTTGATTGCCACAGGGATGAAGGATCTCCTGTAGCATTCGGTGCTGCATCTCGGTGGAACCGTTCTGTTGCTGAAGTTACTCCTCAGGTTGACCAGTGTGCCATGGAGGGGGTGGGCTGTATGGTCCAAGATGCTCCGCAGTTTGAGGAGTATCTTCCCCTCCAAGACCACCTCCCATGAATCCAGCCTTCCTGATGAGTTTGTTAATTCTATTGGTGTCCGCGGCAGCGAAGAAGATGGCGCTGGCTACCATCAATTGGTGGAACATTTGCAGCATCTTACTGCAGACGTTGAAGGAGCGCTTTGGTCATACATACAAACTGCAATACAAACCAGGAACACTCTGCACTACACCACTCAATGTAACAAAATACCACAACATTTGGGCACCCAGAATTCATAAATTAATAAATCATAGGAGCAGAATTTGCCCATCAAATGTCCCAGAGATGGCCTTAAACAGCCCACAGTTACATAGAGCACACTTTATATGCCAGTGCCATTTGTATAATCCTCAGGGCACTGAGCACTGTCTTGAACACTGGCTTCAAGACAGCACCAAGTTTCCACAGCAGTCATCTTCGTACCAAACCTGGATGAGATTTCTTACTTATTTCCAATCAGTACCAGGTTCGGAGAGACTTTGTGGAGTGCAGCATGCTTGTTGGACCAACATGGACCACTTCACACAAGGAGCAAGAAGAAACGTCCCTCCGAACAAGATGCACGGAATGTACACACCTTCTATGGGGGTTTAAGGGCATTTGTGCACACAACTGTGCCCCGGTGTCTGCAACTTCAGCCCAGCCCACTGCAAAAATAACGCAAGGCACGTTTACTTTGGAGGGCAGACAGTTTGAAGAAAGGTCTTGACACAAAACGTCACCCTTTCCTTCTATCCAGAGATGCTGCCTGTCCCGCTGAGTTACTCCAGCATTTTGCGTCTATCTTTGGAGTGAACCAGCATCTGCAGTTCCTTCCTACACCTACAGTCCACTTGTTCTTTTTGTACACAGTGAGCACATGGAACAAGTTGGAAAATATTTCCTTCGATCTTAATGCAATCTATTTTTCTCTGGAGCAGAGAGAGGAAGAAGCTAAAGAGGATCTTATTGAAACATAAGATTGTTAAAGGTTTGGACACGCTTGAGGCAGGAAACATGTTCCCGATGTTAGGGTAGTCCAGAACCAGGGGCCATCGTTTAAGAATAAGGGGTAAGGCATTTAGAACGGAGATGAGGAAACACTTTTTCACACAGAGAGTTGTGAGTCTGTGGAATTCTCTGCCTCAGAGAGCGGTGGAGGCCTGTTCTCTGGATACTTTCAAGGGAGAGCTTGATAGAGCTCTTAAAGATAGCGGAGTCGGGGTACATGGGGAGTAGGCAGGAACGGTGTTCTGATTGTGGATGATCAGCCATGATCACATTGAATGGCAGTGCTGGCTTGAAGGGCCGAATAGCCAACTCCTGCACCTATTTTCTATTGTCTAAAAATGGGAGCAAAGGGCCAAAAAATAACTGTCGGAAAGAACTGCAGGTACTGATTTAAATCAAAGGTAGACACAAAATGCTGGGGTAACTCAGCGGGACAGGCAGCATCTCTGGAGAAGGGTCTCGACCCGAAACGTCACCCTTTCCTTCTCTCCAGAGATGCAGCCTGTCCCGCTGAGTTACTCCAGCATTTTGCATTTGCCAAAAAATAACTGATAGGCAAAACAGACAGAACCAGAAATCAGGCTGGTTTAAATCTTTTTTTTTTCCGTCTTAAGTTTCTTATATTTAATAACATTTACAGTTTTACCTTTTGAATACTGTACATTTTAATCAAGCTTGCGGGAAAGTAATCTCTTTCATCACACGGTATCAGTCTGTCAAGCCATCCAGACAAATGCATGCCATCCCTTCAGCACCTTGACCTGAAAAAGCTGGAGGCACCACTTAATTTTCACCTTCATTTACAATTTTTTTAAACTCTGACAGCCAGCATGACTTGAAAATAGATTGGCTGCTCACTTAGCAGTCATTAAAACACAGCTGCTAATGATGTTTATTTAACTCTTTCTCATGAAATTGGGTTGAATCAATAAGGGGTGTCGGGATAATCACCCAGAATCTTGACATTAAGAATGTTAAGCTATTTATATGGGATCGCCGAAGCAATGTGGCAGAGATTTAAATATTTCCTCTCACCCAGTGTCATCTCCAATTTTACATTCTGCAGACAATTCGTTAATAGACAATAGACAATAGGTGCAGGAGTAGGCCATTCAATGTGATCATGGCTGATCATCGAGCCAGCACCGTCATTCAATGTGATCATGGCTGATCATCCCCAATCAGTACCCCGTTCCTGCCTTCTCCCCATATCCCCTGACTCGGGTATTTTTAAGAGCCCTATCTAGCTCTCTCTTGAAAGCATCCAGAGAACCTGCCTCCACCGCCCTCCGAGGCAGAGAATTCCACAGACTCACCACTCTCTGTGAGAAAGAGTGTTTCCTCGCCTCCGTTCTAAATGGCTTACTCCTTATTCTTAAACTGTGGCGCCTGGTTCTGGACTCCCCCAACATTGGGAACATGTTTCCTGCCGCCAGCGTGTCCAAGCCCATAACAATCTTATATGTTTCAATGAGATATCCTCTCATCCTTCTAAACTACAGAGTGTACAAGCCCAACTGCTACATTCTCTCAGCATATGACAGCCCCGCCATCCCGGGAATTAACCTCGTAAAACTACGCTGCACTCCCTCAATAGCAAGAATGTCCTTCCTCAAATAACGCTGCTCTTTCTCATTTTAGTTGATTGTTTGGATACACAAGGATGGAGATTTTGCCAGGATGTGCCCAAAATCAATGGATCCTGATACAGGAGGGGAAATGAAATGGTCGATTTAGTAATAAAGGCTGCCTGCAAGTAAGAACCCGACAGTCCTTTCAGGTGAGGCAGAGATTCACTTGCATCTCCTCCAACCTCATCTACTCTTTCTGCTGTTCCAGGTGTGAGCTCCTGTATATCGGCGAGACCCAGCGCAGGCTGGGTGATCGTTTCGCTGAATGCCTCTGCTCAGTCCACCTAGACCTATGCGATCTCCCTGTTGATAAACACTTTAACTTTCCCTCCCACATTGACATTTCTATCCTGAGCCTCCTCCACTGTCAGAGTGAGGCCCAACGCAAATTGGAGGAAAACAACTCATATTGCACTTGAGCAGCTTACAACCCAGCGGTATGAACATTGATTTATCTGACTTCACATAAGCCTTGCTTTCCCTCTCTCTCTGTCTCTCCTCCATCCTAGTTCTCCGACTAGTTTCACTGGCCTTCTGATTAATATAACCGATTAATATTACTGATTAATATTACTGCCTCCTTGCCACCATCCCATCAGCCAACAATGATCCATTCTACATTTCCTTGTCTTGTCTTCACACCTTACCCTTTCATATCTCTAGTTTCCCATCCCCTGAGTCCCAGTCTGAAGAAGGGTCTCGATCCGAATGGTCACCAATTCCTTCTCTCCAGGGATGCTTCCTGTCCCACTGAATTACTCCACCATTTTGTGTCTACCTTCAGTGTAAACTGCTGTCTGCAGTTCCTTCCTACACATGAACTTAATTGTTCCGTGTTCGGTAGATATGACAATTACACACTCTTGACTTTTGAAGGGTGGAGACAGTGGGATAGTAACAAAGGCTGGAGGTGATAAGTTGAAAAGACAAAGGTTGTAATGGTAGAAACTGATTAAAAAAGAAAGGTGAGGGGTGAAATGCAGAACCAGAGGGAGGGATAGCAAGTGGATAAGAAATGGAGGTGGGGGCAGGGGGGGGGGGGGGGGGGGGGATTAAAGGGCCTGTCCCACTTAGGCAACTTATTTTGCGAGTGCAGGCGCCAGTCATAGTCTTGTTGAATCGCTGAAAAAGTGAATATATCAAACGCATCCTACGACTATGTAGGAGACATCCTACGACTATGTAGGGCAATCTACGACTATCTACGACTTAATCGCCAATGCACTCATGACAATTGGCGCCCCAATAGTGGGGACTGAAAACGACCACCATCGACTTACAGATGGCTACACCCATGATCACAGAAAGCAAGCTATACGACAGGCTACGACTGGCTACGACTCCATAGTCGTAAGATCACCTAAACATAAATGACATTAGATTTTTCAAACATGTTCTTTTAAATTCAGTGTATTGTTTGTTTGAGATGTATAAAAATTAAAATCCTTTTAAATGCAGTGCATTTGAAGTGCTTGTGTCTGTTTTCTTCATCAAAATAAATGTGAAAAGTCAACCTTTAAATACAGTGCATTCCTTCCTTGTGTTTGGGTGTGTTTCTAAATCTAAATCTTGATCTAAATATAAGAGATATAATGGTGATGACATGAGGGACTACTATGAAAAAGAATGATATGCGTACATCAATTTGAGGACAGGGATTTCCTTTATTGGTAATGAAACATACAAAAGTCTTATAAACAAACAAATGTTGATAACAGGCTGGTGGGTGGTGTTGAGGGTTGTACCCTGCCCCAACGCTGAAGCCGTCTCCTCAGAGCCATGTCTCACACTGTCTGATCCACTGAAAGTAAAATTGCGCAATGACCGCACACTGGAATGACAGCGCATCACGTGCTGTCATTACATACTTTTTTTTTCGCAAATGACGGGTCAGCAAAGGCGATTAACTAAGACTACCTACGACTATCACAGCTACCTATGATTCCGTACGATAAAATGGCGACTCCATTACGACTAGACCTATGACTACAAAAGTATCGATTTTCTCCATGGCGACCAATTTTTGGTCGCAGAAAATTTTTCATCACGTTGAAAATTTTTCGCCGACCACACTGAGGCCGCGACTTGTTCCCAGAATGCAGGAACTCCTCGCGACCATGAAGGAGACTCACCTGCTCATGTGGTGAGCAGGTGGCGATCTTGTGGCGAGCGCAGAGTATCCTGCACTCGTCTAAGTGGGACAGGCCCTTAAGGGATCTGGAGAGCTTTCATGACTGTTCCAGAGAGGAGATAGCCCTCAACAGATGCAGTCTGACCCACTGAGATCCTCTAGCAGTTTGTGCTTTGCTAAATGTTCCAGCAGTTGCTATCTTTATGGGCCTATCCCACTTACGCAACTTTTTGGGTGACCACAGGAGACTATGAGGTCGCCACAAGGTCGCCACATGTTCGCCGGAGGTTGCCAGGGTGTCGTCTGCATGGTGGTGAGTAGTTCCCGCATTCTCGTAACTAGTCACGGCTTCATTCTGGTCGCCGCTAATTTTTCAACATGGTCAGAAATTCGCGGCAACCAGAATTTTGACGCCATGGAGAGTAACGAGAATTCTCATGCCATAGGTGCAGTGGTAGTGGGTCGCCAGGAGGTCAAAGATTGTCGTAGATTGTCGCCGGTGTTGACCGGTGAATTTCATTGGCTCATTGGGAAAAGAAAACGTAAACAGCAATTTTCAGAACCAAGGATAACCGACCGGTAATAATGTCTGCCAAGCTTCACAGCCGTGTGTGTGTGTGTGTGTGTGTGTGTGTGTGTGTGTGTGTGTGTGTGTGTGTGTGTGTGTGTGTGTGTGTGTGTGTGTGTGTGTGTGTGTGTGTGTGTATGTGTTCCACTTTGACAGTCCCCATCCCAGTCGCAAGTTTTTCAGCGCCCTGCTACGACTTGACAGTCGCCGGCTGTCGCCTGAAAGATCGCCTAAGTGGGACCGGCCCATTAGTGTTTCTATTGAATGTTTCAGCATCAGCTTAACTGTCCATCCAGCAGCTCTGTTTCCATTGTAGATTCCACAACTTCAATGCTCTTGGTTCCCTCTCAAGTCAGGTTTGCATTAATAGTCTTCTGAAACTGTCACTTAGCAAATGCTGACCCTGGAGCAAAACACAAAGTGCTGGGGTAACTCAGCAGGTCAAGCAGCATCTCTGGAGGTCATGGGCTGACTGACCTTCCTGCAGAGCTGCTGACTCTTAGCATTGCAGTCATCCCGGTGGCATCCTATTCCACCAGGTGGCGCTTCGATGGCAGCCCAGCTTACATTCTGTCTGTCCTTTTCGTCTTTTTTTTGTTATTTTTAGAAAGTATAGGTTAATGTTCTCCGGTTTGTTTTATGTGGTGGGTGGGCGGGGAGGTCAGGGGAAACCTTTTGTCAATCTCTTACCTAGCCGGAGATGTGATTGTTATCCAGATCGTATCTCCGGTCGCTCTGCGGCCTAACATCATGGAGCTGAAGGACTTGCTCGGGACACACTTTGAGCCCCACTGCGGGGCGTGGACTTACCATCGGAGCTGATTCCTTGCCTGGGATTGATGCTCGAACTGCGGCCTGCGGACTTTAACAACAAGGAGCTCGCAGTCTCGTGTTGAGAAGCTCAAAAACCGCACGACGTTCGGCTAGCCCCGACCCGGGGTAGATCGCCCGGCTGAGAATCCCACCCGTTGCAGGAGCTTGATAGCCCCGACAAGGAGGCCCGCCGCCGGCTATGGGAGTAAGACTGTCCCATCAACGGAAGGTCAGAGATCCCCGGCCGCTGGAGGACAAAGAAGCCAGAGATTGAACTATTTTTCCATCCATCACAGTGAGGAATGTGGAGGAGTCACTGTGGTGGATGTTTATGTTAAAATGTATTTTGAGTGTTTTGTTGCTTTTTATTGGTATGGCTGTGTGGCAAATCAAATTCCTCATATGTTGGAAAACATACTTGGCTAATAAAGTATGATTATGATTATGATCCTTTCTGATTTTCCAAAGACACATGTGAGGAGAGAAGGTAAGGATTTACGATCCCAATATGGGCAAGTGGGATGAGCATGGACGGGCAATACTATCGGCCTGTATCTGTGCCTTACAACTCGATGATATATGGATTATTGAAAACATATGCTATGCTATGCCCTAACATAAAATGAAAACCACCTGCCAGAATTGGTGGATGTCAGCTGTCCGCCCGAATTACCACTGACCTCTGGAAGAAGGTCCACTTCATCTTGTGGTACAAAGACAAGTCACTCCCTCAGGAAAAGCCTAGCACTGCAACAACCATTTCTGTGGATGTTCCTGACATTAAAACATTCAAAAACATTAAAGAATTATTAAAAAGCACAAATAAACTAAAATTTCAAAAAACAGATCTAAATGAACCAATATTTACCAGAGCCCCTCAGCCAATTTGTGCCATTAAATTCTGGCAAAGCAGACTCCCCACGAGTGTTGGGAATTGCATTTTCCTCCTCTGGAGAATCAATTTCAGGAGCACAATCAGAAAAAACAAGTGTGAAGAGTTGTGTGAACAGGGATTCCACATCGATTTCCCAAATTTTCTGACAGTAAGATGGGCAAATGCTGTTATTTCTCCATAGAATACAGATATGTGAATTGATAGTCCTAGTGCATTTATGGAGTTTTCATATAAAATGGACATGATCTTTAATTTATCTACATATCAAGTTATCAACTCCAAAGAGCCGATGCTCACACCTTTCAGTTTTGGTTTCAAATGATCCGATGTCGGTGACCACAAAGCTCAAAGATGCAAGATATAAGGAACTGTAGATGTTAGGTAACACAAATAAAGACACAAAGTGCTGGAGTAACTCAGCAGTTCATGCAGCATATCTTGAGAACATGGAAAGGTAACGATTCGGGTCAGGACCCTCCTTCAGATACATTCACCTTATCATCATATGTTCTAATCAACAGATTATTATATAAATGCAATGTTACTGTTGGATTGTTGTAGTTGGTCTTGCACACTAATTCCAAATTTGAATTTCAATGCATAATATAAACGTATAGAAATATTAAAAAAGGAAAGTTTTGGAAATTTGATTTAAAGAAACCACCTTCAGCAGTAAATCAGGGATGACATGAAGACTGCATCGTAGAAATCAAATTTCTGTAGATTGTCATTTTTTGACAACTGCATTGTCATTGTTTTCATGAGATCACAAATCAATTGCCTAAACTTGATTAACTTGGCATCACATTCGACACAAACTTTGTAGGCTGACGCTGTACAAGTTATATGTTATAACTCGAGAGAGAATAGGCCTTTTCTGCTCAATCTTTCCTCATAAGAAAGGCCCTCATTGCAGAAACAACCTAGCCAACCTTTGTTGTACTCCCTCTCAGAACAGGAGACAACAGGAACATAACATTTTCTGCAATATTTTAGGTGTGATATCACCAAAACCCTGTGCAGTTTTGGCCACAGTTGTGACCAATACATATAATCCCCTTTGCAATAGCGGCCAATTGGCCTTCTAAATGAATTGTTCTACCTGTGTGCTAACGTTTTTATCTGTAGACATCCAGATCTTTTTGAACACCACCGTTTAGAGCTTGCAAATCATTTAAATAATATTTGTCTCTTCTATTCTTCATCCGAACACAGATAACCTTCCACACTCCACTTTATATGTCATGTTACATTTTGCCTAATCTCTGAACTGGTTGTTATTTATTTTTTGAAAGCACATTGCGTTTTCCTTAACTTAATTTCTCACCTATCTTTGTAAGATGCGCACCACAGGCATGTGAGGAAGGGTAGCTTTTCCTGACCAGGTTTTCCATTGGTGAAATGGAGATCTGAATTGAAGCAGGT
Source organism: Raja brachyura (assembly GCA_963514005.1). The sequence goes on from OY740788.1 coordinate 20,111,018, forward strand.
CCTCAAACACTGAAGTATGGTTACAGATCAGCTCCTGCCCATAAAGTTCCACTGATAGCCTTTGATGGCCAACAGATGTCCACCTTTAACCCTGACACTGTTTTTAGATGTGTAGGAAGGAACTGCAGATGCTGGTTTACACTGAAAATAGACATAAAATGCTGGCAGTAACTCAGCGGGACAGGCAGCACCTCTGGAGACAAGGAATGGGTGACATTTTTGACGAGAACCGTCTTCGGAAGATATTAGTTCACCTGCGCTCACGCGTTAGTTGCAAATATTTTCGAAGGGCGATCCCTCTTCAAAACTGATAATAAAAGAGAACAAAAAGATAAAAAGTAACAGGATATGGGCACATCTGGAGAAGAACCATGAGTGGAATAATGGAACAAAATGTTGTCGTCAAGTAAGCACCAGAAACATTCAAACATCTAATAAACAAGGGTTGTGTAGGTATTCAAGGATTAGAGCTTGTTAACTCGGTTCCTCAGTTAAAGAATGTGTCTCATGTCTGCCATATATTAAAAAGCCAAATGAAATTAGTCTGCATTGTATTTACTAACAGTACAAACTCACTAACTATGCCAGTGACTTCTACTCTGAGTAGAAAGCAGAACAGAACATCTATAATTCTTCTAAATAGGAACAGAGCGGTCCAGAGCTCATTAATGAGAACCAGTTGCCTGCTGATTAACTACGCACCCACTCAACTGCTAACCACAAGCATTCAACGCTGTACAAACACAACAAGTGCAGTCCTAAAATAGGATTACATGCATGCAGTTTACCTGCTGTTATTCAGGATATATATTTTGGAGTTTCAGCGCTGTAGCCCAGAATGTAACTGAAGTAAATCTATAGTAATTATGAGTCAGGTAGTGCTCTAGGTTTGCCTGAACGGGAACCATTTAATATTGATGTGTTCTTTGTCCGTTTTTCCTCGGAAATGTTATTGGGTCCTTCAATTTATTGCAATTGTTGAAACTATTCAACTGTCTCCATGCAATGAGCATGTTTCATATTGGACAAGGTGTTTAAGATCATGGGAGGAATGGATAGGGTGAACTCTTTTATACAGAGTAGGGGAACAAAAACCAAAAGATGTGTGTGAAGGAACTGCAGATGCTGGTTTAAACCGAAGATCGACACAAAATGCTGGTGTAACTCAGTGGGACAAGCAGCATTTCTGGAGAAAAGGAATAGGTGATGTTTCAGGACGAGACCCTTCTTCAGGTCTCTTCGTATTGGTCAGTGGACTGAATTGATATTTGGCCAAACAGAGGATCTCAGGCTAGATCCACAATTGAAGAAATAAAGTCCAACTAGAAACCTGGAAATGTCGGAGTGGGAGTGGGCAATCCAGGCCTTCTGGTCCCTCCACCACACAACACAATCATCCACTTCAGAACACAGTTGTCACCTTCTTTCCACATCCCTTAATTCCCTCTGACATTGAGAAACATATCTATCTCAATCTTGAATATATCTGAGGACCTGGTCTCCGAAGTCCTTACTGCTCTCAAGGTGAGGAAATCTCTCATATTCTCAGTTGCAAATGTCTGGGGTTATGGGGAGAAGGCAGGAGAATGGGGTTAGGAGGGAGAGATAGATCAGCCATGATTGAATGGCAGGGTAGACTTGATGGGCTGAATGGCCTAATTCTGATTCTATCACTTATGAATTTATGACAACCATGATTCTTCAGGCCATGATCTCTGGTCCTGGATTCTCCTTCCACCATGAACTTCCTTCCTGTACCTAGTCTGTTAAGATGGTTTGGGTTTCTCTCCAGTCATCTGTATTCCAGTAAATGTCAGCCCAACACCCCCCCCCCCCTCCCTGAACTCTCCTTACATGTTAGTCCTATCATCCCAGGTATCAGGAAAAGGAAGATGTGAAAAAATGTGTGTAAAATAGCAGAGATGCCTTTTATTGTGTTGTTGTAATTGTTACATGGAAAGGGGAGTCCAATGTCAACAGCCTGCATTGAGTGGTTTTAGTAAGAAAACATGACAAATGATTAGATTCATAATAAATCTTTATATTGCCTAGAATTTCAATAGTTACTGCCTACTGCTTATGAAAATGATGACAGATGCATATAGGGAGCACATTTACAGCAAATGAAATTCCATATATCCAATCACTCTCATTAAACAAGCATGGCCAAATGTGTGGAAAATTAATTTACATCTGAACAAATATCCCCTTTATACAGAAATAATTATTATGGGGGCTATTAACTGATATGTACGCTATATAGGGCTCCGTAAGATACTAAATGTAATCATCCTACACAGATCCAATTAGTTTAATATTTCTACTAAATTCAGTGAAGTACTTTCAGTCATGTATCAGCAATGGTCCTATGTGAACCACCAGAACATTAACATGAATAATATATCTAGGCTTTATCGTGCCGTATCGAAATCCCAGAGAAAAAAAAATTGCTTGGTAGCTGGATAATTGTGAGGTTAACACTGACAAATAATATGGCTTACCAAATACTGGCACCCACTCAGTTGCTAACCACAAGCATTCAACACTGTACAAATACAACAAGTGCTGTCCTAAAGCTCACACTGCACAGTCATGGCTTTGATGTGGTGCTGATGTGTTGAGACAAAACTCCTAAAACAAGTTATTTTAAATTGTGAATTACATTATCATAAAAGTCAACTCCCACCCCACCCTCATAATATGATGTTGAGAGTTCTTCAATTAATTACAAATATTCCAATTATTCAGCAGTCCTCTTCCCAGATGCGGCAACATAGAAATAACTAATTTTGTCTTTCTCTATCGTGTTGTTTTGACATATTTCCTCAATTGTTACTTTGCTTCCAGAAAGGTTCACACAGTGGTCCTCAATTGCTGTAGTCCTTTATCAATCTTGATCTTTAAGATCACATTACATTCTTTATGGCAGCCTCCTTTCAAGAGACCGTATAAAACATTATTTTAGAGGGCATTTATAGCTAATTTCCAAACCGTTTCCAAAAAGATAGTTCAATTGTACAGTATTTTTAGAGACTCGTGTCTCAAAAAAAACTCTTTAGTTCTGTTCAATTTTGTAATGTGTTGAATCCTTCTTATAAGTGTATTGTGGGACATTGGCATGCTCATTTGGACTTAAGAGCATTAAGTGCCTGTCCCAGTTACGCGACTTTTCCGGCGACTGCCGGTACCTGGCATACGTTGTTGCAGGTCAGCGAAAAAGTTCAACATGTTGAAAATTCAGCGGTGACCAGAAAGACGTTACGACTCTTTGGGTGACTGAGGAGACTACTCATGACCATACAGGCGACATCCTGGCAACATGTCGCGGGGTGAAGCATGTATGGCCGTGAGTAGTCGCCCAAAGAGTCGTACCATGTTCTGGTTGCTGCTGGATTTTCAACATGTTGAACATTTTCAGTGACCTGCAACGACGTATGACGGGTGCCGGATGTCACAGAAAAAGTCGCATAAGTGGGATAGGCCCTTTAAGGGATCATTATTGAGGGAGCTGACTCCCTAAATTGAATTAAAGCACAGTACATACAACTTTGCTAATTTGACACAGCTCCTTAAAGTAATAACAACTACACCAAACCCAGTTAATTTAGAAATATAACATTGAAACAAGCCCTTTGGCCCACCAAGTCTATGCTGACCATCGATCACCTATTCACATTAGTTCAAAGTTATCCCATTTTCTCATTCACTCTCTGCACACAATAGGGGCAATTTACAGAGGCCAATGAACCTACGGGCCTGCACATCTTTGGGATGTGGGAGGAAACCGGAGCACCCAGAGGAAACCCACGTGGTCACATGGAGAATGTGCAGTTGCAAATGGACACGGTGTCAGGGGTTATGGGGAGAAGGCAGGAGAATGGGGTTAGGAGGGAGAGATAGATCAGCCATGATTGAATGGCGGAGTAGACCTGATGGGCCAAATTACCTAATTCTTCTCCTATCAATTTATGAACTTATGACAACTTAATTATGGCCTAATTCTGATTCTATCACTTATGAATTTATGACAACCATGATTCTTCAGGCCATGATCTCTGGTCCTGGATTGTCTTTGCACCATGATCATCCTTCCTGTATCTAGTCTGCTAGAATGGTACAGGTTTCTGTGATTTCTCTCCATTCATCTGTATTTCAGTAAATGTAATTCCAACATCCCTCCCCTCCTTAAAGTCTCCTCATATATTTATCCTGTCATCCCGGGTATCAAGAAAAGGAGGATGTTAAAAAAATGTGTGCAAAATAACAGAGATGCCTTTTATTTTGTTGTTTTCATCTTTATATAGAAGGGGGGGTCCAAAGCCATCAGCCTGCTTACAGACACGAACATCTTTAGGATGTGGAAGGAAACCAGAGCACCCGGAGGAAACCCACGCGGTCACAGGGAGAATGCACAAGCTCCACACAGACAACACCCAAGGTCAGGATTGAACCTAGCTCTCTGATGCTGTGAGGCAGGAACTCTACCAACTGCGCCACTGTGCTGCCCATTAAACGTAAAATAAAAGTTACACATAAAGCCAGGCTATACGAGTCGCAACGTTACTGTATTAGAGAAAGAAAATTCAGATCCCTTATCATAACTACTGCTGTGGTTTCTCAGTGATTTTACTTGCCCGGTTGATAACCATGACTTATTCAACAGCTCTATTATTGCTGCCTCACACATTCGAGCAAATGCTTTTTGCTGTGCACAGTTCCTACATTCTTTAAGGTAGCAACTTATATACTCTTTCCAACAGACTTAATTTTAATGCAAATTATCCCAGGAATGAGTGGGTTAACATATGATGAGCTCAGTCAGTCCCCCTCCATATAAAGGAGGAGGACTGACTGAGCTTTATTGCCTTCCACCACAGTGAAGAATGCTGTGGTGGAGGATACACAAAAGGCTGGTGAAACTCAGCGGGTGCAGCAGCATCGAAGGAGCGAAGGAGATAGGCAACGTTTCGGGCCGAAACCCTTTCTCCTCCCATCAGTCTGAAGAAGGGTTTCGGCCTGAAATCTTGCCTATCTCCTTCGCTCCTTAGATGCTGCTGCACCCACTGAGTTTCTCCAGCCTTTTGTGTACCCTCGATTTTCCAGCATCTGCAGTTCCTTCTTTAACACAATTCTGTGGTGGATGTTTGTGTTAAATTCTTTTGTGTATTGTGTGTTCTTTTTTTAAGTGTATCGCTGCTGGCAAATTCATTTCACTGCACCTTTGGGTACATGTGACAAATAAATTTGACTTTGACTTTGACTTTTAACGGCACTGGGCCTATATTCGCTGACGTTTAGAAGAATGACGGGGGACCTCAGTGAAAATAGTGAATAGTGAAAGAATGGTGAAAGGTTTGGACAGAGTGTGTGTGGAGTGGATTTTTCCACTGGTGGGAGAGTTAAGACTAGGGGTCATAGCCTCAGCATTAAAGGACGTTCCTTTAGGAAGGAGATGAGGAGGAATTTCTTTAGTTAGAGGGTGGTGAAACTATGGAATTCATTGTCACAAAAGGCTGTGGAGGGAAAGTCAGTGGATATTTTTAAGGCGGAGATAGATAGATTCTTGATTATTACGGGTGTCAGAGGTTATGGGGAGAAGGCAGGGGAATGGGGTTAGGAGGGAGAGATAGATCAGCCATGATTGAATGGCAGTGTAGACCTGATGGGCCAAATGGCCTAATTCTACTATCACTTATGATCTCATGATCTTAAGATCTTATGAATTGTCAACTGTACATGGTAAAGGTTCACTGAAATAATAATGGGACAGACCTACTCCCTCGTCGAGGTTGTCAGATGCCTGCCTCAGGAGAGATTGTTGGTCACAGCGATAGTTTAGACAATAGACAATAGGTGCAGGAGTAGGCCATTCGGCCTATCGGGCCAGCAATGTGATCATGACTGATCATCCCCAATCAGTACCCCATTCCTGCCATCTCTCCATATCCCGGTTTGTAGGTTAATTGACTTCTATAAAATTGTAAATTGTCCCTAGTGTTTAGAATAGTGCTAGTGTGTGGGGATCACTGGTCAGCGTGGACTTGGTGGGCTGAAGGGGCTGTTTCCATGCTGTGGAAAGTTTAGAGTAAAGCCTAAAGTGGCTAAGATAGAAGAAAAAGTTAGAATAACTTTCTCCCAAAACTTTATCTTAAAAAATATCGATATTTTGAAGCTTTCATGAGTAGAAGTTATGAAAGGGAAAATGAACGGCATTTTAATGTCAGATAATTTCCTGAGCAGTAATTATGAAAGAGTTTTCTCCTCTTCTAAGGCAGTGCCTCAGGATTAAGGATGACCAACTTCCACTCCAGTTTTATGAGTTCTGAGGTGGTTAATGAAGCCACTGTGGGAACCATAGATTCTTACTAAGATGAGGCAAGCAGTGCATCATTAAACATTCACTTACAGTTCATTTGACCAAGTCTAAACATGTCTGGACACAAAATGCTGGAGTAACTCAGCAGGACAGGGAGCATCTCTGAATAGGAATGGGTGACATTTCGGGTCGAGACCCTTCTTCAGACCCGAAAAGTAACCCATTCCTTCTATCCTGACATGCTGCCTGTCCTCACCTTCGACCCCACCAGCCGACAAATCCACATCATCTTCTGACATTTCCGTCACCTCCAACGTGATCCCACCACGAGTCACATCTTCCCATCTCCACCCCTTTCTGCCTTCCGCAGAGACCGCTCCCTCTGCAACTCCTTGGGGTCAGTCATACCTTCCCACCCAAATCATCCCCTCCCCAGGTACTTTCCCATACAACCGCAGGAGATGTAACACCCATTCCTATGCTTTCTCCCACACATCAATAGACAAAAGACAATAGACAATAGGTGCACAAGTAGGCCATTCGGCCCTTCGAGCCAGCACCGCCATTCAATGTGATCATGGCTGTTTATTCCCCAATCAGTACCACGTTCCTGCTTTTCCCCATATCCCCTGACTCCGCTATCTTTAAGAGCCCTATCCAGTTCTCTCTTGAAAGCATCCAGGGAACCTGCCTCTACTGCCCTCGGAGGCAGGGAATTCTACACACTCACAACTCTCTGTGAAAAAAAGTGTTTCCTCGTCTCCATTCTAAATGGCTTACCCCTTATTCTTAAACCGTGCCCCCTGATTCTGGACTCCCCCAACATTGGGAACATGCTTCCTGCCTCCAGCATGTCCAAACCCTTAACAATCTTATATGTTTCAATAAGATCCCCTCTCATCCTTCTAAACTCCAGAGTGTACAAGCCCAGCTGCTTCATTCTCTCAGCATATGACACTCAGTTTCTCACTGAGAACTCACCCCCAGACATACAGTCTGCCAAATTGTTCTTGTTGCTGCATGCAAACATTTAAAAGGTTATGTTTATCATCATGTATGAATTCCTGCACATTATAATATTCTAATAATTCATTATCCCCACAAATACACTTGCACTTACATTGACATTCAATCAATCAAGAGCATACAGTCTGCAGATAGTTCTGAACAAGGGACCTCAATTCCTGTGATAGACGGCATAGGTCAAGTACTTTCACCGCAGAGAGCAGTAGTTCACTTTAACACACAGATACATGAGAACAGGCCACTCAGCCCTGAGAGCATGCTCCACCATTAAATAAGATCATGCCTGAACTGATGATCCTCAATTCTGCATTCTTCCTTCCGCCCTCTGCCCCCGCCCCCTTCCCACCCATGTGTAGTAACATTAAGGACCTGTCCCACTTGGGCGTCATTTGCGTGTCATTTACGCGACAGGCCGGTAGTGATTGACGCGCAACTGTCACGCGAAAATCGTCTAGCAGTACGACAGTCGCCGGCCAAGTGTTCTTGAGGGCCCTGCTTCTTTTGGGAGCCATTTGCGATGTTGTTCGTACTTAGTCTGATCACCGTGGCAATGATTTTCCCAGTGACAAATTTTCTAAACTACTCTTGCTTTATACCCGGGTGGTCACGTGGTGCGGCGCGCAAATGGCGCGCCAACGGCATACGGGGGGGGGCGCAGCGTTACGGACGTTGACGCATGGTGACACATGATAAGTTAGCATAGGCAAGGTTTGTGCATCACCGTGCATAACCATGCGTCACCATGCGCTACACGTATGCTGTCAGTACGTCAGCGTGCGCCATCGATACGTCATCATGCGCAAGGGATACGTCACGCAGGTGGGCTGCGAGGATTTTGATAATTCCAAAATCCTGGGGCGCCATGCATTGCCGCGTGTTACTGCATACGCCACCGCGCCTCACCAAACGCCATGCGCGTGTCACGACGCACCAATCAATTTTTAGGATGTCGCGTAAATGACACGCGAATCACGCCCAAGTGGGACAGGTCCTTTATTTATCAAAAATACATCTTGCTCTGCATTAAAATATTCAAAGATATTGCTCCCATTGTCCTTTGAGGAAGAGAATTCCAAAAAATTAATTGGTAGGAAAGAACTGCAGATGCTGGTTTACACCGAAGATAGACACAAAATGTTGGAGTAACATAAATTGCTGGAGCAACACAAAATACTGCAGTAACACAAAATGTTGGAGTAACACAAAATGCTGGAGTAACAAAATGCAGGATCCAGAGATGTTGCCTGTCCTGCTGAGTTACCCTAGCATTTTGTGCCTATCTTCCAAGAATTCATGTTCCTTTGAGAGAAGAAAAAAACCACCTAATTTGTGTCGTGAATTGGTGACCTTTATTTTTTTATGGAAACTCCTCATTCTCCAATCTCCCACAAAAGTTCACATGTTTTAGTTCAGTTTAGTTTGGAGATTCAGCGCAGAAACAGGCACTTCAGCCCACCAAGTCCGCAACGACCAGCAATCCACGCACACTAACACTACACACTCGGGACAATTTTACATTTGTATACTTATACCAAGCCAATTAATCTACAAACCAGTACATCTTTGGTGTGTGGGAGGAAACCAAAGATCTCGGAGAAAACGCACGCAGGTCATGGGGAGAATGTGCAAACTCCGTACAGATAGCACCCGTAGTCAGGATCGAACCCAGTTCTCTGGCAACTCTACCGCTGCGCCATTGTGCCGCCCTAGGATGTTCTCTATAACAATCATCTCAACACTCATCAGAATCTTATATGTTCAATTAATCCCCTCTAACTTGCCTACAACCTGATGGTTAGAAGCCTGGTCTGTCCACCTTTCCTCATAAGGTAACCTTTGCAATTATCTGTAAACCTTCTGTGAACTGCATCCATTGCTGTATAATAAACCTTCTGTAAACATGCTTCCTAAATAAGAAGACCAATACTATACAAAGTACTCCAGTTATGGTCACACCAATGCTGAATATAACTGAAGCATAAACCCTTCTTTTGTATTCAAACCCCTTGCATTAAACAATAACATTCTGATGATGGGACATTCTGAAATGGGAAAATCGGACTACCTTAGATGGGACACTTTGGTCGACGTTGGCATGAAGGGCCTGTTTCCGTGACGTATGGCTCCCTGACTTTTACAATTTCACAATTACTTGAATACTAGTAATCTGGTAGAAACTCACTGGTCCCTCAGCATCCCAGAGCGCAGTAATCTCTCACCATTTAGAGCACCTGTTTCCCTTGTTTTACTTCATTCGCCGTTTGCAACTCCTTACTCATTCCAAAAATTTCAGGGTCCAAATTTATTATACTGCAAAATTGTGGAGAATAATTTTACAGCTCAGAATTATTTAAGATTTTTAAATGTTTCTTTTTGAATGTGTTCTTTCTCGTTGATGTTTAGTTCAGATCACAGCAGGAAACAGGCCCTTCGGCCCCCCGAGTCCGCACCGACCAGCGATCCCTGCACATTAACACTACCCTACACATACTGGGGACAATTTAACGTTTATAACCAAGCCAATTAACATCTTTGAAGTGTGGGGGGGAGGGGGCAACAGATGATCTCGGAGAAAACTGACCCAGGTCATGGGGAGAACATACAAACTCCATACAGACAGCACCCACAGCCAGGATCGAACCCAGATCTCTGGTGCTGTAAAGCGATAGCTCAAAGCTATGCCTCCATGCCGCCACTGTCTGTAACAGTATTAGTCCCAATTAGTCCTTCACTTAGATATTTTCAGACATGGCTGTATTTTATCAATCTCCTGGAAAAAAATAATTAAAGCAAAATTAGAGTTCTATGGAATTTATATTTAATGTGCCTCAAATATCTAATCCTTAGATCTATTTTTAAATTAGTTAATTCATCCTCTTAATAAAAATTGCTTCCACCATCCGGCATAAGTAATTAACCCTTAGAGTGCCCCAGGTGATTCAGCAATCCATTCATCCTGCCTGAGCTGCCAGCAGTGCATTCAAGGAGCCAAGTTGGTCAAAATATGAAAGCATGTGCTGTGATGTTCTTGTGCAATTAACCCATGCCTGTTTAACACAGCACCAAAACACACATGCAACTCACACTGCCTGCTCACTGCCATGATTCCAGTGGCTGCTCTGAAGAAGGACCTGACCTGAAGCACTGTCTGCATTGACGCACTGGTCATGACTGATCCTTCTTCTGACATACAGGTCAACTTGACGAGCACCTGCAGCAACAGACTGGTTCCAGCAAGATGCAGCACAGAACACCACAGGAGATCCTCCTGTGGTGGGGTAGGCTAATGGGCCTGTCCCACTTAGGTGATTTTCTGGGCGACTACACGTTGAAAAAATTTTACAACAATTTTTGTTGTCGTAGGTGTTGTCGTAGGTGCTGTTGTAGGTTATCGGCAGGTGTTGTAGGTGAATTCCATTAAAATTAGTTTCTGCCAGTCGCCTGTAGTCGCCCAGTTCTATTGTATCATATTGTATCGTATCGTATATGCGTCCTCCAGAGATCCCCTCCAACCCATTGAGTTACTCTATCACTTTGTGTTCTATGCCAGTCTTAACCCATCACCCAGGGGCCAAGTTTCATTCCTTGCTGATCCAATTCATCCAGCTAATGGTGATTTAAGTCAACCTCAATTTACAGCCTCTGAAGAAGCTCAAATTGGTGGTGGGAATCATTCTATAGGCCGTAGCAGCTTACAGAACATGGATGTGAGTGTATTGTCGAGTAGCATTTCTGGGGTGGAGGTGGAGGGGAGTGGGCTTCTACCCACAGGAACTCAGCCCAACCTGGAAAGGGGAATGCACAAGAACTACATGATCCAGACCAATGAATACATCTTCAAATGCTGTTCTCAACCCTGCACCAACAGCCTCAGTCAGGTTGTACCACACCCCCATCACGCAATATCAATCAGCACTCCCAACTAAAGGGGCTGTCCCATTGTGCGATCCAATTCAAGTGTTCTCCTGAGTTTCCCCTGGTTCGAACTCAGAGAATTACGGTAATAGCCGCTCGTAGGTACTTGGGGCTCTCGTGGACATTTTTCAACATGTTGAAAAATCTTCACGAGTCGTCATGAGCTTACCGCGTTTCCCGAGTACCAGCCGATAGCATTACGAGCCACTAAGTGACGTCCCGTGACGTACCCGCAAATTACATTCTACGTGCTTACCACGAGTTTGATTTTTTTTTAAACTTGGGAGAGCTCTTGAACGAACTCGTACAGTGGGACAGGCCCTAAATGATCACAAGCCAAACCACGAGTCACACACAGTTCTTATCAAGGTTTGAAAATCCACACCCACATCTCTTATTTCCATACACTGCCATTGATTTGAGCATTGGTAGACACAAAATGCTGGAGTAACTCAGAGGGAAAGGTAGCATCTCTGGAGAGGACGTTGGGTGACGTTTCGGATCGAGACCTTCTTCTGACTAATGTCAGGGGAGTGGGCGGTTGATTTAATTATTGGTTTAAGCATGATGGGTTCACCACCCAGAGATGTTGCGAGATATTCATCCCCAATTTCTTGCAGGACAAAGAGACACTCATTCAGCGCCAACTACAGCAAGTCAGCAGGAGATATGTGGCATCTCACCCACTGCAGTGCAGATGCTGACCATTGCTGGAGTAGCGATTACAGTCTGGCAATCGGAGCCACAGCAAGACTGTTGAAATGTACCTTAAGGGCCTGTCCCTCTTAGGTGATTTTTTAGGTGACTGCCGGCGACTGTCATAGTCATAGCACGTCGCCGAAAAACCGGCGACTGGACTCCCCTACAACAATGTCTACGACAATGTCTACAACAAGCTACCACCTAGTTGATGTCAAGCTACGGCAAGCTACCGACAACCGGCGACCCATTCGGACGTCCACCTACGACCACACCTACGACAACCTACAACCATACAGGCAACAACCTACGACAACCAAAGTCAACCTATGTCCACTCGCAACAAGCTACGACGAGCTACGACCCTGTCAGCAATAACTGAAGACAACTGAAGACAATTCAGTCGCCGGTACCTGTTGACGTAGGTAGTCGCCAATGGAATTCACCAAAGTCAGTACCCCGCGACAACCAACATCACCTGGCAACAACCTACATCATCCTGGTGACAACCTACGACAGCACCTACGACAGACAAGCTACGTCAAGCCCACAGTCACCGACTGTCGCCAAAATGTTTTGAACATTTCAAAATCCAGCAGTGACCAGAAAAATGCCATGACTCTTTGGGCGACTGAGGAGACTACTCACGACCACACATGTGACCATGTGGCGACTGCCTGGTCGCCGGCAATCGCCAAAAAATTGCCTAAGTGGGACAGGCCCTTAATGCTAGAAAACAAGCTCACATTCCAATTCCCCCACACCACTTCCCAAAAACTCTTCTCATTTGTGAGTCACAGATGGCATGAACACACGTCATAAGATCATAAGTGATAGGAGTAGGAGATAAGTGATAGGGCATATGGCCCAACAAGTCTATTCTGCCATTCAATCATAGCTGATCCAGCTCTCCCTGCTAACCCCATTCTCCTGCCTTCTCCCCAGAACCCCTGATACACTCTGACACATCTCTAACTCACCCACCCCTCACCATGGTTCCATCCCCAAGCAATTCAACTTGTGGTTGGCCAGGAAGTCCAGCTTGGCTAGACAGTGGTTCAAGAGCAGGAGAACGTGGATGTTGGGTGGATGTTCTCATGGATGATCTCCTGCAGGAGAATCGCTTGGGCAGCATGCAACCCAGCAGTAGGGCTATCGATTTCTCTAACTTCAACTAACCCTTGCATCGCCTCTCACTCCGTCACTCCCCCCACCCAAGTCATCTACTAGCTTCAAAGTCATCTTGTTGTGACTCATTGTAACTCGTTCTCACCTAGTCCACAGCCTGTTTCTTTTATCATCATTACTTTTTTGCATATCTTTCATTCATTTGTTTTATATCTCTCTACATCACCGACTATATCTCTTGTTTCCCTTTCCCCTGACTCTCACACTGAAGAAGGGTCTCGACCCGAAGCGTTAACTGCTCCTTTTCTCCAGAGGTGTTGCCTGACCCGCTGAGTTACTCCAGCTTTTTGTGTCTATCTTAAACCAGCATCTGCAGTTCCTTCCTACACATGGATGTAGGCATTCAACCACTTGATCCAACATTCATCGTCACAAGCTCAGATACCAAAAATATCCCAGGGAGTGAATGTGTCAATCCACACCCGGTCATGGAATCATGGAGTGATAATGTAAATCCTGGCTAATACAGAGCAGCCACAGCACCAAAATGTAGTAAGGACTCATGTATTGTTAGGCCATTTTGGTCAAGTCTGACGTGCTCTGCAGAAATAAGACAAGCTTCTGAATGGTGCCAGTAAGTCTAGTACCCAGATCAGTGTTGCATATTCAACTGACAAAATGAATGTGATTTCTGCAGAGAACCTCCAAGGAAGTGTAAAATGCATGAAGCTGATTGGATTAATGCAAACTAAGTGTACATATTGTAAATAATGCTGCAAGACAGTTATGCCCCTGTCCCACTTAGGAAACCTGAACGGAAACCTCTGGTGATCTTGCCTGCGACCCAAGGTTTCCATGAGGTCGCCGGGGGTTTTGGTCACTCGCTCTTTGCTACCGACCAAAACACACACACACATCGCGAAGGTGGGGGCCATAGAGTGCAGAGGAGCGCTGTCTGCACGATGAAGAGGAAGGTAAAAATCCTGAAAAGGGAGGGAGAGGAGCCTGAGGTCGTGGTGCATATTGGTACCAATGACATAGGTAGAAAAAGAGAAGAGGTCCAGAAAGGAGAAATTAGGGAGTTAGGAAGAGAGTTAAGGAAAAGGACGGCAAAGGTAACATTCTCAGGATTACTGCCTGTGCCATGCGACAGTGAGAGTAGGAATGGAGCGAGGTGGAGGATAAATGTGTGGCTGAAGGACTAGTGCAGAGGGCAGGGATTCAAGTTTCTGGATCATTGGAACCTCTTTTGGGGAAGGAGTAACCTGTATAAAAAGGACGGGTTACACTTGAACCCGAGGGGGACCAGTATCCTGGCGGAGAGATTTGCAAAGGCTACTGGGGAGACTTTAAACTAGAACGGTTGGGGGGAGGGACTCAAATATATAAAGCTAGTAGACAGTGTCTGAGGCAGGAGGCAGAGAAGGGAAGCACTCATACCCAACATGTAGGGGCGAAAGAAGAAAAAAATAATAAACAGAGAATAAGAGGTGGTGGGTTTCTTAAATGTTTGAGCAGAGAGAAAGAGGGGTATAACATGAGGGTAGAAGCAATTGGTAGCAAGGTGAAAAGTAAAAGTGGCAGGCAGACAAATCCAGGGCAAAATTCAAAAAGGGCCGCTTTTCAATATAATTGTATAAGGAGTAAGAGTGTTGGAAAACGAGCCTGAAGGCTTTGTGTCTCAATGCAAGGAGCATTCAAAAAAAGGTGGATGAGCTGAAGATGCAGATAGCTATTAATGACTATGATATAGTTGGGATCACGGAGACATGGCTCCAGGGTGACCAAGGCTGGGAGCTGAACATCCAGGGATATTCAATATTCAGGAGGGATATACAGAAAGGTAAAGGAGGTGGGGTAGCGTTGCTGGTTAGAGAGAAGATTAATGCAATAGAAAGGAAGAACATTAGCTTGGAGGATGTGGAATCGATATGTGTAGAGCTGCGAAACACTAAGGGGCAGAAAACGCTAGGGGGAGTTGTGTACGGGCCACCTAACAGTAGTAGTGGATTTGGGGATGGCATCAAACAGGAAATTAGAAATGCGTGCAACAAAGGCAAAACAGTTATAATGGGTGACTTCAATCTACATATAGATTGGGTGAATCAAATTGGCAGGGGTGCTGAGGAAGAGGATTTCTTGGAATGTATGTGGGATAGTTTTAAAAACCAACATGTAGAGGAACCAACGAGAGAGCAGGTTATTCTAGACTGGGTATTGAGTAATGAGGAAGGGTTAGTTAGCAGTCTTGTTGTGCGTGGCCCCTTGGGCAAGAGTGATCATAATATAGTTGAGTTCTTCATTAGGATGGAGAGTGACATAATTAATTCAGAAACAAGGGTTCTGAACTTAAAGAAAGGTAACTTTGAAGGTATGAGACGTGAATTGGCCAAGATAGACTGGCAATTGATTCTTAAAGGGTTGACAGTGCAATGGAAGGCATTTAAAGACTGCATGGATGAACTACAACAATTGTTCATCCCAGTTTGGCAAAAGAATAAATCAGGGAAGCTTGTACATCAGTGGATAACAAGGGAAATCAGGGATAGTATCAAAACAAAAGATGAAGCATACAAATTAGCCATAAAAAGCAACCTACCAGAGGACTGGGGAAAAAAATCAGAGTCCAGCAGAGGAGGACAAAGGTTTTTATAGATATGTGAAGAGAAAAGGATTAGTTAAAACAAATGTAGGTCCCTTGCAGTCATAAACAGGTGAATTGATCATGGGGAACAATGACATGGCCGACCAATTGAATAACTACTTTGGTTCTGTCTTCACTAAGGAAGACATAAATAATTTGCCGGAAATAGCAGGGGACTGGGGGTCAAATAAGATGGAGGAACTGAGTAAAATCCAGTTTAGTCGGGAAGTGGTGTTGGGTAAATTGCACGGATTAAAGGCCGATAAATCCCCCGGGCCAGATAGGCTGCATCTCAGAGTACTCAAGGAAGTAGCCACAGAAATAGTGGATGCATTAGTGATAATTTTTCAAAACTTTTCAACGTAGTTCCTGAGGATTGGAGGGTAGCTAATGTAACCCCATTTTTAAAAAAGAAGAGCAAAAACGGGGAATTACAGACAAGTTAGTCTAACATCGGTAGTGGGGAAACTGCTAGAGTCAGTTATTAAAGATGGGATAGCAGCACATTTGGAAAGTGGTGAAATCATTGGACAAAGTCAGCATGGATTTACAAAAGGTAAATCATGTCTGACGAATCTTATAGAATTTTTCGAGGATGTAACTAGTAGAGTGGATAAGGGAGAAGCAGTGGATGTGTTATATCTGGACTTTCAGAAGGCTTTCGACAAGGTCCCACATAAGAGATTAGTATACAAACTTAAAGCATACGGTATTGGGAGTTCAGTATTGATGTGGATAGAGAACTGGCTGGCAGACAGGAAGCAAAGAGTAGAAGTAAACGGGTCCTTTTCAGAATGGCAGGCAGTGACTAGTGGGGTACCGCAAGGTTCAGTGCTGGGACCCCAGCTATTTACAATATATATATTATTGATTTGGCCGAGGGAATTGAATGCAACATCTCCAAGTTTGCGGATGACATGAAGCTGGGGGGGCAGTGTTAGGCGTGAGGAGGATGCCAGGAGGCTGCAAGGTGACTTGGATAGGCTGGGTGAGTGGGAAAATGCATGGCAGATGCAGTATAAAGTGGATAAATGTGAGGTTATCCACTTTGGTGGCAAAAACAGGAGGGTAGACTATTATCTGAATGGTGGTCGATTAGGAAAAGTGGAGATGCATCTAGACCTGGGTGTCATGGTACACCAGTCGTTGAAAGTAGGCATGCAGGTGCAGCAGGCAGTGAAGAAAGCGAATGGTATGTTAGCATCCATAGCAAAAGTATTTGAGTATAGGAGCAGGGAGGTTCTACTGCAGTTGTACAGGTTTTTGGTGAGACCACACCTGGAGTATTGCGTACAATTTTGGTCTCCAAATCTGAGGAAAGACATTCTTGCCATAGAGGGGGTACAGAGAAGGTTCACGAGACTGATTCCTGGGATGTCAGGCCTTTCATATGAGGAAAGACTGGATAGACTCGGCTAGTACTCGCTTGAATTTAGAAGATTGAGGGGGGATCTTATAGAAACGTACAAAATTCTTAAGGTGTTGGACAGGCTAACCTGCAGGAAGATTGTTCCCGATGTTGGGGAGGTCCAGAACAAGGGGTCACAATTTAAGGATAAGAGGGAATTCCTTTAGGACCGAGATGAGGAAAACATTTTTCACACAGAGAGTGGTGAGCCTCTGGAATTCTCTACCACAGAAGGTAGTTGAGGCCAGTTCATTGGCTATATTTAAGAGGGAGTTAGATGTGGCCCTTGTGGCTAAAGGGATCAGTGGGTATGGAGAGAAGGCAGGTACAGGATACTGTTGAATGATCAGCCATGATCATATTGAATTGCAGTGCAGGCTCGAAGGGCCGAATGGCCTACTCCTGCACCTATTTTCTATGTTTCTATGTAAACGGCTGCCACAGAGCACAGTAAGTCCTTTAGAGAGTGTTGTGGGGGGGGGGGGGGGGGGGGGAAGAAGGAGAGAGAAGGAGGGAGCAGCAGAGAGAAGCAGAGAGAAGCAGAGAGATGGGAAAGAGAAGAGAGAGAGTAGTTGGGAAAAAAGGAGGGAGAAGGGGAGAGAAGGGGGGGGGGAGAAGGTGTGGAGGCAGTTTCTAAGAAGTTTAATAAAGCATTTTACCTTCCGGTGAGTCTTCTAGGTTGTGAAACTCCAATGAGCCAATCAAAATGGCCGGTCAGCGAAGGAGATTGCCTTTGACTGCCTGTAACTAAATAGCGACCACACTCCACTGGCTTCGACCAAACGGCAACCTATTTTTAGTCGAGGCCAGTTTTGATTATGTTGAAACAATCGAAGCAACCTAGATGAAGCCTCAACCATGCGGAAACCACTTTCGACCATTAGGGAGAGTGGCCAAAACCTCCGGCGACCTCTTGGAAACCTTGGGTCGTGGACAAGGTCACCAGAGGTTTCCATGCAGGTTTCCGAAGTGGGACAGGGTAATTACCCCACTGTTTGTTGATTGGTTGAAATATTAAGCCTAGTAGTGACTGGGATTCCAGATTTTTTTACTCCATCCACTCCACCATTAATAGTAGCTTACAGCACCAGGAGTAGAACAAAGAGGTTAGTCCTGCTATGTAAAGAGGAGGAGAGTGATAGATATAGTGCAACTGCCAGAATATTTTTGCGAGCCTCGACCTAGACAAATTAGACGAGCAGCGAGAAAGAGGAACGAATCATTGAGAAAGTATCGGGAGCCCCCTAGTGAACCGGAAGGCCGGGTGAGACAATAATTGAAGATACTGAGATAGATTTTGATGTGACAGAAAGTCTACAAATTGAACAGATATCCCAGAGACAGTTCGTAGTTAGGGAAGTGCTGAATCCTGCCTTTGATTCGACCAGAGCAGTGGGTGTAAATAAATCCCTTACGACAGACGTCCATACTCCATGGAAGCCCCACAGCAGTACTAAACAAAATCCCTGATAGAAATGTCACCTGCTGCCTTTATAGATTATTTAAGAACCACAATGCATGTATATCATGCAGACTCCCGAGACCTATGGGCGACTATACAACAAATAATTACTCCAGCTGAAAACACCAAATTTCTAGCAGCCCTAGGACACCTGACATATGAAACATTGGCAAACATAACAGTGGATGATAGTGCAAGAGAAGAGGCTGCTTTAACGGTCCTTGCAAACATCCTTCAGAAGCCAATTGATTTAACAAGAATTCTTGAGATAAAACCTAAAAAGGGAGAGGGAGCGGATGAATATTTAGAACAATTCTCAAAATCATACATGGACCAATCAGGTGATTTAAACTACCAAAATGGAGTAAGTTCCCCACAATATTGTGCCATCTTATTGAATTGTCTCCCCACCGTGGTAGCTGACTCAATTAAGACTAATACAGGCTCTGGTCTGAGAACCGCACCAGTCAAATGGCCAGAGTTGTGAGGCACCATTGGAATGATGGTGGTAAACAGGATTATCCTGTGACCAAAAGGAAAACAGAATGTGGTTAAGAAGGAGTGACCAAGCTCTGGCTCAGGACCATGGAGTCCTCAAATGTTAGCAAAGAATGGAATGGGAGAAATTAGAGTCCCAAACCACCCAGAGTACTATTATAATTATACTCCCATTTTAGAACCAATTCTACTGGAATCCAGTGGTAAAAGAAATTCAACAACATTACCTGATCAATGTTATACTTGTGGGGGAATGGAGCCGAGCCTGTCCGACAAGGGAGCGAGTAAGAGAAAGGGGTCAAGGAAAGAATTTCCAGGATCATGGGGAGAGTCGGAATCCTAGAGGATATAGAAACATTCCAAGATCCCAGGAATTATAGGAAATCTTTAGATTCAAAAGGCTTCTGGGATCCAAGAGAACAGAGAGAGATGGTCAGAATGTCAGGAACCAAGAATGCACACATCCTTTACTCGAACCAACCCATTTTCTCAGTCCTGACTTATCAACCCATCCACAAATTGTGGACATGGTAACATGACCCCTAATCTTGAACCTACTCAAGTAATTTACCAAAATGGAAGAATTGGATGTACTATTATAGTCAAAACTGAAGATCATACAAGGAAAAATTGCAAGAAACTCTATAACTGCCCAAGAAAAAACCATAAAGCAAAGAACACTGTAAATCTAGGAGCTTGTTGTATATGTAAACAATTAGGTTATTGGAGTAAAGAATGCCCATCCAGAAAACAGAATATAGCAGAATGAAGGAGAAATCGAGGAGCAGCAAGGAAAGTAAGAAAAGAGACAAAGTAGCTGGTGTCAGAAAAAGAACAAAACTCAACGGAACTCGTATTGGCACTAGGGAAAGAAAGGAATCTGTGCAGGAGGTGTAGGAGTAAGGAATAGGAGCAATTGAAAACTTGTTTAATAACTTTTTGTCGCGTTGTTGTGCCTCAAGGACACTACTAGCTATGAAACACCGTTATCTGGGGCGTGAGGTAAAAGACTACGTGAACCCTCAAGAACGAGCAGAAGACACAGCTCAGTTGATGTGCAATCATCATTTCCATCCAGGTAGCTCAGCAGAGACAGAAACAAACAGAAAAGAAGATGTGATACTGTCCTGTCCCTTTAACATCTACCATCTGGGAAAGGCCAACACACAAAGAAGGCTGCTCCTCGGTATTCCCATTCTTACAAATTCTTACAAATTTAAAAGATCCACATACCCTAGTGCCCAACCGTACCAACATAACATAATATCTGACACCAGTGAAAAGGAAGACCAAAGTCTCAAGAATTTAAAGAAATAGAGACAGCCTGTAGAGACCATTGAGGCAAGCTCCAAACTAAAAGAATTAAAGAAGAAAATCTGGGAATGAATATTCCTCTGTGGTTCAGGGACACCTACTTTCCGCCTAAATTTAGCTGTTAGGAATAAATTGACAAAATTATGAATTAGATCTCTAAAATTGCGTGGTGATGTATTGGAAGGACTTAGAAACTTGAGATTTGGAAATGGTTTATGGGATATGGTTTAGGAGTATTTGAATTTGAGAATTCACCTGGTATTTTTGTTATTGTCTCACCCCCAGACAGACAGCCAGAGATGGGAAGGATTGGTAACAGTCATGAAGGGAAGAATAGAACTTGACAGAGGTCTGGTATTGTAGAACATGAATAAATGTCTAGAGAACGTGAGAGATGGAGTAAAAAGAATAGGGAATGAGGAAGTGCAAGGACAAAGATGCCCTTCAAGAAGCCAAGGATGACCACCAAGAGAAGAGTTACCGGAGAAGAAAGAGTTGACTGAATTAGAAAGTACCAGGGGAGTGGGTACTTGTTGTCAGAGTCAATGTATTCGACCGGTGGATTGAAATTTATCCAACCCCTGATAATAAAGCGGCTACTATCATCAAGGCGTAAAGAAAATTGTCCCTAGATTCGATTCTTAATTGGCTTGATTTAAAATAATGGTCCACAATATATGGAAATTAATTGATGAAATTAAACAGCTGGGAATTCCACAGCAATTGAATTAAATTGTGTTTTTCGACCACAGGCTGTGGAAAAGGGTGAGACGGACCCTAAAACTCAAAAGAGTAAATTAAAGGCTGAGTGAATTTGGCTGAATTGAAGCATTCCCCATGGTTGTTTTGAATAAGAGTCACGCCTGTAGGGAAATCTGGACTGAACCCAGCTGAAATTTATATGAGGAACCTTCATTAGGAGTACATTGGACACTACCATGTGACT
Organism: Raja brachyura; assembly: GCA_963514005.1. The sequence continues at coordinate 20,132,374 of OY740788.1, forward strand.
AGGGAGATAACTGATTACATGTTAGTGTTGATCATAGTATGCGAAAGATCGTATCACAAAATAGTAATAGTATACAGAAAGAGGGCTTTTGGTTAATAGTGGATGATAGGAATGTATGGGAAAGCATCAGTTAAGCATGGATTATAACTTCCTTCATCCCAAGTTCTCTTAGGAATTATAGGTTCAACTATGGATCAAGTGCAGAGGGATTGACAACACAGATGGAGGGGATTTGCACCCATGAAAACCCGGGAGGTGACGACTCATCAGACGGGAATCATGAAGCTACGCCCACGAAAACTCGGGTAGCTTGATGAGATTCTGGGAAGACACATCATCATCTTGTTGTTAATATAATTGATAATGTAACAGTCACCAATGTATCTTTGGTTATCATATACTTGATAAAAGGGAGGAATGTAAATTCTGGCTAAAACAGAGCAGCCATAGCACCAACATTTAGTAGGGATTCATGTATTGTTAGGCCAGTTTGGTCAAGTCTGATGTGTTCTGCAGGAATAAGACAAGCTTCTGAATGGTGCAAGTAAGTCTAGGGCCCAGATCAGTGTTGCATATTCAACTGACAGAATGAATGTGATTTCTGCAGAGATCCACCACGGAAGTATAAAATGCATGAATCTGATTGGATTAATGCAACCTAAGTGTACATATTGTAAATAATGTTGTGAGACAGTTACCCCACTGTTTGTTGATTGGTTAAAATGTTAAGCCTTGGAGGAACTGTTTGAATTCTGGGGTAAATGTTGCATTATTCATGTATGGTGGCTTCCTTCTGGAAGCTTCTTCCAGATACAATATATTTGATACTATGTAATTGGATTGGGGAACTGTCAATAACTGTATAATGTGATTGATATGTGTGATTGGTTTATAGGGGTAGCCTCCCCCAAGTAATTTCACGCCCTTAGTTTGGAAGGGTATAAGAGGGTGGGTAATTCATTGGGGTGGGTTGGTTGATTGTGACTTCTGTTCTGTTTGCACGAGATATTGTTGTCTTTCATGAGTGGATAGGCAACCATCCCTGCAGTTTGTTCGTCAATAAAGTAAGGTTTTTGAACCAGAGTTTGACTTAGTGTTTGACTAAACCAGAGTAAGGGGATAAGTCTAGAACCGGAATTTACAATACAGTGTGGAAACAGGCCCTTCGGCCCAACGTGCTCACACCGGCTAACATGTTCCAGCTACACTCGTCCTACCTGCCCATGTTTAGTCCATATCCCTCTAAACCTGTCCTATCCATGTATCTGGTAGGCAAAAATGCTGGAGAAACTCAGCGGGATCTGCAGCATCTATGGAGCAAAGGAAATAGGCAACGTTTCGGACCGAAACCCTTCATCTTCGGAGGGAGGAGGAGAACTTCTTCAAAGTAGGCATACCTTGAGGAGATATCATAGTGGAGTAGATAAAATGTTCAAGGAGAAACTGCAGATGCTGGAAAAGCACCTGTCAAACTGTTTCTTAAATGTTGGGATAGTCCCAGCCTTAACTATCTCCTCTGACAGCTTATTCCATACACCCATCACCCAATCATTTTCTATAAAATTGACCTGCTCAAAAATGGGGGGATGAAAGCCAGTGAGCAGCAGATCCAAAGCGGAGCAAATGTATGAACATAGATCAACAAGCAATCTGCTGGAGGAACTCAGCAGGAAGAGGGGGAAGCAATCTGCTCAAGCTGAGTTCCTCCAGCAGTTAAGGTCCTACTTGGCGACTTTATTGGTGACCGCCGGCATCATTGACTAACGTATCAGGTCCCCGAAAAATGTGCGGAATGATTCGGAGGGGTGAGGCGGTGATGTGGCGTGATGACGTATGACGCGTGGTGTTTTTTCAAGTGTCGCAACATTTTTTTGTCGCCACTGGATTTTGAAATGTTCAACATCTTTTGGCGACACTGATATGATGCCGGCAGTCGCTGAAAGAAATCGCTGAAAAAGTGGGACAGGCCCTTCAGTTTGTTGCTCCATCTACAGCACCTACAGGCTCAAGTGTCTCCATATGAACATAGAGATTTTTTTTCTTTAGGCATATGTACAAATAACATAGCTGTGAAAAAGAGAAAGTAGGAAATGGCCAAGCATAGCAACAAAGCAAAAGAGTGGATAAGGGAGAAGCAGTGGATGTGTTATATCTGGACTTTCAGAAGGCTTTCGACAAGGTCCCACACAAGAGATTTGTATATAAACTTGCAGCACACGGTATTGGCGGTTCAGTATTGATGTGGATAGAGACTGACTGGCAGACAGGAAGCAAAGAGTAAGAGTGAACGGGTACTTTTCAGGATGGCAGGCAGTGACTAGTGGGGTGCCGCAAAGCTCAGTGCTGGGACCCCAGCTATTTTCAATATATATTAATGATTTGGACGAGGGAATTAAATGCAACATCTCAAAGTTTGCGGATGACATGAAGCTGGGGGGCAGTGCTAGCTATGAGGAGGATGCTAGGAGGCTGCAGGGTGACTTGGATAGGCTGGGTGAGTGGGCAAATGCATGGCAGATGCAGTGTAATGTGGATAAATGTGAGGTTATCCACTTCGGCGGCAAAAACAGGAAAGCAGACTATTATCTAAATGGTGACCAATTAGGAAAAAGGGAGATGCACCGAGACCTGGGTGTCGTGGTACACCAGTCATTGAAAGTAGGCATGCAGGTGCAGCAGGCTGTGAAGAAAGCGAATGGTATGTTGGCATTCATAGCAAAAGGATTTGAGCACAAGAGCAGGGAGGTTCCACTGCAGTTGTACAGGGTCTTGGTGAGGCCACACCTGGAGTATTGCATACAGTTTTGGTCTCCTAATCTGAGGAAAGATATTCTTGCCATAGAGGGAGTACAGAGAAGGTTCACCAGACTGATTCCTGGGATGGCAGGACTTCCATATAAAGAAAGACTGGATAGACTCGGCTTTTACTCGCTGGAATTTAGAAGATTGAAGGGGGATCTCATAGCGACTTACAAAATTCTTAAGGGTTTTGACAGGCTAGATGCAGGAAGATTGTTCCCGATGTTGGGGAAGTCCAGGACAAGGGGTCACAGTTTAAGGATAAGGGGGAAGTATTTTAGGACCAAGATGAGAAAATCATTTTTCACACAGAGAGTGGTGAATTTGTGGAATTCTCTGCCACAGAAAATAGTTGAGGCCAGTTCGTTGGCTATATTTAAGAGGGAGTTAGATGTGGCCCTTGTGGCTAAAGGGATCAGGGGGTATAGAGAGAAGGCAGGTACAGGATACTGAGTTGGAGGATCAGCCATGATCATATTGAATGGCGGTTCAGGCTCGAAGGGCCGAATGGCCTACCCCTGCACCTATTTTCTATGTTTCTATGTTTTTATGAATGCGTAACGTCTTGAGTCGAGACCATTCTTCAGAAGTGCCCTGTACTCCAGGGAAAATCTCTGCTCTCCTTCAAATGGTGCCTTATGGGTCTGTCCCACTTAGGTGACTTTTTAGGCGACCGCAGGAGACTATGCAGTCGCCACATGGTCGCCACATATCCGCGGTTGGTTGCTGGGGAGTCGCCTTCATGGTCATGAGGAGTTCCCGCATTTTGGGAACTAGTCGCGGCCTCATTATGGTCACCACATATTTTTCAACATGTTGAAAAATTAGCAGCCCGACCCGAATGAAGCCACCATGGAAAGTAGCGAGAATTGTCTTGCCGTAGGTGGATCGCCAGGAGGTCCTAGTGGGTTGCCAGGTGGTCGAAGGTTCTCATAGGTTCTCGTAGGTTGTAGCTGGTGCTGATCGGTGAATTTCATTGACTCATTGGGAAAACATTACATAATCAGTAGTTTTCAGAACCAAGGATAGCTGACCGGTAATGTTAAATGTCCGCCAAGCTTCACAGCCGTGTATCTCTGGCTTCATAAAAGTTGTCTCCACTCCTTCTCCCTCCTTCTCCCACCTCTCCCCACCCTCTCCCCACTCTTTTAAAGGACTAACCATACACTAGCCGTCTTAATTACAGCGCCAACCTTCCTGTTCATCACGGTGTGTGTCTCTATCACCTTGGCTTGCATCATGGGAATTTCACTCAGACAGTGCCCCCCCGATTGCCCTTTCTGTGTGTGTGTGTGTGTGTGTGTGTGTGTGTGTGTGTGTGTGTGTGTGTGTGTGTGTGTGTGTGTGTGTGTGTGTGTGTGTGTGTGTGTGTGTGTGTGTGTGTGTGTGTGTGTGTGTGTGTGTTTTTTTCAGGAGACTGCCGGCAAATTGACAGTCACTGGCAGTCACCTGAAAAATCGCCTAAGTGGGACAGGCCCATTAGGATGTTGGTCATCAGCACCAACAGAGGAGAGCACAGACATGTGCAGGCAGGCAAGCAGGGAGCAGTGGCCGGATAACACATAGAGTGCTGGGCTCCTGAAAGTTTCACCAACTCTCTCTACAGCGTGTGCTGCTGAAGAGGTGATCAGAGAGGGAGAGAGAGGCCGGACAGATGTTGGGAAAGAAAGCCTGTGGAACAAGGCAGCTTCAGGATTCACTGCAGCGGTCGTTCCACAGCAAACAAGGAGATCAAAGTTTGTGCGGGGATGGAAGGACAAGGAGCAGGAAATTGCAGGACAGAGAATGCAGCAGGGAGCAATCCCTTAGCATTGTCCTAGATTATTATATCACAATTAATCATCCTGTTAGCCCCATGTATTTAACTCACAGCTAACATTTGGGAAGCTTGCTGCTTGTTGGCAGAGACAAACTAATTATATTTTCATTCCTATCCCTTGTACAAGCAGCGTTTTCAAGAACTCCAAATGCATATGAGTACAACTGCACCTACGTTTGAGTTTTAAGGTCATTTAGGTCCCGTTTAGATAAACTCATCCCCAGAGCATTAAAGGCTAACCATTCCACATAATGAAAAAAAAGCTATTGTTACATAAATCTAGTCGTCGTCACACATCAATAAATCTATTCCATATTCAGTTTTACTAAAAGTGTTCAATAGCGCTGAGCTTTCAGCACATCTTAACAACATTGGACTGCTGCCCTGGGCTCGCGATAATGACAAAAAAGAATTTTTTTCAGAAAACAAGTAGAAACCTGAAAGATTCCACCCTCTGATGCAAAATTAAATAAATGGTGGTCTCCTAGTTACAGAAGACCTATCTCAATTTTATGCAAGTTCTCTCATAATTTAAAACAAAAATTCAAGGTTATAATAATAATAAAATACTAGACTGTGGGACCCGTTGGGTCCCAGCTTCACACGGGACAGCTGGTCCCACAACGCAATATTCCACCTCTCCACCAATTCCAATATTGCTGGCCAGTGGGGGGGGGGGGGTTCTGGAGCGCTATCATGGGTGTTGTGGACCAAAGGGACTGGTTTCCAGAGGGCTAGTGTGGACATTGTGGGCCGGATAGATTCTTGGGCTGGCAACTCAGTCACTGAGGCCAGGCAGCTCAGTCACTCACGCCTGGCAGGCTGGCAGGTTGAGAAACTGCCAGAAATTCTGCCCGAAACAGGCTATTAAACATTACGGATAAGCTCTGAACTACAAAAGACTATATTATTTGTACTATAATTATTTATTGAACACTCACGCACACACCCTCCACCTCACACACTCACACCCTCCACCTCACACACAGTCACACACACACATACACTCTCACACACTCACACACACACTCCACCTCACACACACACACACACATACACTCTCACACACTCACACACTCACACACACATACACTCACACACACACATACACTCACACACATACACTCACTCACACATGCACATATACTCACACGCACACATACACTCACACAAACACATACACACACACTCACTCACACACTCACTCACATACTCACTTACACACACACTCACTCGACCACACACACACTCACACATACACTCACACATACACTCACACATACACTCACACACACACACAGACACACACACACACAGACTCACACACACACACACATACACTCACACACACACATACACTCACACACACATACATACACACACACGCATACACTCACACACATACACTCACACACGCATACACTCACACACACACACCTACATTAACACACACACATACACTCACACACACACACTCACACTCACACACACACACACACCCTGACTCACACACACACACACATACACTCACACACACACACACACACACACATACAAACTCACACACTCACATACACACTCACACACACACACACACATATACAGTCACGTACACACTCACACTCACACACACTGACTCACCATATATATGACAGTAAACTTTCTTGAATCTACTCACACGGCTGAGCGCAGCCTCTCCACTGTGGGGCTTCCGCAGTCAGCGACACTTCCGCAATCAGTGCGACCTCTGCACTTACCGGATATTACGCAATCAGCGCGACCTGTCCACTGAGCGGAGTCACGAAATGAGCGGGACTTTTGGACTAAACACAGTCGGACCTAATAAAGCATTTATTCCTTCCAAACACAGTCGGACCTAATAAAGCATTTATTCCTTCCAAACACAGTCAGACCTAATAAAGCATTTATTCCTTCCAAGCATAGTCGGACCTAATAAAGCATTTATTCCTTCCAAACGCAGTTGGACCTAATAAAGCATTGTAGTTTCAAGCACAGGCAGGGCAGCAGGCCAAACAACTCGTGGCATTGTTATTTCATTTCATTTCATTTCCAATTAAGCATTGCACTTTCAAGCACAGGCAGGGCAGCAGGCCAAACAACTCATGGCATTGTCATTAAAGGCGAACAAATCATTTATTGCAAGTACATTGCAGACTCACAGTTCAGTTAATTCACAGCTTAGAATGACAGTCGTGGCCTCTCTCTCACGATCTTGCAGAGTGACTGACTCACGTCCAGGCATCCGGGGTTTTATAGTCCTGCCCCCACCCCCCCACCCCCCTGAAGGGGCGTAACCTTCATCGCAGTGATTGACAGGCGAGAGGACCAATCAGCTGATCTCAAGGTTTTTAAAACACTCATAACCTTTTTATTTTTAATTGATGAGAAGAATCCTCAGGACTGGCTCAGCGGAGGAGGACTGTGAGCAAGATGGCCAAAAATCACAACAATACAGGGTAGCATTTTTTCTAAAATCAATATACAGCGCAGACAGGAAGTGGTCAAGATGAGACTTTTAATTATATAGATTTTGTGGCAGTCATTAACAGTATATATTCCATTTGTTTATTTATAGATAGTGTTCAGATGAAAATTCTATGAATGTACAAATGCAAGAATGATACTGATTGTTTGCAGAGCAACATGAGATGAGCTGTGGAAAATGGACCATTGCTGACTTATGGAAATGTAAGTTTATTGAGTCTGAAGAAGGGTCTCGACCCAAAAACATCTTCCATTCATTTGCTCCAGAGATGTTGCCTGTTCTGCTGAGTTACTCCAGCTTTTTGTGTCTATCTTCAGTTTAAGGAGTTTAGTTTATTCGCGATAGAGTTGCTGCCTTACAGCAAAATGCAGTGCCAGAGACCCAGGTTTGATCCTGACTATGGTTGCTGTCTGTATGGAATTTGTATGTTCTCCCTGTGATCTGCATGGGTTTTCTCCGAGATCTTCGGTTTCTTCCCACACTCCAAAGATGTACAGGCTTGTAGGTTAATTGGCTTGATAAATTGGCTTGATAAAATGTAAAAATTGTCCAGTATAAAATTGTCCAACTTCCAGTATGGTCCCTGGTGAACTCTTCGGAAGTAATGACCACAAGGTACAAGGTACAAGGTGAAGAGCCTTTTTTTCTGAGTTCTGAGGAATGAAACCCTTACTTAACCCGGGGACCGTAAATAAATCAAATTAGGTTTTAAACACCAAAAGATCCAATGTATAAATATGACAGACAACACAAAGACAAACACCAATATTTACAACCAAAGGACTTGGTTCTCTTCAATAGACTCAGTTAGATACAATTTAATTCAAGTCACGTCAAATATTTATTGTCACTGGTGCACAAATACGGTAGGGTATTGGTACAATAAAAATCATGCTTATAGCTGTACCAAGGCTGCAGTTACCTGAAAGTGGCAACACAGGTAGATTGGGCATTAAGCAGACATATGACATTCGTGGTCGGGATATTAAGTAAAGTTGGGACATTTTGTTACAAGACATTGGTGAGACTGCACTTGGAGTACTGCTTTGTAGTTTTGGTCACCTAACTACAGGAAGGATGTGATTAAGCTGGAGAGGGTGCAGTAAAATTTCACAAGGATGGTGCCAGGACTGGAGGGCCTGCGTTATAAGGAAAGGCTGAGAGGCTGGTAGTGATTCCCCTGGAGCGACGGACCCTGAGGGGTGACCTAATAGAGGTTTATAAAATCGTGAGGGGCTTAGATAAGCTTAATAGCCCCAGTCTTTTTCCCAGGATAGGGGAGCCCAAAACTAGAAGGCATTGTATATGTTTAAATAGCGAGTGTAAAGATTTAAAGGGGGCTTCTCACAGAGGATGGTTTATTGATGGAACGAGCTGGCAGAGGAACAATAACAACATTTAGTTTAGATTAGTTTAGATATACAGCGTGGAAACAGGCCCATTGGCCCACTAAGTCGGCACCGAACAGCGATCCCCGCACACATTAACGCTATCCTACACACACTAGGGATCATTTACAATTATACCAAGCCAATTAACCTACAAACCTGTACGTCTTTGGAGTGTAGGAGGAAACCCACAGATCCCGGAGAAAACACAGGTCACGGGGAGAACGTACAAACTCCGTAAAGACAGCACCCGTACTCAGGAACGAACCCGGGTCTCTGGCACTGTAAGGTGGCAACTCTACCACTGCGCCATCAGACATTTTAAGAATCATTTGGGCAGATTGATGGATAGAAAATGTTTAAAGGGTTGTCAGCTAAATTCAGGCAAATACAAGCTCAGGAGGACATGGTCTTGGCCGGCGTGGATGAGTTGGATGACGAGCCTGTTTCTGTGTTGCATCTTTCTGCCCATTCATCTTTAAAAAAGTGCAGTCCATGTTGGCCTGTATGTATTCTATCCCAACACAGAACAGTATGACTGCACATAAACTGGAAAGAGGCTATTGGCCAAGATCCAGTGCTCATTCCATGTACAAGGCCTCGCGCATAAAGTCATAAGCTCATATGATAGGAGCAGAATTAGGCCATTCGGCCCAAGTGTACTCCGCCATTCAATCATGGCTGACCTATCTCTCCCTCCTAACCCCATTCTCCTGCCTTCTCCCCATAACCCCAGGCATCCACACGAAAAAAATCAATAAATGAATGAATGAATGAATGAATGAATGAATGAATAAATAAATAAGTTTATTGGCCAAGTATCCACATACAAGGAATTTGCCTTGGTGCTCTGCCCGCAAGTGATAACACGACACACAGTGAGTTAGGAATGACACATAAAACATTAATAATAAAACATTAATAATCTATCTATCCCAGCCTTAAAAATATCAATTCTACTGGTCCTCCACAGCCTTCTGTGGCAAAGAATTCCACAGATTCACCACCCTCTGACTAAAGAAATTCCTCCTCATCTCCTTCCTAAAAGAATGTCCAACAGAATCTGGCCACCTGAAAGCCAACCTTGTCTACTGCTGGCACCATCAAAATAATTTCAATGCTCACTTCCAGCTGCCTGATATTACCATCTATCCTGTAGGCTATTACACCATTGGGGACCAACACCCATCAAAAGACCTTAGTTTGATTAACGCCAAAGATCTGAGGACCAAACAGTTACTCAACCAACTCAATTACACTCTGTTGCGGCCACAAACAGAGGGAATTAAAATGTCCCCCCCCCCACTCCCATCCTCCTCGAGTGCACTGGTCTGCAAATCCATTTCGATTTCAGGCAGATCAGCTCCTCTGCAGTAATATGTAGGTATGTTACAAAACTTACCTTTAGTGGTGCTGCAGTTCTGTCACTAGCCGTGTGCGCGACTTTGGTGCCTTTAAGGGGGGGGGGGGGGGGGGGGCGGGGTTAAAATGCAGTTTTTCCCTTGCCATCCGGAGCTTTCTTTTGTCGGAGTGCGATCTATTTCTGGAGATTCGTTCCGACTGCCGTTAAGTTAATTTTTTTTAATAAATAGCCCGACTATTTCAGCGCTGGAGTAAAATTAAAATGAGCTCCTAATGCCGTGAACGCCGACAACGGGGACTGATTTTACGTAGGGGACAGGTAAGTGAAAGCTGTTTATTTTTACATATAAACATGCTTTTTTAGATGACCTTAATCAAACTTTAACGTTGCGAAATGGTGATTTAGTCCCCATATGAACCGGCAGAATCTTCCTGCCGATATTGGGTTTAAATTCACCGCAACCGCAATGTTCCAAGCCATCGAGTTCCAGAAAATCCCACTAGCAAGCTGTTTAAAATGCCCATTAATTTATGGGCATTAAACACTAAATTCCTTCAATTTGGCCTATAAATTAATGACAATTAGATTTAAAAATCATGTTATATTGTGAATTATTGTGTGAATGTTAATTGGACACTTAGGCTTTAAATTTTTTTTTTTTTTTTCTTAAGAAATGGATAGATGTTTAGATCCAGTAATTGAATTTTGTAATTAGCTACAATTGGGTAACTAACTAATTATATGCTTTAATTTCAGGTCATCCAAGTAAGATTGTATCATATTTGTTTCAGAATACTTCAATCTATAATAACTGAAAATTTCTTTCAGTTCTCTTAATTTTTAAGAAAGTTATGGGCTTTTGACTGTCCTCGATCACAACTTTTGTGTTAAGTCAATAGAAAAGCAATAGGAAACAAGTTGCTAATTTCTGAATATGAAAATGGCCATAACCTTTTTAATACTGAAGATATGAAAGCGAATTAGGTGTCAAATTAAAGTTCTTTTTATGCTTTATCTGGTGGAATAAGTTGCAGACTTGATTTTAAAAATCTCAAAATTTCGTAACATTGCTATAACATGGCTCCCATTTTTCGACTGAGCTTTTGTGCTCTCATCAGAATCTACTAAAGACTTTCCTCCTTCAACTTGCTATTGGTCTTTGCTATTGAGGGAGTGCAGCCTAGGTTCACCAGGTTAATTCCTGAGATGGCAGGACTGACATATGATGAAAGAATGGGTCGACTGGGCTTGTATTCACTGGAATTTAGAAGGATGAGAGGAGATCTTATGGAAACATATAAAATTCTTGAAGGATTGGACAGGCTAGATGCAGGAAAAATGTTCCCAATGTTGGGGGAGTCCAGAACCAGGGGTTACAGTTTAAGAATAAGGGATAGGCCATTTAGGACTGAGATGTGGAAACATTTTTTCACCCAGAGAGTTTTGAATCCGTGGAATTGTCTGCCACAGAAGGCGATGGAGGCCAATTCACTGGATGTTTTCAAAATAGAGTTAGATTTAGCTCAGGGCTAAAGGAATCAAGGGATAAGAGGAGAAAGCAGGAACGGGGTACTGATTTTAGATGATCAGCCATGATCATATCGAATGGTGGTGCTGGCCCAAACGGGCCGAATGGCCTGCTCCAGCACCTATTTTTCTATGTTTCTATGTTTTTAACATTTCTCAATGTCAATGCCAGGTATGCCCTATAAAACATCTCAGCATTATTAACACCTGTGTCCAAGGAAGGCAGGGATTAAGATAATCTGTAGTGGATCCAAGTCATTCAAAGCCTCACTGCAGAACACTTGAACTGAAAAGTTAAATGAGTGCCAGAAACAGCATACATTTGGAAATCATGATAAAGCAAAGTAGAGATTTCAAGGAGATCAAATAGAATTAGATATGCCACAAAGTAGAAAATGTTTTTGCATCCAATCACGAAAATGAATCACTTGTTTGTTTCACATAATTAAATCATTGTACATATGATGGAAGTGTATTACATAGTTATTGTTAATCTTCACACATGTGGGAGAACCCAGCACACTGATGCAATCATAAAGAAAGCACATCAGCGCCTCTACTTCCTGAGAAGATTACAGAGATTCGGCATGTCAAAGAGGATTCTCCTGAACTTCTATAGGTGCACAGTAGAGAGCATACTGACTGGTTGTATCTTGGCCTGGTTCGGCACCTTGAACGTCCAGGAGCGGAAAAGACTGCAAAAAGTTGTAAACACTGCCCAGGCAATCGCCGGCTCTGACCTCCCCATCATTGAAGGGATCTGCCATAGTCGCTGCCTCATACAGGCGACCCTTGGCGACCTCTCATGACCATACAGGTGACCCGCTGACGACATGCCCCCTGGTGACACCCCGCGACACCCATGACATGTCGCCAGGGGTCGCCTGTATGGTCGTGAGAGGTCTCCTAGGCACCTAAAGAGTCATATGGTCTTTCTTGTCGTTGCTGATTTTTCAACGTGTTGAAAATTTTCGGCGACCTATAGACGGGTGCCGGCAGTCGCCGAAAAGGTCGCGTAAGCGGGACAGGCCCCTTTAAGGGTTCAACTTGCATTCAGATGCAGATGATGTCAGGTTAAAAGGTGAACCCCCTCCTGATAAAATAAGGAAGCAACAAAGTTGGAAAGATTAACACAAAATGCTGGGATAACAGGCTGCATCTCTGGAGAGAAGGAATGGGTGACGTTTTGGGACGAGACCCTTCTTCAGAAGAGATTCAGTTGTTGTTCTAATTCTAACCATTCACTTACTTGGCTACCATCAGGTGGGCAGTTAAATTAGAATATTAAATATCTACACCAATGCCCTCAAATTCATGCAAACCCCTGGGAACTGTCCTCGTTGTCAGCTGGAGCTGTCAATGAACATCATGTTAGGCAAGCTGCCACTTGGAAATGTTTGTTCGTGATAACTTGGGCGGCACAAATAGTCCCCCCACATTGGCGTTTCAGGCAGTCCTCACCCTCTGCATAATAACTTGCCCCTCACATCTTCATTCAAACTTTCCCCTTCTCACCTCAAAGCTATGCCCGAGGGAGGTGTCCATATATGGATGGAACTTCGAAATAAAAAGTGATTACATTGAGGGGATTCTATTATAAACCCTCCGATGGTGGGAAACAAGAAATAAATGTGTGAGGGGATCGGAGATGTAGGTTTGTAATACTAAGTGATTTCTTGGAGCATAATAGGATGAGAGGTGATCTTATAAAATCATGAGGAGAATAGATAGTGTGAATATACCAAGGCTTTCCAGGGAAGAGGAATCGATAAGCAGAAGATGTAGATTTCAGGTGAGATGGGCAAGATTTATTTGGAACATGAGGAGCAACATTTTCACTCAGAGCATGGTGGGTGGGATGGAATAACTTGCCAAAGGAGGTTATACTCTAATAGCATTTAAAAGACACTTAGTTAGATATATGGATACAAAAATTGACAGGGATCTGGGCCAAATGCGGGCAAATGGGACTTGCTTAGATGAGGCATTTGGACTGGCATGTTGGGCTGAAGGGCCTGATTCCTGGCTGTATGACTTTACAACTCTGTGAGCCGATGACATTTCACCCAGATTACTCAAAGCATCAGGGCGTGCAGAAACTGGAATGAACCGTGTAAGAAGGAACTGCAAATGCGGGTTTAAATCGAAGATAGACACAAAATGCTGGAGTTAACTCAGCGGGACAGGCATCATCTATGGAGAGAAGGAATGGCTGACACTTTGGGTCAAGACCCTTTTTCAGAACATCGCCCATTCCTTCTCTCCAGAGATCCAGCATTTTGTATCCACCTTCAGTGTAAACCATCACCTGCAGTTCCTTCCTCGTATTGGCTACACCACCTAGTGCCCCTCAAGTATCAATTTGTCATATTTACGTGTGATCTATTGAGCACGGAGAGACTATTTGCCCAAGAGTTAGTTCACAGTTGACCGTGACTCTGCGTCCCCATGACATCAACACATATGCAATATTACTGCCGATTGTTTAGCAATCAGGCGAAAGAAAATTGACTCTCTTTTCTCCCCTCTCACAGCAGAAGCGGAGGCCAATTAGGACATGCTGACTGCTGCCCTGCTTTATATTAGTTAATTCAGCGCAGGAAGGGGATCAAACCAAGGGCTTGCCTGGGGCTCAATTCCACATTAGATTGTGGATTTACCAACTGAGTGATCAGATTACCCTCACAAGTTTTGTTTAAGAAAGGTGCTCTTTAAAAATACATGTTGCTAAATGAGCATTTTAATAATTTACTCACCAGCTAATCTTTACCAAGAGCCCACCGTTTCCCGTGCTCCACGAGATCCAATTGATAGCTGCAAGTTTGACGCTCCTAAGTATTCACCTCTCCGCACTGTCCTCTTGCATTGCAATAACAAGCATTCTTAATATAATGAAATTATGCTCAGCTTTCCGATTAAAAGGCTGATTGGACAGCGAGATGATTACAACAGTTATAAAAGGTGAAACTGAAACTTTGATTAGTGTAGGCTTATTTTGAAATACATTTCAATGTTGGCAGTAAACAGCAAGATAAATATATGCCCCATCAATGTGTGGCCCCTAAATAACTCGTAAATATATCTTCCCGAACGAAATGCCTCTTCAAATCCTCAACCAGTGAAAGCATGGAAAAGGGGAAGAAACCTGGGTCTTCTGGGTTCCCATTACAACTTTAAGGTGAACATGGAGTTCAGTCGGAGGCCTTAGCAGTAACAGGATAGAGATCAAGGAGCAAGCTATGTTGTTCGTGTCTGCTCATTTGTCCTTTGTGGAAAATCTTTAAGCTGCTGTGTGCCTCTGTGTGCACCGTTCCCAGGTCCCACTTTCAGACGTCTGGGTCTTCTGCTAGTCATGGCCAGCTCAAAAGGTCAGTTCAGATCCTTGTAATCGGAGGCCTGGGCTTCCTGCTGGTTATAATCAAAGCTTCATGCTGCTTTGAGTCTCTTTGGCAGGATCCTGCATGCCAGACAGCGTTGGCTAGCCTCTCATTATGAACGGGACCTGGATTTTTCAGTTCAAGAACAATCTGGTTCATAGACCTCTTCAGTTTCTACATTAAAACTTCCCCCGAAATGAATGCGAATGGATTAATTAAAAGACAAATTGACTTTTAAGTTTAAAATTTGGCTGAGGTTTCCTGGAAAGAAATAGGATATGCATCCCTTCCCCCCCAATCTGATGAGAAGGGAAGATGAAGACAACCTCAAATGGCTTTATAAAAGGGATGGAACAAATGGCATTCCTAACAGATCAAGACACTGCACATAAAAGCAAATCACTGTAAAAGAAAAATATTGTTAGCATGTCTTCGAAGGAATAACTCTCATTTTGAAAGATTCTTCAACGTCACTGTTTATTCCCACAGATAAATCCATTCGATATTCTGCTTCACTGAAGTGCCGCCTTGGAGCTCACTGACTAAGCACTGCTTCCTGCCACAGTTCTCGCAAATCCTTTAAACTTTAAACTGGTTCAGCAGCCTACCATGAAACAAACTTGGTCTTCTTCTTGAGTTGGCAAAAAAGATAACAGAATAGTTTGTTAGACCAGATTGCTGTAATTCAATAACTTCATTTAAAAGCATAGAGCTAGATATTCCTTGCGTTAAAAAAAAAAAAAAAAAATTTAATAGTATTGCACATCAAAAGCCAGTAAGACTGGACAGAAAAAAATGATCAATGCAGCTTTCCTGCTTGATGCTGATCAGTTGTACTAACATTCACCCTGAACCTTCCCTAATATACAAGGGCAGCACGGTGGTGCAGCGGCAGAGTTGTTGCCTTACAGTGCTTGCAGCGCCAGAGACCACGGATTCGATCCCTATTACGGGTGCTGTCTGAATGGAGTTTGTACATTCTCCCCGGACCTGCGTGGATTTTCTACGAGATCTTCAGTTTCCTCCCACGCTCCAAAGATGTACAGGTTTGAAGGTTCATTGGCTTGATAAATTGGCTTGATAAAATGTAAACATTTTAAATATGTACAGGTTTGCAGGTTCATTGGCTTGGTATAAGTGTAAATTGGTCCTAGCGTGTGTAGGATAGTGTTAATGTGTGGGGGGGTCATTGATCGGTGCAGACTCAGTGGGCACACTGTTTCTGTGCTGTATCTCTAAAACTAAAAACTAAAATGTGTAAGTGGATTTGACAAGCAACTTAGACCAACTACAGCTCCAGAAACGATGTGAAAACCCAAGCCATAGTATTACAAGTGGCACAAAGAGGACACTGAGAACGGTTTCACAAAGAAACACCTATTTTAGATTTCTTGGCAGAAGTGTTTTATATTTGGTTCCTATCTGGAGTTGGAGAACGTCCTCTCCTGACTGCTTACTTGAGAGAGCACCTTTCAGAAAGGGCGAGCAATAGATTTCTCATCTCTGTCCTGCTATGAAAATAAAGGAGATGTAAAAAAGAAACGAGCTTGATTCAAAGCTCTTCAAGTGAGACACAGCAGAAGATTTGATCCCCACTCGCTATTACCTTCTCCACAAGGTTCAAAGATTTTGAAAGACTTACATGGATTTCCGTAATTGTCAAGCCTTGTTAAAGCTGAATACTCAGGGAACTGTGATGTTGCAGCAACCCACAATGTCAATCACACCAACCAAAATCCATCCATCCGAATGGTTTATTGATGATATCCCCTGAGACATAGTTTATTAATCCAGTGTGGTACTTGTACATAGTAGGGGTACCACAGGTAAAGGCTCTGAATTTGTAGTTGCAGTGACTGCGGAACTACAATCGTTCTCTATTAATACACTGTGAAAGTGTTAGCAACTTCAAGCCTCCATTTAAAGATGGAAATCCGAAGCTGCTCCTCCTCAAGATATGTAGGAAGGAACTGCATACGCCAGTTCACACCGCAGAGCGACACAAAATGCTGGAGTAACTCAGCGGGACTGGCAGCATCTCTGCAGATGGAATGGGTGACGTTTTGCAACAAATCTTCAGACTGCAAGTTAGGGGAGAGGGAAATGAGAGAAATAGAAGAGTAAAGCCCCTGTCCCACTTACGTGTCCTTGGCATGCTAATTACTCAACCTCGCGGTCGCGTTGAGCCGCGCAGGTCGTGCGAAGGTCGCGCGAGACTTCATTCGACCGCACAGACGTCTGGATCGCGTGACATCATTTGAAGATGGACACAAAATGCTGGAGTAACTCAGCGGGACCGGCAGCATCTCTGGAGAGAAGCAACGGGTCATGTTTCGTGTCGAGACTCTTCTTCAGTCTGAAAGAAGGGTCTTGACCCGAAACGTCACCCATTGCTTCTCTCCAGAGATGTTGCCGGTCCCGCTCAGTTACTCCAGCATTTTGTGTCCATCTTCAATTTTTTTTGGCCCCGCTCTAGGAGTAGAAGTGGGGGTGGATCCGGACCGCAACGGCCGTGAGCCCCAGGCCGAGTTCGGCGATCGTTTGTCTGCTTCTGCTGCTGTTGGAGGTGAGATGTTGCATCGCGCCAGGGTCTTGGGCCTGTCCCACTTCCGCTACAGGCCGTTGGCGCGCGAAGATTTCGTTCGCGACAAAAATTTCGGAGCCCCGCGCGATGTCGCACACAACTACATACCCCTCCGCACTTCTCAGTGGGACCGGCCCCGCACAGCCATACGGTGCCCGTGCGCCTCAACGCGACCATGAGGTCGCGTAATTTGCGTGCCAAGGACACGTAAGTGGGACAGGCCCTTTAGATGTGAAAAGAACAGATCTAAGCAGACAATGCTCCAGGAAATGTAGAAAGGTTAATTGTTGGCTGAGGGGAAGGTGCTCTACAAGATGCACTGCTGGAGTATTCACTGATATTATTTCAAGACAATCAGTGAATATTATTTTCTTACACGCCATTCATACTGGAGACAACAGTGTGCATCTCATATTTCGCTTGGGCAACTTACAGCCCAGTGGTATGAGTATTGATTTCTCTAACTTCAGGTAGCTAACCCCAGCATCCCCTCTCTCTCTATCCCTCCCCCACCCAAGTCGCACTGGCTTTTTGTTTTCACCCAACAAACAGCTAACAATGGCCTGTTTCCTTTATCACAGTTGCTTATTTGCATATCTTTCATTCATTGTTCTTTATCTCTCCACATCATCGCCTATATCTCTCCTTTCCCTTATCCCTAACCAGTCTGAAGAAGGGCCTCAACCCGAAACGTCACCCATTCTGCCTGTGCCGCTGAGTTACTCCAGCTTTTTGAGTCTATCTTCAGTGTGAATCTTACACCTGGAGATAATTTGAGGCCATAACTGAGTTCCCAACCATGCAAAGCCGTATTTGCTGCAGAATAGACAATGAACTCAGAGGACTATGCCAGGAGTCTTACTCCCTCACAATCATTATTTCAATATTGCATGGTAAAATAATTAAAACATTTCAATCCTCTTTTGAAGTTTTTTTTTTAATATTTTAATTTATATCTAGCTCTACCAGTGTGAACCAATTTTAATTTCCTCTTTGAAGGACGTTGAATGTAAACCTCCTGATTTGTAAAATTGTCCCTTGTGCCTGTAGGATAGTATTAATGTGGGGATTGCTATTCGGTGTAGACTCGGTGGGCCAAAGAGCTTGTTTACGCATGGAATCTCTAAACTCTAAGCTAAACATCAAGCAGGAAAGCTCTTTGTTTAAGAAGGAACTGCAGATGCTGGAAAATCGAAGGTAGACAAAAGTGCTGGAAAAACTCAACTGCAGCAGCATCTATGGAGCAAAGGAAATAGGCAACGTTTCGGGCCGAAACCTTTCTTCAGACTGATGGAGGGTGAGGGGGGGGCGGGGAGAAGAAAGGAAAAAGGAGGAGGAGGAGTCCGAGGGCTGAGGGAGTGCTAGGAAGGGGACGAGACAGCAAGGGCTAACAAAATTGGGTGAATTCAATGTTCAGGCCACCGGGATGCAGACTGCCCAAGTGGAATATGAGGTCCAATTTCTGGTGTTGCTCACTCTGGCCATGGAGGAGGCCCAGGACAGAGCGGTCAGATATGGGATGGGAGGGGGAGTTGAAGTGCTGAGCCACCGGGAGGTCAGGTTGGTTAATGCGGACCGAGCGGAGGTGTTCGGCGAAACGATTGCCAAGCCTACGCTTGGTCTCACCGATGTAAATCAGCTGACATCTAGAGCAGCGGATGCAATAGATGAGGTTGGAGGAGATGCAGGTGAACCTCTGTCGCAACTGGAACGACTGCTTGGATCCTTGAATGGAGTCGAGGGGGCGGGAAGTAAAGCGACAAGTGTAGCATCTCTTGTAGTTGCAAGGGAAAGTGCCCGGGGAGGGGATGGTGCGGGAGGGAAGAGAAGAATTAACAAAGGAGTTACGGAGGGAGCGGTCTTTGCAGAAAGCAGACGGGGGGGGAGATGGGAAGATGTGGCGAGTGGTGGGGTCACGTTGGAGGTGGCAAAACCGACGGAGGACCATTGATAAATCATAAGTTCACAAGTTATAGGAGTAGAATTGGGTCTTTCGGCCCATCGAGTCCACTCTGCCATTCAATCATGGCTGATCTCTGCCTCCTAATCCCATTTTCCTGCCTTCTCCCCATAGCCCTTGATGCCCGTTCTGACCAAGATGTGTCTATCTCTGCCTTAAAAATATCCACTGGCTTGGCCTCCACAGCCCTCAGTGGCAATGAGCTCCTCAGATAAACCACCCTCTGACTGAAGAAGTTCCTCCTCACCTCCTTTCTAAAAGAGCTGTAAATATGCTCTTCTCAAGCTTACCCCCCAGTCTAGTTCAGTCAAAAACCACAGAGTCACGCACTGGAACAACTAATCTTTATTTTTAGATTGAACAACAAATTTCCCTATACGATACCTAAACCGCCGTGGGTTCGATCCTTGTCTCTGCCTGGCCAAGCCCTCAGCCTCATGCAAGCAGAAAATTTCAAAAGGTCGCGCAGTCCCAAGCACACTCCCAGAAGATCGACACCTATCTGAGATGGAGACACCTTTTATTGGTCCACGAACCTTGAGGGGCCGAAATACATAGGGGTGGTCTCTTTACAATCCAATCGAGCATATTAATTATATCAATGCATTATTGACCGTTCCCCAAACCAATAACAGAGTCTCCCGTACATTGTTTCTAAGAGAAGCTAACTTAACTGAATAATGCAACATTTACCCTCAAACTCAAACAAACCTGCCAGGGCTTAACACTTTGGCCAATCAACAAACAACAGGGTAACTGTATGGCAACATTGTTTACACTATGTACAATTCATTTGCAGTAATCCAATCACATTAATGCATTTAAGTTTGTTTGCAGAGTTTTTATATATTTTATCAATTAAGGGGAAATGAGGAGAACACCTGGATCTTTCACCCCTACATATCAATCTGATGCTCAGAGTGGTCAGCGCCATCCACAGCCTGTAAATTTCCACTGACAAATGCAGGAATCCTCCATTTTATGGTGTCTTTAATTTGGTCAATATTAACATTCCCCCATTTTATCATTTATGATAACCCTCATCATTAATGATAACCCCACAATACAATGACGCCTGCTTTACTCCTACAAATGTTCTAACAAAAAGATGTTGATGTATTTTCCTAGAACTTTATCCAGCTTCCCGTGTTTTCTTGGGCGTAACTTCATGATTCCTGTCTGATGAGACTTCACTCCCCGAGTTTTCATGGGCGCGAATCCCATCCATCAATCTTGATAGTTCATCTGTGCTTGATCTATAATAGAGTACAGAGTTCCTAAGAGAACCTGGGATGAAATAAGTTAGTAATCTATACTTTCACTGATACTTTTACAGTGATGAAGATGTACCCATGCGTTCCTCCCATCCACTTTCACTGCTGTTGGAGTCAGCAGAAAAAACTGGTAAAGTCCTTCCCAACGAACGTTCAACCCTTCCCTCGCCCAATTCTTTATTAGGACATTGTATCCAGGTTTCACTTTGATGGGAGTTGCTAACGATGGCATTTCGCTATAGGCTGCTCTTACTCTACAATGTGAATCCCTTAAGGCTCTGGTCAATGCTAGAATATAGTCGGTCATCTCCGCAGTCATATGGTGGAAATGTATTATTTTCATCGCATTCTGGTTCCAAGGTGTTTTCAAGGGTCTACCATAAATAATTTCAGCTGGGCTTAATCTAGATTTCCCTACAGGCATGACACGTCTGAAATAGGACTATTATGAGTAATTTAATCCATCCAAGTCCAGTCTCTGCCTTCAATTTGGCTAATTTAGTTTTAAGGATCTGATTTGCCATCTACAAGTCCAGCAGCCTGTGGTCAATAAGCACAGTGTATTTGCTGCTGGATCCCCAGCTGTTCACAAAATTCTTTATTGATTTGTCCAATAAAGTGTGGACCGTTATCCGAACTAAGTTGAATGGGGATACCGAACCTAGGGACAATTTGTCACATTATAGAGCATGCACTCTATAACCCATACTGTTAATGAGTCTGTCATGCAAGTTTTCCTTGCTGGAGTCATCCACAATCCAGTCATGCAATCCAGTGCACACCCAAGTTGTCTCCATCGTTCCTTATATTCTTCAGTAGCCTCCTCCTGTAATCGAACAATTTCTTGATTGGTTAGCATCAGTTTCTCCGAGGGGGACTTGTTAGTTATACCTTTAGTCTGCTTATACTTTTACGCTGGTCGTATAATGGTTTTCCCAATGCTGAGGCTTGCATCAGTGATCTTTTTAAGTTTTCAAAGGCCTCGTGCTTTCTTTGTTAATTTAAATTCACCCTCCTTGCTGGTATAGGGTGTTAACTCCTTGGTTCTAGAACTATGTTAGGAATCCAGGATCTACAATAATTGACCATGCCAAGCCATTGCTTCATTTGTTTGGTTTCTTTTGGAATTTGGAATTCGCAGATGGGTTCAAGTCTGCTTTTCTCGAAACTACTTTCGGTTGCCGAAATTATAATTCCTAAACATTTTACTTTCTCCTGGGCCATCAGTACTTTTGACTGGGACACTACATATCCCAAATCAGCTAAATGGTTTAGTAGTTGAGCAGTTTCTTTCCGATTACTGGATTCATTTTTGCTGGCCACGAAAAAATCATCAACATACCAAACTAATGTTGAATTCATTTTGAACTTTAAAGTACTCAATTGGTCTTGTAGACACCTGGAATATAAAGTAGGCAAATTGATAAACCCTTGAGGCAATCTGATCCAGGTGTATTGTTGGCCCCTATATGTGAAAGCAAACAAATATTGGCTGTCTTCGTGAAGAGACAGAGAAACATAGAAACATAATAGGCCATTCGGCCCTTCGAGCCTGCACCGCCATTCATTATGATCATGGCTGACCATGCAACTCAGTATCCCATACCTGCCTTCTCTCCATACCCCCTGATCCCTTTAGCCACAAGGGCCAGATCTAACTCCCTCTTAAATATAGCCAATGAACTGGCCTCAACTACCTTCTGTGGCAGCGAATTCCACAGATTCACCACTCTCTGTGTGAAAAATGATTTTCTCATCTCGGTCCTAAAAGGCTTCCCCCTTATCCTTAAACTGTGACCCCTTGTTCTGGACTTCCTCAACATCAGGAACAATCTACCTGCATCTAGCCTGTCCAACCCCTTAAGTATTTTGTAAGTCTCTATAAGATCCTTTTTTTCCCTTTTTTTTAAATACCTTTACCAATTGTTTATTTTGCCACAAATCCTCAACAGTTGTGCCAGTTTACAGAAACTTGTTTTTTTTTTCCTTTTTTAAAAGAAACCAGGTACAGAGTTTGAAAAGTTTCACATTAGATTCACCTTGTCACTTCAATCACAAACACCACATTTAAAATGACAGTCCCGAAACAGAGTCACGATTTTAAAGGTAAACCCTATCAAGAGAAAGAAAGGCATTGAAGAGTACTGGAGTTGAAAAGAAAGGTGGGCACACTGATGTCCCGAGGTCTGGCACTTTAGCTGCTCTGCCCCAGTGTATGTTTATCAAACAGATACTCAGCCACGCCGTTCTGAGACGCCCCCATGCGGGTCAGATTGGTCATCATGTCTCCGAGCATCTTGATGGCTTCGACCTGCTCATTCAAATAATGAGTCTCCAGGAAGTCGGACATATGGGGGTCGGTCTTGTCAGAAGACAGCTTGTGGAGCTCCAGAAGAGACTGGTTGACGGTCTATTCCAGGTGAAGGGCGCACTGCAAAGCCTCCAGTCCATTGTTCCACTCGTCACGGTCAGGCTTCGAGACGTCCTGGAGAATAACATGTCCCCACGCTGGTTCTGGAATTTGATCAGCTTCTCCACATGCGGGTCATGCGGGTCAGAATTTGATCAGCTTCTCCACATGCGGCTCCTCGTGGGACTGCTCCTGGAAAAACTTGGCAAAGTACATCAACGCTACATCATCCCGGTCGAAGTAGGCAGACATGGACAGGTAGCCATAGGAGGCTGGTATGGGGTGTTAGCTCCTTGGTTTCCAGAACTATGTTAGGAATCTAGGGTCTACAATAATTGACCATGCAAAGCCATTGCCTCATTTGTTTGGCTTCTTTTGGGATTTGAGAAAAGAATGTATGTTGTAAGTTGACTATTGAAAAGATTTTTAATCAGCCAGTATTTGGGCTAGGATATGGGCAGAGTTTGGCACTAGGGCATGGAGCGGTTACACAACAGAATTGATTTCTCTCACAAGTACATATTGCACATCTTGCACAAGTCTATATTGGCCCTCCTTTACCGGTTTTGGGACAGCAAGAATAGGGGTGTTACAAATCGATTGGCACTTGATCCAATACTCCTTGTTCCAGCAAACCCCGAATGAATTTGTCAATGCTGCTGACGGCCTGTAATTTTAATGGATATTGTTGTATCTAAGGAAGTGTTACCCGTTTCTGGAGAGCTACTTGGATGGGATTGATGTTCACGCATCCTACCTGAGCTGTGTCCTCCGACAACACTTGAGGGTCCACATACCTCACTCCCCAGATGGTGACGTAAGCGGGTAACAACTGTCCTTGGGGCCTGATAAAATTCAACAACATATTGATGAGGCAAATTTTGCTCTTGGTAATTATTCGGGTCTGCCATGGTGATTGCCTTTCTCAATCATCGTTCCTAGGTCTTTAGCTCTTGCTGGGTAGTTCACCTTTTGGGTAATGTGATGAGCAACTTCTTCAGTTCTTTTCCATAATTGTGCTGGTATTTTGGTATATTCGGCTGCTCCCTCTTTTCACTCAACTAGTGCCAACACTTTCACTTCCCAATTCTGTCCTTCGTGTGGTTTAAAAAAGGTTTACAGCTCTTTATCCTTCCCACTCCTGTCATAAACCAGTGTAATGTGAAGTGGGGGTTCTTCGTCCAGATCTAAGAACCACCATTGAGGGGCCACTATAGAGTAACACTGCCATAAGGGAGCCCAGGGGGTCAGTACTATGCCTCTATCACCACATTCTATTTTTAATTGGAAAGCACAGAGCAAATCTCTAACCATCAAATTGCAATCTAATCCAGTGGTTATCACAAATCTGTGTCTGATTGCCTTTCCTCCATATACTACTTGTACTGGCTCAGAGATGGGATACTGGCAGACTTGTCCTTGAAACCCAGACAGGTTCTGAACTTCTTTTGGTTCTGGGAGATTATAAATTGATTGAAGGGATGACATGGAGGTGCCTGCGTCTACTAAGAAGGTGCAGATGTTTCCTTCTACCTGTAGAGACAATATAGGTTCTTCGTCAGACTTGCATCCAGTCACCATTAGGTTTGCTGATCATAGGCATGTGAATGGGTTATTCTGGGAAAAGGAGATTTGCCCCGTTGATTCTTGATTTTCCTGCCAGTTCCCTCTGTGCTCTCAAAGATCCCATTGATCTCTCCATTCTCTTTGATCTTAGAAATTTTGATGTCCTAAAATTGTTAGGAACCTGGTGTGTTCGCTTGGGGTAATTATTTGCTGGATCACTGCCCATAGATCTCAGGAGTCCATGTGTAAACGCGCATTGTAGTTCTTAGGTGATCCACAAAGGAAGCAGGTGATTTTCTACAATCGGGTATTTGACTTAAAATGGCCATCATCTCGTTGGGCTTCCATGGGGTATAGACTCTTATTGGATGGGAATTATTTGCACTCACTTCATTGGCCGGATCAAAAGAAGGATTAGGCATTTCCCTAACAGGGAACTGTCTAAGGGTTAAAGAAGGAACTGCAGATGCTGGAGAATCGAGGGTTACACAAAAAGCTGGAGAAACTCAGCGGGTGCAGCAGCATCTAAGGAGCGAAGGAGATAGGCGACGTTTCGGGTCGAGACCCTTCTTCAGACGAGTCTGAAGAAGGGTCTCGACCCGAAACGTCGCCTATCTCCTTCGCTCCTTAGATGCTGCTGCACCCGCTGAGTTTCTCCAGCTTTTTGTGTAACTGTCTAAGGGTTGTTTGTTTCATGTTTGTACTTTCAGCCATATCCAGTTCCAGTTGCTTCCTTCCAACTTGCCATTCTTTCAGCTTCTCTACTTGCCTTCCGTTCCTCATAATATATTTTTTTGCACAATCCAATTAATTTCCTTGCCTCTTCACTATCGCTGTTTTGCCATATAATGTGCTCAATGTACTTCAATCCCTTCACTGTATCAACGCCACCTTAGGGCCATAATTTGCTCCCTAATTCATTATTTAATACCCTTTAAAGATTTCTCAGCTCTTTGTGGAATCTCGCTTCATATTACTTGTAATGGACTTTCAGAATCGGCAGTCATATCTCGTTCCACATGATTCCCCATTCTTTTGGACAATGGATGCAACTCCTAAGCCACTCACACCTTCTTAACTATTTCCCCCTTATCTTAATCCCTGAGACTACCAAGATCTCTCGCGAACAATGGCCAACGGCTCCGAAACGCTAGGTGTCTCGCACCTCCTTCAATACAATCGCAAATCAATCTTTCCAATCTACTATTCAATCATTCTATTCAATCATACACCCGAATCTCTGAAGAAGGGTCTCGACCCGAAACATCGCCTATCTCCTTCGCTCCTTAGATGCTGCTCCACCTGCTGAGTTTCTCCAGCTTTTTGTGTAACCCTCTTCTCACACAATTCCACTCTACAATTTTAACAGTCCTCAATCATCCAAGGATTAAGGTGCTCCAGGGAACAATCAACCACAATCAAACACGTTCCCGCAACCCGCTTCCTATACCCAGAGCAACCTCAATGTAAACACATGCAAATGAGCTCCAGAAACGCAAGCAAAATTGTATACAGAAAATAAATGATACTGCTTATTATTATTACACACAACCACATTCCTATATAAACCACAACCATTCATCTAATATCGCATTCGTCAACTGTTCAGTTACAAAAATAAATCACAGTATATTTTAATCCCTCCTCATGGTGTGCTCGGTCAATGAAACAATCCCTCCGCCAAAACAACAATCGGAAGGATACGAACCCCTGGCCAAACAATCACGAGTCGGACTCCGATTATAACAACAGTCAGTTTAAACTATCACCATAACAGTATATCTAACACTCAAAATTTAAATCAGAGGCAATACACGATAAACACAATGCAATAGCGCCAGTCTTAGATATACTTTATGCACACTTCGAAGTTTTATTATAATACACAGAATTCGGACAAATATGTGCACACTTTAAATTGTCCAGCACCTCAATATGAGATTCTGAATATTAGATACTCTAAAACGAAGAATTTCATCTCGCTCTGTTCTGAACAATTAGCTTTTTGGTGCATAACCCGACGTATGTAAATTTGAATTTAAATTTGATCGGATATAGAATTCTTGAATTGATTAGAGTATTCTCAACCAATCTATACTCTAACCACCGAGTGCCCGATGCCTTTATGAGGGTCCTCGCCCATCCTTTCAGAGATCTGGATACCTCAAACAGGCGTGGACTTTAACCAACATAGGCTCACCCTGTCAAAAAGGCTTCTTCCTTTCCACCTGCTTGGCACCGGGTGTCAGCGCGTAACCGCTTCACGCTGGTAGACGATGCCAATTTTTGGAGCGCGCTTCCAATCTGCACCCCCAGCAACGACGCAGCGCTTAGCCGCTTAGCACTGTTACACCCAGGTCGGCTTGAAATATTCACTCAATTGGATACCCGATCTGGGCAAGGCCTCAAACCTCTAGTTTTATTTTTTACGGAATAGTTTTTTGGGGGGTTTTGACTGCAACTGCAGCTACTAACTACGACCAAGTTTTACAGGCCTTTAACCCAATTCTAAAAAGGGCCTCTAACCCTAAAGGCGCTTTTGCCCCCAGTGCTTGCTAGACTCTGTTCTGCGATCTCGTTGGGACCCTTTTACAAGCCGGCGAATGATCGATCTGCTCCGACTAGTGAAAGTGACTCCGACTGCTCCGACTTTCCGAAGTGACGAAAACTGACGTGGCGCTGATTTCTGCACTCGCGATCGGGAACAGCTCAACACCCATAATCGCAAGCTTGTGTTTGGGGGTCCATTGAGATCCCGGACGAGCCCCCAATGTAAATATGCTCTTCTCAAGCTTACCCCCCAGTCTAGTTCAGTCCAAAACCACAGACTGAACAACTGGAACAACTAATCTTTATTTTTACATTGAACAGCAAATTCCCCTATACGATACCTAAACCACCCGCGGGTTTGATCCTTGTCTCTGCCTGGCCAAGCCCTTCAGCCCAGTGCAAGCAGAAACACTCCAAAAGGTCACGTAGTCCCAAGCTCACTTCCTGAAGATCGACACCGATCTAAGATGGAGACACCTTTTATAGGTCCATGAAACTTGAGGGGCCGAACTACATCGGGGCGGTTTCTTTACAATCTAATCAAACATATTAATTACATCAATGAATTATTGACAGTTCTCCAAACTGATAATAGAGTCTCCCCTTCATTGTTTATAAGAGAAGCTTCTGGAAGGAAGCTAACTTAACTGGATAATGCAACATTTACCCTGGAACTCAAACAAACCTGCCAGGGTTTAACACTTTGGCCAATCAACAAACAACAGGGCAACTGTATCGTAACATTATTTACACTATTAACAATTTGTTTGCAGTAATCCAATCACATTAATGCATTTAAATTTATTTGCAGAGCTTTTATGCATTTTATCAATTAATGGGAAATGAGGAGAACACCTGGATCTTTCATCATATATCAATCTGATGCTCAGAGTGGTCGGCGCCATCCACAGCGCCTTTCCACTGACAAAGGTTCTGACAAATGCAGGGATCCTCCATTTTATGGTGTCTTTAATTTGGTCAATATTAACAGAGTGACCTTTAATACTGAGGCTATGACATCTGGTCCTAGACTCTCCCACCAGTGGAAACATCCATTCCATATCCACTCTATCTATGCCTTTCACTATTCTGTGAGTTTCAATGAGTTCCCCCCTCAACCTTCTAAACTCCAGCGAGTAAAGGCCCAGTGCTGTCAAACGCTCATCATATATTAACTCACATTCCTGGAGTCATTCTTATAAACCTCCTCTGGACCCTCTCCAGAGCCATATAACCATATAACCATATAACAATTACAGCACGGAAACAGGCGCTCTCGGCCCTTCCAGTCCATGCCGACCATTTATTTTCCCCTAGTCCCATTTACCTGCACTCAGACCATACCCCTCCATTCGCTTCCCGTCCATATACCTATCCACTTTACTTTTAAAGCCAGCATGTCCTTTCTCAGATATGGGGCCTAAATCTGCTCACAATACTCCAAATGTGGCCTGACCAGTGCCTTATAGAGCCTCAGCATTACATCGAAGGTAGACACAAAATTCTGGATTAACTCAGCAGGACAGGAAGCAACTCTGGTGAGAAGGAATGGGTGGCATTTCCGGTCTAGACCCGAAACATCACCGATTCCTTCTCTTCAGATTTGCTGCCTGTCCCACTGAGTTACTCCAGCATTTTGTGTCTACCTTCGATTTAAACCAGCATCTGCAGTTCTTTCTTGCACACTCAGCATTATATCTCTGTTTTTGTATTCCAGTCCTGTCCAGTCTTACTGGCTTTTGACGTGCAATATCTCTTTAGCATAAATTAAAGTCATAATTATTTAATTAGATTGACTGCTTAGCTATCTTGTTGCCATGCTTGCTGGACATATCCCCTTGAGGTGCAACAATTAAGAGCAAAAAAGGATAATGGAAATCACCAAATCATTGCTTTTGGAAAATCCATGGTAACATGGGAGAACAAAATAAATCAGTCTGTAGGTTTTCTGAGGACTTCTTGGAAGTTCTTGGAAGAATCTGATGCAGGGCAATGCAACAGGAATGTCCGCCATTGTAGTTGCACTCACAGGCTGAAGCTTCACGGGTGAAGCTAATGAAGAAGAAGGCAAGCCCTTCTCAAGAGTCAAGAGTGTTTTATTGGCAGATGTCCCAGATAGAATAATGAAATTCTTACTTGCAGCAACACAACAGAATATGTAAACATAGTACACTGTAAACAATATAATAAACGAGAAAAAAAGTTTACACACACACACACACACACACACACACACACACACACACACACACACACACACACACACACACACACACACACACACACACACACACACAAAAATCTGGAGTAACTCAGCGGGTCAGACAGCATCTCTTGGAGAGAAGGAGTAGATGATGTTTCGGGTCGAGACTCTTCGGGTCCCGACCTGAAACATCGTCTATTCCTTCTCTTCAGATATGCTGCCTAACCCGCTGAGTTACTCAGGTGTTTGTGTTTATCTTTGGTCACACATACACTCACACACACTCACACTCACACTCACAATACACACACTCACACAGACTCACACAAACATACACTCAAACACATACACACATACACTCACACACAGACTCACACAAACATACACTCACACACACACACATACGCTCACACAGACTCACCCACACACCCTCACACCCGCACACAGACTCAGGCGCACACACATACACTCAGACACAGACACACACATACTCACTCACACGCACAGACTCACACACACATACATATACTCACATATACACACATACACCCACTCTCACACTCACACTCACACCATATATATGACAGTAAACTTTCTTGAATCTACTCACACGGCTGAGCACAGCCTCTCCACTGTGGGGCTTCTGCAGTCAGCGGCACTTCCGCAATCAGTGTGACATCTGCACTTAATGGAAATTACGCAATCAGCACGACCTCTGCACTCACCAGAAATTACGCAATCGCGCGACCTGTCCACTAAGCGGAAGTCACGAAATGAGTGGGATCTTTGGACTAAACACAATTAGACCTAATAAAGCATTTATTCCTTCCAAACACAGTTGGACCTAATAAAGCATTTATTCCTTCCAAACACAGTCGGACCTAGTAAAGCATTTATTCCTTCCAAACACAGGTTTTCTGATGATTACTGAGAAAAAATGCCAAGTGCTATGTTGTAAAACTACACAAACCAAAACAGTAACTGTAATAATCCTAGAAATGGTCCACATTGCAACTAGGACACAGGTGTGAGCGCTCCAGGCTCAAGAAAGTTTCACTGAATGTGATCTAACCTGCAAAAAAGAGATAAAATAATTCAAAATATTGGTGATGTTCGATTCAAACACTTTAATTCCCCGTCCCATTCCCACACTGACCTCACTGTCCTCAGCCTCCTCCACTATCAGAGTGAGACTAAGCGCAAATTGCAGGAACAGCATCTCATATTTTGCATGGGCAGCTTACAGCCCAGTGGTATGAATATTGATTTCTCTAACTTCAAGTAACCCCTGCATTCCCTCTCTTTCCATCCCTCCCCAACCAAGTCACATCAGCTTCTCGGTCTCACCTAGCAAACTAGCTAACAATGGCCCTTTTCCTTTATCATGGTTACTTTTTTGCATATCTTTCATTCATTTGTTCTATATCTCTCCACATCACTGTCTATATCTCTCATTTCCCTTTCCCCTGACTCTCAGTCTAACAAAGTCTCAACCCGATACGTCACCCATTCCTTCTCTCCAGAGATACTGCCTGTCCCACTGAGTTACTCCAGCACTTTGTGTCTATCGTCGATTTAAACCAGCATCTGCAGTTCCTTGCTACACACTATAATTACAAATATATTCAGCAGTTTCTTCATATCCATGATGCTATAATTTAGCCACATCTGACTTTTTTTAAAGAGTGATAAACATTAGTTATCTCTGGAGAACAGCATTGCAATCAATCAAACCAAACTACAGAAGGAAAGTTACAGCAGAACCACGACAAAGTTAAAACTGAGTTCACAGAATAAGATCACAGTCAAAAAGATGGTTCTTAATGACTCTAATTAGCAGTGATGATGGGGAGCTGATTGCAGGTGTGCTCAGAATCCAGCCTCCAATTTGAGGAACTCCAATTAAACTTCTGCAAATAAGAATGCTTTTCAAAGGTAGAATTATAGATATTTACGGCACTTTGCCCGTCATCTCCATGTGGCTACTTGAGCTAATCCCATTTCCGAGCTCTTGTTTCATTTGTTCAACAGCCCTACATATACACACATGTTGACACAAAAAGCTGGAGTAACTCAGCGGGTCAGGCAGTATCTCTGGAGAAAAGGAATGGGTGACGTTTCAGGTCGAGACCCTTCTTCAGACCGAGTCAGGGGAAAGGGAAATTAGAGATATGGTGCTTTATCAAAGGTTGTTTGAATGCTGGGAGGATTCCCATTTCAACCTCCCTTGTAGGTACTGAGCTACAAAACCCCACCACTCCAAGTGAGATTGTTTTCTCTCGTCCCTTCTATAATGTTTTCGCAATGAAGGTAAATTTATTTGCCACATATCAACTTCCTGAGTGTTTGATCCTTCCTGTTAACTCTGTCCCTTGCATCATTTGTGTAGGAGGGAACTACAGTTGCTGGCTTACACCGAAGGTAGACACAAAAAGCTGGAGTAACTCAGCGGGACAGGCAGCATCTCTGGAGGGAAGGAATGGGTGACGTTTCGGGTCGAGACCCTTCTTCAGACCCATTTCATATCTCACTTCATTTCATATGACTCTTTGAAATCTCTCCCCCAGTGACCTTTCTTCCAAAGATAACAGCCCAGGTCCAGTCAATCTTTCTCCATTATTACAATGTTAGCAGCCCTGGCAAATTCCAAAAATGTTTGACTCTGAAGAAGGGCACCGACCACAAATTATACCTATCTATGTCTTCCAAAGATGCTGCCTGGCCCTCCATGTTACTCACCCACTTTGTGTTTCCTCAAGATGCCCACGCCTTCAGTTCCTTGTGTCTTCTAAATATTTCTTCTGCTGCCGCTAATTATCAAATCCACACTGCAATGTGATAACAAGAACGCTTCACAATAATCTGGCCATGGCCTTTGTACAATTATAGAAAGATCTCACTACTCTAATATTCTCAAGAGTCAAGAGTGTTTTATTGTCCTACGTCCCAGATAGAACGATGAAATTCTTACTTGCAGCAGCACAACAGAATAAGTAAACATAGTACACTGTTAACAATATACTAAGCAAGGTATAAAAGTTCGGTGTATGTACATGTACATATAGGCACATATAGAGTTACAAATTGTGAAACTGGAGGATTGACGAAGTGCGTATTATGTAGCTAAGGAAAGAAATGTAAATAAAGGTGGAGGTGAGGGGCGAGATAGGTGCAAGTTCAGCTGTGGTTCAAGGGAAGGGATGGGGGGAGAAAGGGGTGGGGGTTATGGGAGAGAAAGGGGAGGGGGGTGTTATGTAAAGGTTAGCTAAAATTGGAGAATTCAACGTGCGTATTGTTGGGTTGTAAGCTACACAAATGGAATATCTGAAGAAGGGTCTCGACCCGAAACGTCACCCATTCCTTCTCTCCAGAGATGCTGCCTGGCCCGCAGAGTTACTCCAGCATTTTATGTCTACTTTCGATTTAAACTAGCATCTGCAATTCTTTCCTACACAGGAATATGAAGTGCAGTACACAAATAGAAATTAATCTCCTTTCTCTTTGAGTAATGATGGACGCGTTTACAAACTGTTTAATATTTCCTAATAGTTTGAAGTTAAATTCTATTTTCTCACTTTATCAGGTTTTAGTTGTATCTTATGATAGACACAAAAAGCTGGAGTAACTCAGCATGTCAGACAGCATCGCTGGAGAAAAGGAATAGGTGACGTTTCGTGTCAAGACCCTTCTTCAGTCAATTATCTTTTGATGGTTTCAAAAAATTCAATCTTTAAGTCTATTATTACCTTTAACAATTATTTAAGTGCAAATATATTTTTGAGAATAATAAAATATTTATTTAAACATTTCAACTCTTGTCTCCTTAAAATACCTGTTTAATTTATTCTCCAAGTTATTCTAGCCAATATTATATTTATACCTGTGCCTAAAGTAGTAGGTTTCTGTCCTATGTTTGTCATTCTCAGTGTGAATTTGTAATGCACAGGTTACAACTGAGCCCTGTGTCATTACCCATGGCTTGGTTCTAAGTCGCCTGTTCCCTGATTGAAACCTCACTAAAGTGTTTTGCATAGATTCAAGGCTACATTTGCAAATTTGATTCTCTTCGACCTTAGAAGATGAATGTCCTCCTTGATTATACTACAGCATAAATTTTTGTTACAACATGAGCGGTCACAGTGGCGCAGCGGTAGAGTTGCAGCCTTACAGCCAATGCATCACCGGAGACCTGGGTTCGATCCCGACTACGGGTGCTATCTGAATGGAGTTTGTACGTTCTCCCCTGTTTACGTGCTGTATCTCTAAGCTAAACTAAACTAAACACTCTATGTTTTCTTAATTGATTGTCAGTGTGCTCACCATTTAGCTATTGTTTAGAGACCTATGGCTCTCGTTTCGGATTGAGACCCTTCTTCAGACTTGACCCGAAACGTCACCTATTCCTTTTCTCCAGAGATGCTGTCTGATCCGCTGAATTACACAATTTTTCTGTCTATCTTTGGTTTAATCTAACATCTGCAGTTCCTTCCCACACTACTCCTATCAGCATTTCTTCTCATGATTATTCCTTATCTCCACTCGTTTATCCCTTATCTCCACCAGTTTATTCAACTTTCTGAGCTTCTAAATTGAGATTATTTGTGCTATGCTCCTACAATCAACCTTTATTATCAGATCTACTCTGCACTCCCCCCCTCACCCCCCCCCCCCCCCCCCCCCCCCGTCCCACCCCCAGACACTCTTTTCCGTCCTGCGAATTGTTCTGAAACACCAGCTGTATGAAGTATGATTAACGCTAAGTCATAAAAATTATTTTATTCAGATAACATACAGAGACCATGGCGTGGGCCTCCATAAGGTTCAGCATCACAGATCAAACTGAGTCTTAGCTAATTGCGTACCACCAGATGGCATATTGAAAACCCGGCATGGATCATGGATCAGGTCAGCAATAACAAAACCAGACATGAATCAAATCAGCAATAGTGATTGGTCTACATCCACCTTCTTAAGCTTTTGCACCACAAGCTAAATACTAAGCATGCAAAGACATCATATATATGGATGTAAAAATTAACTACAAACTACAGCGAAGCGCCGGAGGATGCAATGTAGAGTACGAGAAAGTAATGTCAGTTTGCGTCCAATGTTGCATCTAGACATAGTCCTGGTATCTGGGATTCGGCTTGCAAACCCATCCCGCACGCGTCCAGTGGTACTCTTTACAGGTGATGTCACCACAGGTATAGCCAACATTGGATGAATGTTGATTACCCTGGAATATTCAATTCTCAACCTTGGTCAAATTGCAACAACGTTATTGCATCAATACCATTTATTTCAATTTCTTACCCTTTATCCAGCTTGTTCAGAATGCTTCATGCATTTGAGCATGAGGGGGAATCTTTAACTTTGACACAATCGTTTTTTAGCTCCTTTGATTCTATTTACTGCACACTCTATTGAGAACTCTGCCCCCTCCTGTATTCTCTGATGAGCAGTATAATGTGCTGAAGATAGACACAAATGCGCCAGAAAGGAGGAATTTCACCAAAAAAAATTTCATAATCTTGTTCGGTCCCAAAATCATGACATGATATTATTTTATCCTGAGAGGCAGAACAATTGTCCACATTTCTATCCGGCACCGAAGTACAGAAGAATTAGGAGCAGCTGTGGCCATGGCCCCTCATGGTTTCTCAGATCTGAGCTTGGCTGTAGCCCAGTTTCCCGCCTGATCTCCATTACTCTTAATTCCCCGTAAAACCCCCCAAATCTGGCTTACTCAGCCTTGAATGTGTTCGATGCTTCAGCCTCTCTGGGGTAGAGAACTTCAAAGTTTCACAATCTTCTGAGAGAAGATATTCTTTCTCATCTCAGTCTTAAATTATAAGGTGTATTCTGATGTGAGCCAATGAACTGCTTTGATTCAGTCTAAGGCAAGCATGTAGAAGGGCTTTTATGAACAGACTCACATAATTCAAACAATTAATCTTCAAATAGTTGTACAATGTAAAGAATACACCAAACATTTTAATTGACTTAAACAAGACACATTTTGATGTTCTACCTCCTGCACTATCGATTACTTAAAGGGTTTACATTCTTACCAACACCGAATATTTCATTTTAAAGACGTTTTGTGCACAAATCTGTCCACAGCTAGAAAAAGGACTATGCAGCAGATTAGTTGTAGTGATCTTAGATCGACAGGACAGTCTAATGCAATGCTTGTTACTTAGTCTTTTGTAAACAAGAGCAGCGCCTGATCATTGATGTTTGAACAATCCATCATCTCCAAACACACTTTATAAAGCTTTAGGAGCACATCAAATTTCAAAAAAAGTATCAAAACTAAATTTTTATCCACAAGTATTCAGTGATAAAATGGTCGATAGATCACAACTTCAAGGTCACCGTAACTTAACATTCTTGGTTCTTGGTTACTTGGTCCTCAAAAATATTCCAACTGGAATTTAAACTGGAGGTGGTGAAGGGAGGAGTTAAGCCAGATAGGGTTATTGGGAAGAAAGTGCCACTTTAAATTTAGTTGCATCTGCACATTAACAGCCTGATGGAATAACCATCCCCATTTCACATGGTAAAACTTTAAGTGGTGTTATGTTCTTACTCTTTCTTTCTCTCTTCTTCTCTATTTTCATATCTTTCCATTTTTCAGATTCCCCCGAATGATAATGTGCAGGAGTGTGCATTTACACATGATCCTGAGATTCAGACCTTTGGTGAATTGCTCACTGTTTATATTTCACTTTTTCAGCAACAGTGCTTGTTGTTTTCAATGACAACCACCAGGTTTAATAAGTAGGAAGGAACTGCAGATGCTCGTTTAAACCGAAGAGAGACACAAAAAGCTAGAGTAACTCAGCGGGTCAGACAGCATCTCTGGAGAAAAAGAATAGGTGACGTTTCGGGTCAAGACACTTCCGGTCTGAAGAAGGGTCTTGACCCGAAACATCACCTATTTCTTTTCTCCAGACATGCTGTCTGTCCTGCTGAGTTACTCCAGCTTTCCAGGTTTAAATTAGGTTTGAGATTTCGCAATAGTTAGATAGTTGCTCAGCACAAAGCCTCCACGATAAAAATGAAAACTGTTGCATATGCACAAGGTTGAGGGAGGTTTCCCATTCCAAAAACTCCCAGTTCTCGTCTGCCCTACACAGATGTGTTAATATTGAGGTCAATGTGTTATCGTTTAATTCCTTCACCCGTGCAGATTGTACGTAGGAGTCTCTCAAATTAAACTCTGTGGATTTGCCTTTAATTCTTTCTCTGCTTAAAAAGGAGCCTAATAATGACTTTCTTGTAAATGCAGCCCTTCGAGAATTTCTTAGTCCCAATTTGCCAATTAAGGAGAATCTTTAGTTTTCTCTTTCTCAGCTCATAACCTAAGCTGACATCCCAGTTCAGAAAGGACAAAGTGCTCCATTGACGGAGTTAACATCCTTTGGAGATGATATTAAGCCTGTGCCTGGTTCCAATAATTCATGTGTCTATAAAAAGGTTTATAAAACTATTTAGTAAAAGCAACAAGTTCTTCATCAAACTACACATCAAATAAATTAATTAGCCTAACACATTAATGCTCTGTAAGTGAGCTTGCACGTACAAAATTGCTGTCATATTCATTCACATAACATCACTATATGCTTAGGGAAGTGCAATGGAATGTATTTAATAAAACACTATGCAGATAGAAATCTTTCTTTCACAAGAGTGTGGCCATGGTAGTGCAGCATAGAGTTGCTGCCTTACAGCGCTTGCAGCACCGGAGACCCGGGTTCGATCCAGACTATGGGTGCTGTCTGTACGGAGTTTGTATGTTCTTCCCTTAACCACGTGGGTTTTCTCTGAGATCTTTGGTTTCCTCCCACACTCCAAAGACATACAGGTTTGTAGGTTAATTGGCTTGATGTAAATGTAAAATTGTCCCTGGAGTGTTTAGGATAGTGTTAATGTGCGAGGAACGCTGGTCAGTGCGGACTCGGTGGGCCGATGGGCCTGTTTCTGCACTGTATCTCTAAACTAAACTAATTTGGAACTATTCTTTGCATCTACAGCTGAAAGGGTAGTGGGGGGAGCTGCAACTGGCCAATAGGTTATGCATGAGCAATAGGTTATGCATGAGCATTATATAACTCATTGTCTGTATAACTCGTTTTACCCAGCCCGCAGCTAACAATGAACCCTTACCTTGATCGCCATTACTTTTTTTGCATATCCTCCATTTCTTTGTTCCATATCTCTCCCTATATCACCGTCTATATCTCTCGTTTCCCTTTCCCCTGACTCTCAGCCTGACGAAAGGTCTTGACCTGAAAAGTCACCCATTCCTTCTCTCCAGAGATGCTGCAGCCTTTGCCCTGCCGACCCAGCACATGACAGTGAAGAAAATGGCACTGGATTTTCTACCAATCGATGGTAGCCAGTGCCACCTTCTTCGCTGTCGTGTGCTGGGACAGCAGGGTGAAGGCCGTGGATGTCAACAAGAGTAACAAGGAAGGCTGGCTGCGTCCTGGGGCGGAGTTTAATTCATGGCAGGTGGTCTTGGAGGGGAGGATGCTCTACAAACTATGGAGCATCCTGAACAATGCAGCTCACCCCCTCCATGACACACTGGTCAACCTGAGGAGCACCTTCAGCAACAGACTGGTTCCACCAAGATGCAGGACGGAACGCCACAGGAGATGGCGTTCTTCCCTGTGGCTATCAATCTGTACAACTCCTCCCCCTTCTGTCGTGGGGTAGACTGCCTCCCTAATCTTTGCACTTGTCACTTTAATTTCATGTTTCATGTATCTTGTGTTTTATGACTAGTGGCAGATCAATTTCCCTCCTGGGATAAATAATGTTTTTATCATATCATCTTATCGTGCAGCATTTTGTGTCAAAGTTCTGTCAACCCTACAGGATCTGCAAGGAGAGGCTCAATATTTGCCCCTTCTGCAGATGCTGAATTGCCACAAGGGATCATTACAGATGAACCAGTGCTGTTGCCCACAGCTCCAGAGGCACAAGCTCAGTGTTGACCCTGCACGTTCTATGTGAGGTGTTTTTTCTCTACGATTGCAGGGGTTTCCTCTGGATTCTGCTGCTTCCTCTCACACCCCAAAGACATTCTGGAGGGCGTGTGTGAGAAAAATTAGGTGCAGAGGTACAGAGAAATAAGGGGAGATCGAATGGAACCAGCGGGATTATTACCCTGGCGGCTAGAAAACTCAAATGGGCCAAATGGCCTCCTATTCTATTGATGTTTAAGAAAGAACTTTAGATGCTGGAAAAATCATCTGAAGAAGGGTCTCGACCAGAAATGTCGCCTATTGCTTCGCTCCATAGATGCTGCCTCACCCGCTGAGTTTCTCCAGCATTTTCGTCTACGTTCCTATTCTATTGAGATCTGTCACGCCCCAGAAGAATTGTTGTCTGCTGAACTTGGTAGACAGGCAATCCCCTCACTAAAGTCACCATCACCCTCAGGTATCTATGACTCCTTCCACAATGTACTGGAGACACTTCCAGACTCTCGCAATGGATGCTCACAAATGGCCACAGCAAGTGGGCGGATAGATTGTGTCGGAAGGAACTGCGGATGCTGGTTTGAACTGAAGATAGTCACAGAATACCGGAGTAACTCAGCAGGACAGGCTGCATCTCTGGAGAGAAGGAATGGGTGATGTTTCAGGTCGAGACCCTCCTTCAGACTGAGAGTCGGGAGAGAATACGACTCCCCTGACTCTCAGACCAAAGAAGGGTCTTGACCCGAAACGTCACCCATTCCTTCTCGGATAGATTGTTTGTCAGAGCTGAGTTCTGTTAGCCTCCTTGGCAACAGGAATAGCCAGGCTGATTATGAAGAGGGTCATGTTCCTGTCTGGCCACACACAAACACAGTATTATCAATTCAGCATAGGTACATCTTAAGGTCCACCAGCAGCTTCCAGTGCCCCGAAGAAGTTATTTTCATCCATGGTCAGCAGGTGTGAACCCATTAGAAGAGGTTCAAGCAGGTCTGATCAGACATGTCTGGAAAGCTAAAGAAAACAGTGCAGAACTCGTGTCTGAGGTATATGAATCACCATTAGACATGAGTGAGGTGCCAGAAGACTGGTGAATGTTGTACCTCTAGTTAAGGATGGGTGCAAAGAAAAATCTGGGAACTATAGACTGACATCTGTTGCAGGAAAGATACTGGAGACGATTCTGAGGGATAGGTTTTACATGATTAGGAAAGACAAGGATTGATTCGGGATAGTCAGCATGGTGTTGTGCTTGGGAGATCACGTTTCACCAATTTGGTAACCAAGAAGGTTGAC
Organism: Raja brachyura; assembly: GCA_963514005.1. The sequence continues at coordinate 20,171,992 of OY740788.1, forward strand.
AAAGCAGAGACGTAGATTTGTCTACATGGACATTAGCAAGGTATTTCATATGGTAGATAGTATGGGAAGCAGAGAGAGCTAGCTGACTGGATACATGTACACACCAGGAACAGCAGATGCTGGAGAACTTCTTCTCCAGCTCACCCCCCATCCTCATCCCACCACAATCAGTCTGTAGATCGGCACGAAACTTGTTGCACTCGTAGCACAGGAGAACAGTGAGTGAACTGACGAAAAATCATAGCGCTATCGCGTACCGTTTTTGTGCAGAGCTTTAGTTATAGCTTTAGTTTGATGTGCCATTCCTAACTGTCACTGTATCTCATGTTGTCACTTGCGGGTAGAGCACCAAGGCAAATTCCTTGTATGTGAATACTTCATTCATAGAAGCGTCCCGACACAAAACGTCACCTATGCATGTTCTCTGGAGATGCTGCCTGACTAATTGGATACTTAATTGGCCTCATGGTAGAAAGCAGAGGTAAACACCTGAAAAGAGTGCAGAGACCAATTATGAGGATATTGCTTTGACTGAGTTATGGAACTGAGTTTCAGGGAGAGATTGGGCAGTCTACGACCTTATTCCTTTAGTGCAGAAGGTTGAGGGATAATCTTATAGAGGTGGATACAATTGCAAGGGGAATAGGCAGGGTGAATGCACAGACTTTTTTCCCCTCGGATTGAGGATTCAAGAACTAGAGGGCAAAGGTGACAGGGGAAAGATTTAACAGGAACCTGCGAAGCAATTTTTTCACACAGAGGGTGGTGGGTATTTGGACAGAACTGCCTAATGAAGCAGTTGAGGCAGATATTATAGCGTCATTTAATATGAATTTGTACAGGTAAATAGATAGAAAAGGTTGAGAGGGATACGGTTCAAAGAGAGGCAATGGGACTAGCTTAGATGGGGCATCTTGGTCACCATGGACAAGCTAGATCGAAGGGCGTTTCCACACTCTATGACTCCAGGGTCAAGGTAATCAAGGGATATGGGGAAAAAGCCAGAACGGGGTACTGATTTTGGATGATCAGCCGTGATCATATTGAATGGCGGGAGCTGGCTCGAAGGGCCGAATGGCCAACCCCTGCATCTATTTTCTATGTTTCTATGTTTCTATGTTTCTATGCAGCCTCGTGTCAAGTTCTCTGAAAGGAAATATTGTGGCAGGTGGCTGAAAGCTTGATCAAAGGGAAAGGAGCATTTTAAAGGAAGAGAGGTGAATAAATGGAAGGGAAAACAATGTGATCACTGGATCCAGCCAGCAGTATCCAAACTACCACCGCTTATTTAGCTGTTCACTTAAAATAAGCTGCTTAGGTTTCTGCTGCCGAAAATGGATTTGCAGAATTTTAGAACACCATGCGTTTTCTCGTTATCTGTAAATTATTCTTCCTTTCTTGCAGTGTAAATGGGATGATTAGTTATCTTGTTTAGCCATTGTTTAGTCACATTGTCATCTGTGGGGGATGGTACACTTATCATCTCCTCGTTCTATATTTTCAGAGCAGCCTGTTCCGAGTAGGACACCATCCTTTCCCTTTGTTCAGTCGGCCTTCAACGGTCTTCTCCTAGGGAGGGCTCAGTCCTTTCCCTGCCTTTGTTCTGTCGGCCTTTGATGGTCCTCTTGATGGAACACAGCTCCTTGCTTTAGAAATATCTGGCGTCTTGCATCGTAAATCATTTTTTCTTCTTCTTGCGTGTGGCTAAAACTGTAGGTCAACTTGTTCTATTTGATCTTTTCTTTGTGCACGTCGGGTTGATTGCATTAGTCGAAACCACGTGAAGGTTGCAATCTCTCACCCCACCATAAATCATTTGTTGGGGGGGAGTGCACAAAAAAGCGGGAAATTAGACTGGGTGGCAGATTTCAGTTTAATATTGTACCTTTCATATCATCCCTTACAGCACCAGTGGCAGCTTATGTGAAGATGAATATTGGAGACTCTAACAAATAATCCTGGATCAATGCCCTAAGTATTAGAACCAGATGTACCAAGACTGAAGAAGGTTCTCAACCCGAAGCGTCACCCATTCCTTCTCTCCAGAGATGCTGCCTGTCCCACTGAATTACTCTGCCAATTTGTGTCTATCTTCGTACCAAGACTACCTGGGTAGGAAGGAACTGCAGCCGCCGGTTTAGCTACAAAATGCTGGAGTAACTCAGCCAGGCAGCATCTCTGGGGAAAAGGTTTAGGTGACTTTTCGGGTCGAGCATTCTGAAGAAGGGTCTCAATCCGAAGCATCACCTATTCCTTTTCTCCAGAGATGCTGCCTGACCCTCTGAGTTACTCCAGCATTTTGTGTCCATCTTCGTACCACGACTACAGGTAGGTATGTGACATGAGGAAAAGGTGCCCATATTATCCCTTTGCAAAGATGTGTCATTTTCATATCTTGAGAACTTACCTGCTGCCAGAGAACTCATGACGTTTCTTCATGATGAATGCGTAATGTGGCCTGATTTGGGAACCAACAACTGACTGTAAAATTTCTGCCTGGGTTTTTGATGCATGCTCCTGGCAGGGATATCCAATACTTAACATTCCAAAATTAGAAAGTTCCATTCCTGCCCTTATAATCTGTTGCAGATCTTTGCAAACCGCAGTGGCAACATGTGGCCTGACACTGACAGTCAAGCCTTCAGTCTCAGGAATTCTCAGTTGTTGGAAACTTGCCTAGAATTAGTGAATGAGGTAGAACGTGAAAATACATGCAAATTAACATAATGAATATTGGCTGAAGTATCTTCCTGTATTCCCTGACCTTGCAAACTACCAGAAAATTAGACAATTGTTTGCTTTTAAGTAATTTGTCCTTTTATCAACAATAATTTAAGTGCTGTTCACATGTTAGCTGGTATAGATTTAGTCACGGGTCGAAAGTAGCAAAGAACAACCAGCTGTTCCATTGCCTATTCTTTGGATTTAGACATTATTTTCAAATATCACATAAAACAGATGCATAACAGAAGAACCTGTTTTACAAACACCCCATCAATAGTGTAAATGGTGGAATGGAACAAGTTGCACTGAATTGCAATGGTGTAGAGTTTTCAGGTGTTAGCATTGGAACATGTTGAAAGGAAAAAGAACTATGAATATGTCGCTTGTCTGTCAGCCCCTCAAGCTGACTCCACTATTCAACAAAATTAAGGACAGCACAGTGATGTAGCGGAAGAGCTACTGCCTTACAGCGCCAGACACTGGGGTTCGATCCTGACCACGGGTGCTTGCTTGTCTGTACCCAGTTTGCATGTTCTCCCCGTAACCTGAGTGGGTTTTCTCTGAGATCTTTGGTTTCCTCCCACACTCCAAAGACGTACAGGTTTGTAGGTAATTTGGTTTGGTTTACATGTAAATTTTCCCCAGTGTGTGTATGATAGTGTTAGCGTGCGGGGATCGCTGGTCGGTGCGGACTGATTCCACGCTGTATCTCTAAACTAAACTAAACTAAACTAAACTAAAATCATGGCTGATTTAGTCTTTGCCTCATCAACACCACCCCCACCACCAAAACCCTTCAACTCCCTTGTCATTCAATCTTACCTTCACCATATTCAATGACTTCACTTCCATGCCTTTCTGAGGGAAAAGATTCCAAAGATTCATGTCCATTTGTGAGTTTAAATTACTTATCTTCATTTTACATGAACGTCAACTTATTTTGACGCTTTACCCTCAGTTCTTGATAGGTCCAATAGGGAAACACCCTCTCAACATCCACCCTGTTAATCTCCTCACAATCCCCTGAGTGATATGTTTCACTCAGGCAGCTCTCACTCTTATAACCTCTAATGAGCCAGGCTCAGCCTTCTCAAACTCTCTTCACATCTCAACCTTTCATCAAGGAACCAACCCAGCGAACCTTTTATTCACTGCTTTCAATGAACTGGTGACAATTACTGTAGATACTTCCTACACTGCAGATGTACACTACACTTCTGCAGCGTAGGAAGGAACTGCAGATGTTGGTTTACACCGAAGATAGACACAGAAAGCTGGAATACCTCAGCATGTCAGACAGCACCTATGGAGAAAAGGAATGGGTGACGTTTTGGGCCGAATCACTTTTTCAGAATTTGTCAGAGTGGGCAGTTGATAGAGGGAATGTAGATTAATAGATTTGCAAAATCTGCCTGCACTTTCTCCCGAAGGCATATCGCCAAAGCCACAAATTGGTGATGAAATAAGTCACTTTTCTTTTTATTAAATTGATGTACAAAACATAAAATCTCAGCAGGAAAATGTACAAAACCAATGAACAATTGGATGCCTGCAAAAGTAGGTGGTGCATGCTTCAAAACAAAGGGAATGATGTTCGAGCTCCAAGTAATAGAAATTGGTCCCCTGTTAGATGTAATAAACTGTGAACTGCAATGGGTAGGAAGGAAATGCAGATGCTGGCTCAAACCAAAGATAGACACAAAAAGGGCACCATCTTTCCTTTATCATCATTATTTGTTTGCATATCTTCAATTCATTTGTTCTATATCTCTGTCTATATCACCTCTACATATCCCTTTCCGCTGACTCTCATTCTGAAGAAGGGTCTTGACCCGAAATGTCATTCATGCCTTTTTTTCCAGAAAAGCTGCCTGACCCGCTGACTTACTCCAGTTTTTTGTGTTGAACTTCAATGGGAGCAGATTTCAGAAGAGGAGTTCAACATGTTTATGTTACAATAGCATCCAGGGTATATATTTCTCTTAAATGAGTTCAGCAAGCCAACACGTCTGATTACATTCGGCAGTAATCACAGTATGCATCCCTTGAAATACCAGTAAAACCTCGTTTGGTAAAAAATGATTTAACTTCATTAATCATCATAAACCAGTTAGCGACTTTGGACATATGCCTTCAGGAGAAAATTCAGGCATACTTTGAAAATCTATTAATCTACGTAGAGCACATTTCTTACTGTTAACTATTATCTTTTCTCCTCAGTTACTATTCTGCGATCCTTTTCACCCAGTGCAATGGCTATTCTTGGAATCTCTACCACAGTACATTTCAATGCATTTTTCCGTCTAAATTTAAGACTTTGGTCAGGCTGCATTTGGACTATTGTGTGTAGTTCTGGTCACCTCACCACAGGAAGGATGTGGAGGCTTTAGAGTTGGGTTGAGAAGAGGTACAGCACAGGTCAGGTGCCAAAAGACTGGAGGGTGGCTTGTTGTGCCTTTATTCAAGAAGGGTTGCAAAGGAAAATAATACTATAATCCAGTAAGCCTAACAATTGTGGTAAGAAAGTTAATGGAGGGGATTCAGAATGACAAGATATATTTGCATTTAGAAAGCAGGAGTTGATTAGGGACATTAAACATATATTTTGCATGAGAGATCAAGGTTCACAAATTTCACTGAGTTTTTTGAAGATGAAAGAGGGCATGGCAATAGATGTAGTTAATATGGATTTCAGCAAGGTCTTTGTTATGATTCCACATGAGACGGTTATTTGTAAATTAATCATATGGGGTTCAGGGAGAGCTAGCTAACTGGACACAGATTGTGGCTTGATGCTAAGAAGTGGAAGTTGGTGGTGGAAGGTTGTTTTGGTGAATGGAGGCCTGTGACTGGTGTTGTTCTCCAGGGGTTGGTGCTTGGCCCATTGTTCTATGTCTTCGATGTCAATTATCTGGATGTGAATGTTCAAGGCATGGGTTCGTAAGAGTGCAGATGCCATTAAAATGGATGGTATCATAGATAGTGAAGAAGGTTACCATGAATTACTGTGGGATCTTGATCAGGTGGGTAAGTGGGGCCAAAGAAAGGCAGATGGAGTTTAATTCAGATAAATGCAGGTTTTGCATTTTGTGAAGTAAGATCAGGGTAGGACTCTCACAGTGAACAGAAGGGCCACGTGGAGTTTATGGAACAGAGGGAGTACATAGTCAGGGAGTACAAGTACATAGTATCCTGAAGGTCGCGACATGGGTCGACAGGGTGGTGACAATGGTTTTGGCATGCTGGCCTTCATCAGTATGGGCATTGAATATAGAAGCTGGGATGTTATGTTGCAGTTGTACCAGACATTGTTGAGGCCACACTTGGAGAATTGTGTTCGGTTTTGGTCACCCTGTGATAGGAAAGATGCCATTAAGCTGGAAAGAGTGCAGAAGAGAGTTACGAGATTGTTGCCCAGACTCAAAGCACTGAGTTGCAGGGAGATGTTGGGCAGGCTAAGACTTTATTACTTGGAGCATATGAGACTGAGGAGAGACCATGTAGAGGTGTATACAATTAGGAATGGCATTGATAGGGTGAGTGCACACAGTCTTTTGTTTGGAGAATCAAGAATTAGAAGGCATAAGTTTAAATGGGAAAGATAAAATTTGTACATTTGAATAGAGTTGAAGATAAAATTGGATATAATTGGTACGGGGATTTGGAATGGAATAGAATGGAAAAGGGATAAGAGTGAGATTAAAGATAAGGGTAGATACATGAACAGAAATAATTAGAACAGAGGCAAAAATTTGAGATTGACATTAACGTATATGGATGAGAAGATTAGATGAGCTGAGCAACTGACTGATGTATAGAATTTGAAAGCATATTTAATTGAGTCAAATCCTAAAAAAATGCTGTCGCTTTGAGGTTGTGAAGGTGGCCATAGGTGCAAGGGCCATGTTATCTCTGGAGACTACCATTGGCCATGAAGCGTAGCAGGAATGATACATGTATGCTATGCAAAGTTCATTTTTAATTAACTATATTCCAAATACTCCTTAGCACCAGGAAAGTTGGAAAATATGAAAAGAGATTGATGGGGTCTCCTCTCGCATGCTGATTCTTCTGGGATCAGCTGATTTTCTCCGACTGTTTTAATGCTTTCATGGTTAAATATTTCATCGTAACCCGCCAGCCCAACCTGCCTCCAGAATGCATATGCTCATATTGAACGATACTTAATCCGACATGAAAACAATCAATGTTTGAATTGCGGAAGGTGCTTTGAATTCGACTAAATTAAAACGGCTAAATTTCAAGCAAAATGGTTATTATGTTTGCACAGAAGAGCAGGGAAGGGTGATGCTTGCAAAGATATTGCACGGACACATTACTTTCCGCCTCTGCCTGCAATTGAAAGAAATCTAAAACTGTGTCATATTTGTGCCTGGGCAAAGAAAATTAGTCCCCACGCTCCCCAGGCAAGTCAAATCTTTCACAGGGAAATTAATAACAGCTCAGAAAAGGTCTAAAAGATTATGATCTGTTGAGGCAGAGGAAAAGTGCAAATGATATCAGATGCTAGTAGCTAAAAATAAACACTAAAAACAAGGTGCAGGGCGGCACCAAATGCTAATGGGAGAGGTCAGTTAATGTAAATGAGTGTAACCCTTTGCGTACAATAGAATTGTCAATTGGTACCACAGGCAAATGTCACACAGCGAGCACCTATTTATCTATTGATCTTTCTTTTCGGCTCTGCTATCTTGTGAACAGATTAAAATGGTTATTAAGATACAATACCGGTAGTTTATGGGCTGTGCGGACCTGCTCCATGGACATTTTATTATAGATTCACAGTTCTCTGTCTATTGCTAGTGTCTTACTTCAATCTATGGTGCCCTCTCCGTATCACACTGTAAAACATGCTTTGAAACAAGCAGAGAGAAAGCGCAATTTGTAGAACGAACTGAACACTCACAGTGTCTGCCTTCATTGTGAACTCTAACTGCATACCAGTCCAACACACCCAATGGAAACAGGTATTTTGTGTCCAAAATCACTGTGTTACCTCAAAAAGCTGGAGAAACTCAGCGGGTGCAGCAGCATCTAAGGGGCGAAGGAGATAGGCGACGTTTCGGGTCGAGACCCTTCTTCTGAAGAAGGGTCTAGACCAGAAACATCGCCTATCTCCTTCGCCCCTTAGATGCTGCTGCACCCGCTGAGTTTCTCCAGCTTTTTGTGTAACCCTCGATTCTCCAGCATCTGCAGTTCCTTCTTTAACACTCTGTTACCCCAACTAACACATCCATTTGAATTCAGGTATTTAACACTGATTTTTTAAATCAATTCTTTCTTATTGCAAGGAAAAGGCAAAGGAAATGAAATGTAATTGTGTAACAGCTGGACCGTACACTTCAATGATATCAGAAAATGAAAAAGTGCAATCAGAAAAGTGTGAGAATTGCAGCAAATTGTGTTATAAAAATGGAATTGTGATGTTTCTGATACATAATCTGTGATCTTTGTTCTGGTCGTTTTGAAAGGTATATGGAAAATTCTGAGAAAGTGTTTTAAAGATTCACACAGAAGCTAAAATTCGATCTGCTTGCATTCAATAACAAAATGAGAAGGTCCAGACGGTTTATTTTTTGGTGTTGATTGTGGGACAAACCAGGGCACGAGGACCTTTATATCAGCTGTGACAGCAGTTTTTCCAAAGATGTTACCTTTGTGGGATGTGGGAGGAAATTGGAGCACCCGGAGGAAACCCATGTGGTCACGTGGAGAATGTGCAAACTCCATACAGACGGCACCCGAGGTCAGGATTGAACCTGGGGCTCTGCCAGCGATGCGACTGTGCGCCAGAGACACTCTGCTCTGTGCTCTACTCTGACAACCCTAACAAGAGAAAACCAGATGAGCAGTGGAAGAGTTTCAAGTATGTTTTCAAAGCCCCTTTAAAATAAAATGTCATATTCTCACCAGTTCATGGGAATCCCTGGCCTATGACTTCTTAAAATTGAGCAGCATTTGGGATCCTTCAAATCACAGAGACACGGCGCAACTTTAGTTTAGTTTAGAGATACAGCACGGAAACAGGACGTTCGGCCCACCGAGTCCGCACCGACCAGCGATCCCCACACACTAACACTTTCCTACACACACTAGGGACAATTTACATTTATACCAAGCCAATTAACCTACAAACCTGGACGACTTTGGAGTGTGGGGGATAAACGAAGATCTCTGAGAAAACCCACGCGGGCCACGGGAAGAACGTACAAACTTCATACAGACAGCACCGGTAGACAGGATCGAGCCCAGGTCCCTGGTGCTGTAAGCTCTATCGCTGCACCACCGTGCCAACCTTCTTAACAACCAACCTATTTGGCTAGTCAAGTGCCTACTCTCGCCCCCACACCACACCGGCCCGCACCCTTCCCATCGGCGTGGTAAAGTCTGCAGTCCCACATTGGCCTCATCAGTCACCTCAGAACTCTTCGACATTGAGTTGAATCAAGTCATTCTCAGCCCCGAGGGGAGGCTGCAAGGAAACACTGGGCCACAGTTCAGCTTACAGTGAAAAGAAAAGACACGGTTCTGAGTCATCCTCTTTGGATTAAGTCTGGTACTCTCATGTGTCACAGACAGCGAGGCATAAAATAATAGCAAAGAATTGGTGTCATTGAGAACCCAGAAGCTTCTTAACACCTACAGTTCCAGTGCCAGGGTTCTACAGTGAAATATAGAAAAAGGCCCTCTTAAATCAACCTTGTAAACGGATAATTTCAAGGTTAAAGTTAAAGATTTCATTTCCTTTCTTTGAGAGTTAAAACAAACAGAGATAACTGGCAAATTGGTATTTTTGTTGCATTTTTGTTCAAGGATTAAAGGAAGAAAGAATCTGACATTATTCATGCTATTGAGGGAGTGCAGCGTAGGTTTACTAGGTTAATTCCTGGGATGGCGGGACTGTCATATGCTGAGAGAATAGAGCGGCTGGGCTTGTACACTCTGGAATTTAGAAGGATGAGAGGGTGTCTTATTAAAACATATAAGATTATTGATGATTTGGACATTAGTATGGCACGAAACATGTCCCCGATGTTGGGGGAGTCCAGAACCAGGGGCCACAGTTTAAAAATAAGGGGTGGGCCATTTAGAACGGAGATGAGGAAACCATTTTTTACACAGAGTTGTGAGTCTGTGGAATTCTCTGCCTCAGAGGGTGGTGGAGGCTGGTTCTCTTGATACTTTCAAGAGAGAGCTAGATAGGGCTCTTAAAGATAGTGGATGCAGGGGATATGCATCTATATCTCTCGTTTCCCTGATCCCTAACCAGTCTGAAGAAGGGTCTCGACCCGAAACGTCGCCTATTTCCTTCACTCCTTAGATGCTGCTGCATCCGCTGAGTTTCTCCAGTCTTTTGTGTACCATGGATGCAGGGGATATGGGGAGAAGGCAGGAACGGGGTACTTATTGGGGATGATCAGCCATGATCACATTGAATGGTGGTGCTGGCTCAAAGGGCTGAATGGCCTACTCCTGCACCTATTGTCTTTTGTCTATTGTCTATTATTCCCTACCCCTTGTTTGCCAATAATATAGATTGGAAGCAGCCTCTGACTGCTTGCCAGCCCTCAGGTTTCTGATCACTGAAGCTCTTCTCGGAGTCTCGGCACCTAAAAGCCTAGTCGTCTGAAAACAGAGGATTACCTGTGTTCTACCATACCCCGCTCTCCACAGAGACCATTCCCTCCATAGCTCCCTGGTCAACTGGTCCCTTCCCACCCGAACCACCCCCCTCTCCAGGTACCTAACCTTGCAAACACAAATTGAAGTTCAAGTTTACATTTATTGTCACGTGTACCAATTGGTACAGTGAGGTTTGAGTTACCATACAGCCATCCAAATAAAAAGAACACAACACACGATAGAATTTAACATGAACATCCCCACACAGCAGACTCAACGTTTCCCACTGTGAGGGAAGGCAATAAAAGTTCAGTCATCTTCCTCCTGTTCACCCGTGTTCGGAGCATATAGAGACCTCTGTAGTCGCCGCAACGGCGACCCGATGTTTCAGGCCCTCTCGCCGGATGATGGAACCCCAGCGTCGGAAGAACACTCTCCGCAGCCTGGAGTTCCAAATCAAATCAGCCACTTCCTACCGGAGACCGCGGCTCCCGAAGACCACTGGCCGAGCTGGGCGGAGCTCCAACACTGGTGACCTCAGCGAGAGATCCCAGGGCTCCGCGATGTTAAAGCCAGTGCCGCCCGTGGCTGGAAGCTCCGCAGACCACAGCTCCACGGTGTTAAAGCCAGCAGTCCCAGCACTCCGGAGCTACACCCAGCGACCCCAGAAAGGCATTGTCTGCTCCGCGATGGTACTTCAGTGCTGCGCCGCTGCTAAAGCTGAAGTTCTGGCCGGTCTCCGGCAGGAAAGGCCGCACCAATCCAGATGGTAGGCCACGAGGAGGAGGCAAAGATGCGGCTCGGAGGAAAGACGGATCCTCGACCAGGTAGCGACTGAAAAAAACAGTTTCCCCCCCCCCCCCCCCCACATCTCCCACATACAAAGACTAAAAGACCTCCAAAAACAAAACTTTTGACAGACTAAACATTTTTTAAAAGGATGAAAGGACAAACAGCTGCAGGCGAGGCAGCCATACTCCATGGCCCCACCCACCACTCAGGACTTTCAGGGGATGCAACACCTGTCCCTATACCTCCTCCCTCGACTCTGTCCAAGGACCCCGACAGTCCTTTCAGGTGAGGCTGAGGTTCACTTGCACCTCCTCCAATCTCATCTGCCGTATCCGCTATTCCACGTGTGGACTCCTATATATCAGCGAGACCAAGTGCAGACTCGGCGATCGTTTCGCTGAACACCTCCGCTCAGTCTTCCTGGGCTTTCATGATCTCCCATTGCTAAACACTTTAACTCCCCTTCACATACTGACCTCACTGTCCTGGGCCTCCTCCTCTGTCAGAGTGAGGCCAAATGGAAATTGGAGGAACAGCACCTCATAGTAGCAATGTTACAAAATTTTGTGATTTTAAAAATCAAGTCTGCAATTTATCCCATCAGATAAAGCATAAAAAGAAGTTTAATTTGACACCTAATTCACTTTCATATCTTCAGTATTAAGACAGTTATGACCATTTTCATACTCGGAAATTAGCATCTTGTTCCCCATTGCCTTTCAATTGACTTAACTCAAAAGCTGTGATGTAGAACAATTAAAAGCCCATAACTTACTTAAAAAATAAGAGAACTCAATGAAATTTTCAGTTATTATAGATTGAAGCATTCTGAAACAAATATGAAACAATCTTACTTGGATGACCTGAAATTAAAGCATATAATTAGTTAGTTAGCTAATTGTAGCTAATTACAAAATTCAATGAGTAGATCTAAACATCTATCAATTTCTTAAGAAAAGATAAACTTTTTTTTTATTGCCTAAGTGTCCAAATAACATTCACACAATAAACCACAATATAACATAATTTTTAAATCTCATTTTCATGAATTTCTAGGCCAAATGGAAGGAATTTAGTGTTTAATGCCTGTAAATTAATGGCCATTTAAATCAACTAGCGAGTGGGTTTTAGTGGAATGCGGTGGATTGGAACGTTGCGGTTTGCGGTGAAGTCAGGAGGAAAAATACTGTTGGTTCATACATTTTTTTGGACCCCATTTCGCAACATGAAAATGTGATTAAAGCCTCCCTAAAACCCAACTTTTAATATAAAAATAAACTGTGTATCTTTTTTTCTCCCCTACGCAAAATCCTCCCGTTGTCGGCGCTCACGGCTTTTGAAGGTGATTTTTAAATTACTCTAGTTAATAAATAATCTAGCGTAATTTAAAAATACCTTCATGAATGAAATGTCGGAGCGATTTTTCTTCCGCAACGAAATCGCCCGACATGGATCGATTTTCCCAGTCTGCAAAAAAACGGCACTTTAAGCCCGCCCCCCTCTGAAAGGCGCCAAAGTCACGCACACGGGGAGCGGCAGAACTGCAGCACTGCTCATGGTAAGTTTTGTAACATACCTACTCATAATTCACTTTGGCAGCTTACAACCCAGCGGTTTGAATATTGATTTCTGTAACTTTAAGTAACCCTTGTTTTCCCTCTCTCTCCATCCCTCCCCCACCCTTGTTCTCCGACTAGTTTCACTGTCCTGATTAATGTCAGGGCTTTCTCACATTTACCTTTCCTTGATCACATCTGCTTCGATCTGTCGTTTTCACACCTTGCCCTTCCATTTCCCTTGTCTCCCTCTCCCCTGACTCCCAATCTGAAGAAGGGTCTCGACCCAAAACGTCACCTTTTCTCCAGAGATGCCGCCTGTCCCACTGTTACACCAGCATTTTGTGTCTTTCTACAGTAATGATGTTGGATACTGACTTAAATTGGACCTCAGGTTTCTTGTTCAATCAAACAATGGTGTTGCTCGCTTCTCATGGTCAAAAGGTGAAAAGATGTTAGAGGCTTTTTGATGAGGGCAGATTAATGGCACAATGAATCATGTTTAACAAAGACCATTATAACTTTGAATTATGCTGTTGTGAAAATTGTTCTTTCGGAATCAGAATCAGAATCAGAATCACACTTTATTCGCCAAGTATGTTTTGCAACATACGAGCAACGGATCACTCCAAAAAAACACATTTTAACATGAACAACCACCACAGTGACTGCTACACATTCCTCACTGTGATGGAAGGCGAAATAAAGTTCAAGTCGCTTCCTTTTGTTCTTCCTCAGTCGTGTTCCTTGAGCCCACGTTGACGGGATGATCTTGACTCCCATAGCCGGCGGTGTTCGAGCCCTCCGCGTTGAGGCGATCCGCTCCCGCATCGGGGGATGTCAGATCGCCTGCACCGGGCGATTGAACCTCGCGTCGGGGCTGCTCGAACCCTCCGCGACATTGGAGCTCCCGACTAGCCTCACCCGAGACTGCGAGCCCTTTATGGCGATTCGCGGTGGGAGCGATCCCAGGCAAGGGATCAGCTCTGATGTTAAGTCCACGCCTTGCGGTGGGGCTCACGACAGTCCGAGGAGGCCTCCAGCTCCATCGATGGTAGGCCGCAGAGCCCGGAGAATGTGATCCGAAAATTAATCACATCTCTGGGAAGGTAAGAGCTTGAAAAAAAGTTTCCCCCGATCCCCTCCCCCCTCCTCCCACATAAAACAAACCGAAGAACATTGAAACAAACTTTTAATGCACTAAAAAATAACAAGAAGAAAGAAAATACGAACAGACTGCCGGCAGGGCAGTCACCTCCCGGCGCCCCTGGTGGTCTTTATAATGCATATCAGTGACTGCATTATTCCCTGAGGAAGTCTCATTGTCTATACTGTACATGAACATAGTAACAGATTGTAGGCTTACACGTAGAATAGTTCTCTTCACTTTACCCTCTCAATAACACCTTCCCCTTTATTTGGGCACCGTCTCAAATGACCAGTACAACCCACGGACATGTATTTTACAACCACCAGATCTCCTACTATTGTGTATCTGGACCTTGGAAATACAAATATGATTTGCAAATTATGCAACACACTATGAAACATTTAAAGCCTCATTCCATGCTGTCATTGACTTTGCCTGGCCAAAAGGTGACCTGCACATACGAGCACCTGGCCCTGCAGTTTACTGATTGATCGCCCTTTGCAAACAGTCCAGGTAACAGGATCGGTCTGAGTCAGCATGGATTTATGAATGGGAAATCATGCTTGACTAATCTTCTGGAATTTTTTGAGATGTAACTAGGAAAATGGACAAGGGAGAGCGAGTGGATGTAGTGTACCTGGACTTTCAGAAAGCATTTGATAAGGTCCCACATAGGAGATTAGTGGGCAAAATTAGGGCACATGGTATATGAGGTAGAGTGCTGACATGGATAGAGAAGTGGTTGGCAGACAGGAAACAAAGAGTAGGCATTAATGGATCTCTTTCAGAATGGCAGTCAGTGACTAGTGGGGTACCGCAAGGCTCGGTGCTGGGACCGCAGCTATTTACAATATACATCAATGATTTGGAAGAAGGGATTCAAAGTAACATTACCATATTTGCAGATGACACAAAGCTGGGTGGCAATGTGAACTGTGAGGAGGATGGTATGATAATGCAGGGTGACTTGGACACGTTGGGGAGTGGGCAGATGCATGGCAGATGAAGTTCAATGCGGATAAATGTGAGGTTGCCCATTTTGGTGACAAAAACAGGAAGGCAGATTATTATCTAAATGGTGTCAAGTTGAAAAAAGGGGAAGTACAATGGGATCTGGGGGTCCTTGTACATCAGTCTATGAAAGTAAGCATGCAGGTACAGCAGGCAGTGAAGAAAGCGAATGGCATGTTGGCCTACAAGAGGAGTTGAATATAGGAGCAAAGAGATCCTTCTGCAGTTGTACAGAGCCCTAGTGAGACCACACCTGGAGTATTGTGTGCAGTTTTGGTCCCTTAATTTGAGGAAGGCCATTCTTGCTATTGAGGGAGTGCAGCGTAGGTTTACAAGGTTAATTCCCGGGATGGCGGGACTGTCATATGCTGAGAGAATGGAGCAGCTGGGCTTGTACACTCTGGATTTTAGAAGGATGAGAGGGGCTCTCATTGAAACATATAAGATTGTTAAGGACTTGGACACACTAGAGGCAGGAAAAATGTTCCCGATGTTGGGGGAGTCCAGAACCAGGGGCCACAGTTTAAGAATAAGGAGTAAGCTATTTAGAACGGAGATGAGGAAATACTTTTTCTCACAGAGAGTGGTGAGTCTGTGGAATTCTCTGCCTCAGAGGGCGGTGGAAGCAGGTTCTCTGGATGCTTTCAAGAGAGAGCTAGATAGGGCTCTTAAAAATAGCGGAGTCAGGGGTTATGGAGAGAAGGCAGGAACGGGGTACTGATCGGGGATGATCAGCCATGATCACATTGAATGGCGGTGCTGGCTCGAAGGGCCAAATGGCCTACTCCTGCACCTATTGTCTATTGTCTATTGTCTATTGAAAAAGTTCTCCACATATGGGAGCTCTCTAATTTACAGACTGTTCCCAGGGTTGCATTCAGAGACAGACGTCAAGCGCAGCTGGAAGGTCATCAACTCGGTGAAAGAGGCTCTTCGGCCTGCCCAAGCTTTGTTGACTTCCCAGCAGGTTGGGACGGTGGTGCTGCGGTGGAGTTGCTGCCTTACACAAGCTGGGTGGTAGTGTGAACTGTGAAGAGGATGTTAGGAGGTTGCAGGGTGACCTGGACAGGTTGAGTGAGTGGGCAGATGCGTGGCAGGTGCAGTATAATATAGATAAATGTGAGGTTATCCACTTTGGCGACAAAAATAAGGGGGCAGATTATTATCTCAATGGGGTTAGGTTAGGTTAGGCAAGGGGAAGGTGCAACAAGACCTGGGCGTCCTTGTACACCAGTCATTGAAAGTTGGCGTGCAGGTACAGCAAGCAGTGAAGAAAGCTAATGGAATGTTGGCCTTCATAACAAGAGGATTTCAGTATGGGAGTTAAGAGGTTCTTCTGCAGTTGTATAGGGCTCTGGTGAGACCACATCTGGAGTATTGTGTCCAGTTTTGGTCTCCGAACTTGAGGAAGGACATCCTTGTGATTGAGGCAGCGCAGTGTAGGTTCACGAGATTGATCCCTGGGATGGTGGGACTGTCACATGAGGAAATATTGAAAAGACTAGGCTTGTATTCACTTGAGTTTAGAAGTATGAGGGGGGATCTTATAGAAACATATAAAATTATAAATGGACCGGACAAGCTAGATGCAGGAAAAATGTTCCCATTGTTGGGCGAGTCCAGAACCAGGGGCCACAGTCTTAGAATAAAGGGGGAGCCATTTAAGACTGAGATGAGAAAAAATGTTTTCACCCAGAGAGTTGTGAATTTGTGGAATTCCCTGCCACAGAGGGCAGTGGAGGCCAAGTCACTGGATGGATTTAAGAGAGAGTTAGATAGAGCTCTAGGGGGCTAGTGGAGTCAAGGGATATGGGGAGAAGGCAGGCACGGGTTATTGATTGGGGATGATCAGCCATGATCACAACGAATGGCGGTGTTGGCTCGAAGGGCCAAAAGGCCGAATGGCCTCCTCCTGTACCTATTTTCTATGTTTCTATGTTTCTATGTTTCTTACAGTAAGTTCGGGAAATGGCTATTCTGCGACTGCATGCGGGGATGTAGCCTGCACTTCTGTGGAGGGGAAGGAACTATCTTGTCCCTGGGTGCTTCTTAACTGGGGACTTGACATGATTCCAACAAATCTACCATCTATCAACACCATCCACCCCACCAAACACTGCACCAAATCAACCTTCAACCCATTACACTGAAGATTGCCTTCCCTTCCATTGTTTCAAGTGGGAATTTAAACTCGATATATCTATTGTCAGACCTGTGTGTTGTGGGTATTATGTTCCCTAGACATGCATCCTTTCGGCATTGTAAGCCACATTTTCCAGGTTTCATGATACTGAAGCTGCCTCTTCAGCCTTCATTACGCTGATAGCGTTCTATAAAGTCACCCCTATGTGCAACTCCCTCTGCCAGTGACCATGTGCCACTTCCACCGTCTAATTTGCCACAGGTGCAAGTAATCATAATCATAATCGTAATTTATTGGCCAAGTATGTTTTGCAACATACGAGGAATTTGATTTGTCATACAGTCATACCAAAAAAGCAACAAGCCACACAACTGCATAAAATTTGACATCAAAATCCACCACAGTGTCTCCTCCGCATTCCCAACTGTGATGGAAGGCAATAAAGTCTAATCTTCTTTCCTCCTTTTTCTCCCGCGGTCGGGAACCATCCGCAGTCGGGGCGATCGAAGCCCCCGCGGCCTGGAGCTCCCAAAGTCGGTCCCTAACCAGGGAACGCAAGCTCCACAATGTTAGAGTCCGCAGGCTCCCGCGGTTGGAGCTCCCGCGGTCGATCCCCACCGGGAGACGCCAGCTCCATGATGTTAGGCCACAGTGCAGACAGAGGTACAACACGGAAAAAAGTTGCATCTCCGTCGTGGAAAGAGATTAAAAAAAAGGTCCCCGTCCCCCCACATAATACAAAAACATACATTTAACAACAGATTCATAACAACAAAGAAGGCAAAAGAAGAGACAGACTGTTGGCAAGGCTGCCATCGTCGACCCCACCTGAGGTGGAATACAACAGAGCTGTGTCAATCAGCAAAAGAGTCTAACAGAATAGTGCACAGGGAACACAGAGCAGCAGATTGGTGCAGAAATACATGTGTTCAGTTTAGTATTTTCATGCACCCATCCTTATCATTCTCCTTCTTGTCTTCAAAGTGAAAGGTCTGGATAGAGTGGATGTGGAGGGATTCCACCAGTCTAGGACTAGAGGTCATAGCCTTAGAATTAAAGAACAATCCTTTGGAAAGGAGATGAGGAGGAATTTCATTAGTCAGAGGCGAATCAGTGGAATTCTTTGCCACAGAAGGCTGTGGAGGCCAAGTCAATGGATATATTTAAGGCTGAGATCGACAGATTCTTGATCAGTACTGGTGTCAGAGGTTCTGGGGAGAAGGCTGGAGAATGGGATTTGGAGGGAGAGTTAGATCAGCCATGATTGAATGGCGGTGTAGACTTGATGGGCCGAATGGCCACATTCTGCTCCTATCACCTATGATCTTATGAGGCACCAAGGACTGCTTCTGACCATTCAGCAAGAATGCATGGTGTTCACACTCAGGTCTCTCATCACATTACTATTGATCATCCAGTTAGTCAGTGGGTAACAGAAATGGAAACTGGTGGAGGGTTTTGCTGGCATTCATCCAATCCCTCAGGCCAGAAGCAAATCATGAGAAAGTAAGGAAGAAATTGCTGGGGTCCCAGCAGAGATATCTGTATCAATGTTAGCCATGGGGAAGACTAACATAGTGGGTGGCTAACATAATGTCTTTATTTAAGAATGACTGCAGGGTAAGCCAAGGATCTACAGGGCGCTGAGCCTAACAACAATGGTCAGAAGGAGATTACTGGAGGAGATTCAGTGAGACAGGATCTACCTGCATTTGGTTAGCCAGGGCTTTAATTAGGAATGGTCAGCATGGTTTTGTGCAAGGGAAAATGTCTCACAAACCTGATTGAGTTTTTGAAGAGATGGCAAAGTGGAATGAAAAGGGCAGGGTGATGGACATGGTCTTCATGGACGTTCGAAAGGTCTTTGGCAATGTCCTGCATCATGGACTGGTCTGGAAGATTAGATCCCATGGGATCCAGGGTTGTTTTTCTGATTGGGTGCCTGCCTTAACTATTTGGATGAGAACATAGTTGACATGGTTAGTAAATTTGCAGATGACACCAAAATTGGTGGTACAGTGGACAATGAAGTAGGTTATCCAAGATTACTAAATGATCTAGATCAACTGCGAATGTGGGCCAAGAAATGGCAGATGGAATTTAACTTAGGAAAGTATTGTATTTTAGTCAGTCAATCCAGGGCAAGACTTGCACAGTGAATGATAGGAATGCTGGAGAGTGTTAGACAGAGTGTTGAAGAAGATGTTTGCCATGTTTGCCTTCATCGGTCAGGGCATCAAATACAAAGGTCGGGACACCATATTAAAACTGTAGAAGATGTTGGTGAAACTACACCTGGAGTATGTGTGCAGTGCTGGTCACTTACCTATATTAAGAATGATATAAAGCTGGAAAGTTGCATAAAGGGCCTGTCCCACTTTCACAACCTAATTCACGACCTCTGCCGAGTTTGCCCTTGACTCGTACTCGCAGCATGGTCGTCACGAGATCGTAAGAGGTCGTAGGTAGGTCGTGATGCTAGTCGTAGGTACTCATGGCATCAAGTAGGTCGGGGCATTTTTCTAGCAATATGAAAAATGTCCATGAGTAAAAAAGGCTGTGAATTAGATTGTGAAGGTGGGACAGGCCCCTAAGGATGTTACCAGGACTGGAGGAATTGAGTTAGTAGGAATGCCTGGATAGGCTGAGGAAATGTAGGAAAGTGATGTTATGGAGTTATATAAAATCATGAAGGGCAGCAATAAAGTGAATGGTCAGAGTCCTTTTTTCCCAAGATAGGGAATTTTAAAACCATAAATTTAAGGTGAGAGGGGAAAAATTTAAAGAGGACCTGAGGGGCAACATTTTCACACAGAGGGTGGTGAATATATGGAACGAGTTACAAGAGGAAGTTGCAGAGGCAGAAATAATTAAAATGTTTAAAAGACATTTGGATAGTTACATAGATAGAAATGGTTTAGAGGGATATAAGTTCATTCTGTAAGTTCATAAATTCAACCAGAATTAGGTCTTTCAAGTCTACTCCATCATTCAAACATGGCTGATCTATCTCTGCATCCTAACCTCATTCTCCTCCCCATAACCCCTGACATCTGTATTAATCAAGAATCTGTCAATCTCCATCTTAAAAATATCCATTGACTTGGACTCCACAGCCTTCTCTGGGAATGAATTCCCCAGATTCACCACCCGCTGACTAAAGAAAATTTATCCTCATTTCCTTTCTAAAGGTACATGTGGATGTGGATAAATGTGAGGTTACCCACTTTGGTGGCAAGAACAGGAAGGCTCAATTATGTCAGATTAGGAGAAGGGGAGGTGCAATGAGACCTGGGTGTGCTTGTACATCAGTCACTGAAAGTAAGCATGCAGGTACAGCAGGCAGTGAAGAAAGTTAATGGCATGTTGGCCTTCATTGCGAGAGGATTTGAGTTTAGGAGCAAGGAGTTCCTACTGCAGTTGTACAGGGCCCTGGTGAGACTGCACCTGGAGTATTGTGTGCAGTTTTGGTCTCCCAATTTGAGGAAGGACATTATTGCTATTGAGGGAGTGCAACGTAGGTTCACCAGGTTAATTTCCGGGATGGCGAGACTGACATGTGATGAAAGAATGGGTCGACTAGGCTTCTATTCACTGGAATTTAGAAAGATGAGCGGATATCCTTTAGAAACATATAAAATCCTTAGAGGATTGGACAGGGCAGATGCAGGATGTTGGGGGAGTCCAGAACCAGGGGTCACAGTTTGAGAATCAGGGGTAGGCCACTTAGGACTGAGATGAGAAATTTTGTTTTCACCCAGAGAGTTGTGAATCTGTGGAATTCTCTGCCACAGAAGGCAGTGGAGGGCACTTCACTGGATGTTTTCAAGAGAGAGTTAGATTTAGCTCTTAGGGCTAAGGGAATCAAGGGATATGGGGAAAAAGCGGGAACGGGGTACTGATTTTGGATGATCAGCCATGATCATATTGATTGGCGGTGCTGGCTTGAAGGGCCGATTGGCCTACTCCTGCACTTATTTTCTATGTTTCTATGTACATATTTTTATCCTGAGGCTATGGCCTCTGCTCCTAGACTCTCCGACTCGTGGAACATGGACCATATGCAGGCAAATGGTCATAAAGTCACATGATAAGGTCATAAGAGCAGAATTAGGCCATTCGGCCCATCAAGTCTATTCTGCCATTTACTCATGGCTGATCTATCTCTCACTCCAAACCGCATTCTCGAGCCTTCTCCCCATAACCCCTGACATCCGTACTATTCAAAAATCTTTCTACCTCTGCCTTAAATATATCCATTGTCTTGTCCTCCACAGCCTTTTTTGGCAAATAATTCCACAAATTCGCCACCCTCTAACTAAAGAAGTTCCGCCTCATCTCCTTCCTAAAGTAAATGGGACCAGCTCAGGTGGACAACTTGGTCAGCTTAGGTAAGTAGGGCCTGTTACCTTTCCGTGCTGTATAACTGCCTGACTTGCTGAAGCAAATGTCAGGCCTCCGGCCTTCCATCTTAGAAGCCACCCATGGTGAATGCAAAACCAGGTGGAAAGTGTCAGTGGTGAAAGATCACACATCCATTTTGTAGACTATGAATAGCCAACCTCCTCTAACCCTCATGATCCACCTGGGAGGTACATTAGAGTCGGTGGAGGAAGGTCAAGTTCAGTCAGTGTGAGAAGGAGCAGGCTGATATGTTCACTTCAGACTCACATTCTGCATTGTGATACATGGTGTACGGTCAAACAATAAAAAATCTAATTATTCAGATCAGGTGATGACAATTTCCAGGCGCAATTGAGGCACAAAGGACTGTGTTATATGTTTTGGACTGGACAATTGGAGCAATCCTCTGCAAAGAGAGACTGTGTAACACGGAAGAGAAGACTTCACTGCTAGAATGTCGTGTGGCAGTCAGAGTTTGATCAAAATCTCTTCAAGTGGCTCAAAATTGTCTGATGTTGTCCTATGAAGTTCTTTGGGATATTTCACTGTGTGAAAAGCATTGCAGTGCTTATTGTCAAAGGGCTGTCTGTGTTGTCTCCCGTGCTTTGAATCAGAGAAAAAGCAAATTCTAAAGTTGAAATTTACTTTGACATCTTCCAGTATACCAAACGTGATTTGCAGGATCGTTGGCAGGTTGCCACGCATTGTACACAGGGTACAAGAACAATTTCATGCTGATGAAGTCAAGAGCATTTTCGGTGGGGGCCTGAAAAGGAATATGGTTTCCATCTGTGATACACAAAATCTCCGAAAAATCAGTGGCTGCATGAGTGCTTCTGTCTATGCTGCCATGTGGAGATACTAAAGGGTTTAATTATCCAGCAATTCTATTAGGAGAGCCTGTGTCCAGGTGAATGCATGCACAGACTGCACCCTGGCAGATATCAGAAGAAGCAGTGGTAGCTGCCCTGACATCCACATAGACCAAAGCTCGCAGGTTGATTGCATCTAATCAAGGTCCTATATGGCTTTTCTCCTCTGAATGTCAAACAGTGCAATGCATCTTACTGCTGGACATCCCTTTGCTCCATCCTGCACTGTTGCCCCTTCTTTTCCTGATAATGGAACATAGCGATGTCTTTAACTGCACTTAAATACCCCTCGTTGCTTATTCAATTGCAGTCATAATCTTTCAGTGGTCTCGCAATCCAGACTTCATCAGAATGGGCTTCAGCAGGTACAATTCTCAAAGAAGTCCTCTAAGAATGTCCTTGCCAACCGCATTGTGAACATCCCACAAACCCCGCATCTCCACTCCTCTGATGTCAGCAATCCCCAGACACCTTATGTGTAGGAAGGAACTGCAGATGCTAATTTGAACCGAAAATAGACACAAAAAGCTGAAGTAACTCAGCGGGTCAGACAGCAACTCAGTCTGAAGAAGGGTCTCGACCCAAAATGTCACATATTCCTTTTCTCCAGAGATGCTGTCGGACCTGCTGCGTTACGCCAGCTTTTAATGTCTATTTTCGGTTTAAACCAGCATCTGCAGTTCCTTCCTACAATTAATTTTGGTTAATTTTTTATGGTGCTTGTTACGGTTAAGACAAGTCATTGTTACGTTCTATGAAAAGCCAAAGTCACAGTAGTGACTCCTGAGATATTCTGTGTATATAGGTTTCCTGTCAACAACCCCCCTGTAGATTATTACCCTTTGCTTTTCCCACTTACTGGTTTTGAATCCAGTTACTCCAGCTTGTTGTATCCATCCCCAGAAACCTTACCCTGACCATGCAAGTAGAAAAGCTCGAAACACAGAGGAGCCTTATCATCGACCCTTATTATTCATATAAACAAGGTCACTTGTTTCCTGATGGTCAGATGTAGGGAGGATAATATAAGAGATTGAGATTATAGTTAATCTAATCATAATTGGCTTCTTGAGAGTTTTTGAACAATCCCAATTATAAAATAGGATAGGTGTTTTATAGAGCACACACACAATGGTTGTTTTGTTTTTTAATTCATGTCGCATGTATCAATCCATATGGTTCAGAGACACTTCTGAATTCTGGGCTGAGTGGGATAATCAATTCAACAGAGCCAAACACTGAACAGATTGTCAGAGCACGAACCACACCAACCCTTCTCTCTCCTTCAGGGCTGACTCATATTTCTTGCAAAACAGAATAAGTGTAAAAGTCAAAATTTAAAAAAGCACAGATGTCGAAAATTTGAAATTAAAAACGGGAAGTACCAGAAACACATCGAGTCAGCCAGCATCTGCGGGATGAAAATAAAAATGTTTCACGGCAAAGATGATAGTAGGGAATTGGAGAAGAGAGACCACAAATCAGTCGGCAAGTGGACGAGAGAAGCATAGTATGGATATAGTAGGGAACATCTTTGGCCGGGGGCGAGGCCAGGATTGCCAGCTGTTAGTGAGATCATGCAGTTAATGTGTTGGTTAAAGAGAGAGAAAATCAACAAAATCTATGAAATAATGACATTTGGAGAGTGAGAAAACTAGACAAAAAGAAAAGCGAAGGGCCATTGGACATGCCAGGCAGGTCAAGTGGTAATGAGGAGAGAGAAAAACAGAGCCAATTTCACAAATTAGTAATTTACATCAGAGATGACCGATTTAGGTAATGACAGAAAAAAGCGAGTTGTCCAGGATGTTGAATTTGATATTGAGGCAAGAATAGGGTGGCATGGTAGTGTAGCAGTAGAGCTACTGCCTTACAGTGCCAGAGACCCAGGTTCGATCCTGACTATGGGTGTTGTCTGTACGTTGTCTGGGTGTGTGACCGCGTGGGTTTTCACCGAGATCAAAGACGTACAGGTTTGTAGGTTGATTGGCTTGATGTAAATGTAAAATTGTCCCTAGAGTGTGTAGGGCAGTGTTAATGTGCGGCGATCGCTGGTCGGCGCAGAAACGATGGACCGAGCGGCCTGTTTCCGCGCTGTATCTCTAATCGAACTGAACTAAATGCTGCAACAGGGCAAGAGGATGCAGGCAAGTGTGTGGGAGAGTGGGATGGAGAATTCAAGTGTTATTAAGTGTATTATTAAGTTATACTTTAATTTACAATGTACGGGGTATTCCAGACAACTGTGTTCCTTTTAAATCAAAGAGTTAATTCCCTCACATTACAAGCTGTGTTCAGGTATCATCAGCAACGACAATGAAAAATAAAGGCAGAGGATTTCTGCTTGAACTGTATCTAAATATGGTATGGTACAGGCAACACAAAGGCAAGAATACATAACTGCTGGTGAAGTCCTTGGAGGGTAAATTGAAGCAACGCTGCACAACTTTTCACTTTGTTTCTTAAGTGACCTGCAGCCTGCAGCAAACCTGTGGAAAACACGGCTTCCAGACGATTCAAAAAATGAAGCATACTTCAGTGGTTAGATGCACAAGGACATCAGTCAACACCAATCAATACATGTGATGTTAGTCATGGATGATAAATTTGAAAGGGATTATAACTATAAACTCTGATCAATAGAGACTCGCTGAAGAAAGCAGGAAACCAACCTTAAAATGTGGAGCAGTTAATAAAGCAACGGGTCGCTCTTAAACCAAAATTTGTCAGGACAATGCCTACCTAATTTCACAGCTATCTCCCTGTGTAAGCACACACAAAAGAATCACTGCATCTTCACAGTGCAATTGCTCCTAAATTTAATTTAATTTAAGGTAGACACAAAATGCTGGGGTAACTCAGCGGGACGGGCAGCATCTCTGGAGAGAAGGAATGGGTGATGTTTCGGGTTGAGGCCCTTCTTCTTCGGACCGAGAGAAAGAGTCTCGACCTGAAAGGTCACCTATTCCATCCCTCCAGAGATGCTGCCTGTCCTGCTGAGTTACTCCAGCATTTTGTGTCTATCTTTGGTGTAAGAACCAGCATCTTCTGTTCCTTCTTACACATCGTCGATTGATGCGGCATTGCTGATCCTACTGTTCTATTATGGGAGAGTTGGAGGTGCCGCGTGTATGATGTGAGTTGGCATCCCAGAGGCACTCGTTTCCCATCCCCACCCCGATGAGCCCAGCCTGACTTACTACCATGGGCGCATGACTGATCGGGGCATTCATGACCATGACATTCCTCTCCACAAACAAATCTAGCCAGGGTTGATGTGAAAAATGCAGCATGCCTGGGCTGCTCACCCACAGATGAATGGAGCTATCTGTCATGTCGCCAGGGGTCATTGCAAGAGGTTATTGCGAGTATATACCTTGGCTCCTCTGCTGACGTCTGCATGCTGTTTGGAAAAATAATGCCCTGCCCTGCCAAGCACTTATCCAGTCCCTCCAGTACCCATTTCATAAAGCACCAGCCCACACCTCTGGAATCTGCCCACAAGACTGATACGTATTTTTTACTGGTGACCTTTTAGTGTCCTTCATGCCTCTGTGTGTGTAAACTATACACTGATATATGACGGCAATCTTCAGTGGTGCCACTTGTAGCTGGCGGATCGCGCACATTTTGCATTTCTGGCCTGCCACTGTGCCACCCTTTCAAGATCTCTCTATTCCTTACGTTCAGGCTGCAGAAGCCAGAGAGGAGATGGTTCAATATTCCCACCCCATAAACAGGAGTCAGCTCGAAGCAGACGTGTTACCCTTGAAGGGAGCTCTGTGAGATTGGGTTACAAAACAGCCAAAGTCAAAAAGATATCATGATTTTCCAAATGAGAGTCAAGTCAGGGTAATGTCTGGCGTATTCCTTGCAGTTTACGTTGTCATTTTGAGATGATTTTCTGAACCACAATTCAATAGCTGCACCATAAGCAGCCTTTTCATTTAAAGGGAAGACGGTTTTTGCAAGGCTTTCTTGGAAGACAGCATGAAACCTTTAAACATCCTCTAGATATCACTGAAGATAGTCTCAAAATGCTGGAGTAACTCAGCGGGACAAGCAGCATCTTTGGATAGAAGGAATGGGTGACGTTCGGGTCGAGACACATCTTCAGACTTAGAGTCAGTGGAGAGGGACACAAGTTCAAGTTCAAGTTCAAGTACACATTTATTGTCACATGCACCAATTAAGGCACAGTGATATTTGAGTTACCATACAGCCGTTCAGATAAAAAGAACACAATACACAATAGAATTTAACATAAACATCCGCCACAGTGGAATCAGCATTCCTCACTGTGATGGAAGGCAATAAAGTTCGGTCTTCTTCCTCCTTTGGTCACTCGTGGTCGGGGCCTTGAACACTCCGCAGTCGGCGCTACAGATGTTCAGGCCCTCTCGTCGGGATGATCGAAACTCTGACGTCGGTACGGATCGGAACACATTCTGTGGCTTGGAGTTCCTGAATCGGCCGTTTCTTACCGGAGACCGCGGCTTCACGATGTTAAAGTCCACAGGCCCCGCAGTCGGAGCTCCAACAATGGCAATCCTCGGCAAAGGACACACATAGATATGGAAGGGTAAGGTGTGAAAACGAGAGATCAAAGCGGACAAAGTTCAAGGAAAATGTACAATTGATCATTGGTAGCTAGAGGAAGGTGACAACGAAGCATACAAAGATAAAATGTAATCAGCAGGGCAGTCGGACTGGTCGGAGAAGTAGGATGGGGGAAGGGTGGAGAAAGAGAGGGAAAGCAAGGGTTACTTGAAGTTAGACAAGTCAATATCACCACTTGGTTGTGTGTGAGGGATCTATACATTTTGTTTCACTTCTTGGCGATTATTGTTGTGGGGAGATATGCTAATTATTGTCTGAAGTAAGCACGTCAGTTTTAGGTCACCAGAGCTCGCTTCTCGTTGCAATCATTTTATTTCAATGAAATCTGTGAAAAAAAAAATCAATGAAATGTCTAATATTAGAATTCTCCATTAAGCATGGCCCACTTTCAAACAAAATGCTACTGGCTTCCATTTTCTAACAGCTTAAAATGACAGCAAAATTGTATGGCCCATTTACACAGCCATGCCATGCATTTGGTTAAGTTTATGCAGTTTCTCATTTAAATCTGACGTCTATTGTTAAAGTGTAGGAAGGAACTGCCGATGCTGGTTTACACCGAAGATAGACGCCACATGCCGGAGAAGCTCTGCGGGACAGGCAGTAACTCTGGATAGGCGACGTTTCGGGTCGAGAATCTTCTTCACACTTTCTAATGTTAAAGGTTTTGTTCATAGTACACGGTCCCTCCGTGGCCCCCTGAAGACAAACTCCAAACTCTGTAAAGTAAAATAACGTGATCTTGAGCAGTGCTAAGGCTAGCAATGACAACCAGGATAAACTCAGAGCTTATTTGACGTGCCCTCTGGTAAATAGCTGTGTGATTAATTGAGTGAGAAATCAGCAAGAGTGGAGCCCAACACATGCACTGTTGTGTGGGAGAAAATAAATGTAAAGGTATATAGTTACTAGAGGAAGTAACCAAGAGTCAAGAGTGTTTAATTGTCATATGTGCCGACAACTGAACAATGAAAATCTTATTTGCACCCGCTTAACTGGCCCATAACACAATCACACAAAAGCTGTTCTTGAATCTGGTAGTTATGGTTTTCAGGCTTTGGTATACTCTTAGGTCAATAGACAATAGACAATAGACAATAGGTGCAGGAGTAGGCCATTCGGCCCTTGGAGCCAGCACCGCCATTCAATGTGATCATGGCTAATCATCCACAATCAGT
Organism: Raja brachyura; assembly: GCA_963514005.1. The sequence goes on from OY740788.1 coordinate 20,200,086, forward strand.
ACCCCGGCCCTGCCTTCTCCCCATATCCCCTAACTACGCTATCTTTAAGAGCTCTTTAACTCTCTCTTGAAAGCATCCAGAGAACCAGCTTCCACCGCCCTCTGAGGCAGAGAATTCCACAGATTCACAACTCTCTGTGAGAAAAAGTATTTCCTCATCTCCGTTCTAAATGTCTTACCCCTTATTCTTAAACTGTGGCCCCTGGTTCTGGACTCCCCAACATCAGGAACATGTTTCTTGCCTCTAGCGTGTCCAAATCCTTAATAATCTTATATGTTTCAATAAGATCCCCTCTCATCCTTCTAAATTCCAGAGTATACAAGCCCAGCCGATCCATTCTATCAACCTATGACAGTCCCGCCGTCCCGGGAATTAAACTTGTGAACCTACACTACACTCCCTCAATAGCAAGGGTGTTCTTCGTCAAATTTGGAGACCAAAACTGCACACAATACTCCAGGTGTTGGTCTCACTAGGGCTCTGTACAACTGCAGAAGGACCTCTTTGCTCCTATATTCAACTCCTCTTGTTATGAAGGCCAACATGCCATTCGCTTTCTTCACTGCCTGCTGTATCTGCATGCTTACTTTCAGTGACTGATGAATAAGTATCTCCAGATCCCGTTGTACTTCCCCTTTTTTCAACTTGACACCATTTAGATAATAATCTGCCTTCCTGTTTTTGTCACCAAGATGGACAACCTCACATCTATCCACATTAAACTGCATCTGCCATGCATCAGCCCACTAACCCAACCTGTCCAAGTCACCCTGCATCCTCATCGCATCCCCCACACAGTTCACACTGCCACCCAGTTTTGTGTCATATGCAAATTTGCTAATGTTACTTTTAATCCCCTCATCAAAATCATTAATATATATTGTAAATAGCTGTGTTCCCTGCACCGAGCCATAAGGTCATTAGGCCATAAGGAATAGTGGAATTAGACCATTTGGCCCATCGTCTACTCTGCCATTCAATCATGGCTGATCTATCTCTCCCTCCTAACCCCATGCTCCTGTCTTTTCCCCATAACTTCTGACACCTGTACTAATCAAGAATCTATCTATCTCTGCCTTTACAATATCCATTGACGACCTCTACAGCCTCCTGTGGCAAAGAATTCCACAGATTCGCCACACTCTGACTAAAGAAATTTCTCCTCATCTCATTCTTAAAAGAACGTCCTTTAATTCTTCCCAAAGATGGGTCTTTGATAATATTGGCTGCATGTTTGGGGTGACATCTCTTAAAGATCCCTTTGATGGTAGAGAGGTCAGTACCTGTGATGGACCAGGCAATGTCGTAGGAAGGAACTGCAGATGCTGGTTTAAACCGAAGATGGACACAAAATGCTGGAGTAACTCAGCGGGACAGACAGCATCTCAAATTTCTGAGTCTTTGTTCAGGATGAATGGGGCAGGTAGGGTGTGAAGTTGAGAAAGCATTACCTACTGCCTTGAGCACGACTCAGTTGGCTCCTTGCCTCCTTGCCTTGACACAAGCAGACTGAGAAAGGGTCACAACCCGAAACCTCACCTGTTCCTTTTCTCCAGAGATTCTGTCTGACCAGCTGAGATACTGCAGCTTATTATGTCTATGTCCAGCACATTCGAGGCATTCCTGGACATTCGAGTTGCCAAACCAGGCTGTGATGCAATTGGTCAGTGTGATCTCGACTGTGCACTTGCACAAGTTCAATAGAGTATTCCACGGCATACTGAATCCATTCAATCTTCTGAGGTATTGACGGGCTCTCTTTGTGATTGTATGAATATGCTGGACCCTGGAGAATTCTTCAAAGAAATACCTGCCCCATTCCCATACTGATCTTCCTGTCCAGGGCTTCCTCTACTGTCAGAGTGAGGCCAAATGCAAATTGGAGGAACACCACTTCATATTTTGCTTATGCAGCTTACAACCCAGCGGTATGATTATTGATTTCTCTAACTTCAAATAACCCCTGCTTTCCTTCTCTCTCCCTCCCTCCCCCACCCTAGTTCTCTGACTAGTTTCACTGTCCTCCTGATTCATTTTACTCTATGTATGCCTCGTTGTCACCTTCCCCTCAGCCAACAGTTCTTGATTAGAACAGATGTCCGGGGATATGGGCAGAAGGCAGGGAAATTGGTTTAGGAGGCAGAGATCAGCCATGATTGAATGGCGGAGTAGACTCGATGGGCCGAATAGCCTAATTCTCCCCCCACAACTTGTGAACTTGTGAACAATGAACCATTCTACATTTCCATGACCAGTATACTTTGATCAAGCATACTTTGATCTGTCATTTTCACACCTTTACCTTCCATATCTCTTGTTTCTCTCTCCCCGGAATATCAGACTGAAGAAGGATTTTGACCTGAAATGTCACCCATTCTTTCTCTCCAGAGATGTTGCCTGTCCCACTGAGTTACTCCAGCAGTTTGTGTCTATCCCTGGGAACTTGACTTGTTGATTCTCCATATCACCGATACATTTATGTAGACATTTTCATAGATCCCTTCCTGAAGTCACCAATATGTTCCTTAGTCTTGAGAACGTTGAGAGCAAGATTCTTATTCTGGCACCATTCAATCAGAGTTATTCGTTCAAACATGGTGGTATTGCTGGTGAATTTAAAGATGGCATTGAAACTGTGTCTGAATACAGAATCTTGGGCATGGAGAGAGTAGAGCAGGGGGTTGAGCCCATAGCCTTAAGTGCTCCTCTGTTGGTGATTATCGAGGAGGAAGGGTTGTTGCCAATTCGTACTGATTATGTTGCGTTAATAAGGAAATTAAAGATCTAATAACAGAGCGGTGAGCAGAAACTCTGAGTTTCATGATAAGTTTGGAGGGGTGATGGTGTTGAATACTGAGCTGCAGCTGATGAGCATCAGCCTTCCATATGTGTTCCTCTAGTCCAAGTGGCCCAGTACAGAGTGGAGAGCATCCCTTATTGATCTATTATGGCAGGAGTTCAATTGTAGTGGAACCAGGTCACTTACTGAAATTGGAGTTGATATCTTTCATAACCAAACTCTCAAGGCCCAACAAGGGCTCGCAGTCTCAGGAGAGGCTAGTCGGGAGCTCCAACGCCGCAGAAGATTCAACCAGCCCCGACGTGAGGTTTGATCGCCCGGCGTGGGGAGCTGACAACCCCCCGATGCGGGAGATGAACGCCTCGACGTAGAGGGCCCAAATGCCACCAGCTACGGGAGTCAAGATCATCCCGTCAATGGGGGCTCGAGGACACCGACCAAGGAAGAACACAAGGGAAGGACTTGAACTTTATTTCGCCTTCCATCACAGTGAGGAATGTGGAGGAGTCACTGTGGTGGATGTTCATGTTAAAATGTGTTTTTGAGTGTTGCTTTTAAATGTATGACTGACCTGGCCAGTGAATTTCCTCGTATGTTGCAAAACATACTTGGCGAATAAAATCTGATTCTGATTCTGATTCTGATTCTAATGATGCATGTAACAGAAAAGCCAATAGTAATATCATTGAACAAAACTAACTACCAAGCCACCATTGTCTATTTATCCTTTTATGCTTTTTATCCATGCCTATCCTTCTGTTAATTTATCGTGTTGCACAGGGAGCCAAATGCAACGTAATTTCGTTTGGAACTGCATATATCAATGTATTTCTAAATGACAATAAAGTTTGTTTGACTTTTGACTTTGACTTTTTTTGGTAGGGTAGAAAACTAAAAGGATGTCCTAAAAATAGGTTTTAAGGAGTGGCCTAAAGTGGAAAAAAGAGGATCCCTAAGGCTTCACATATATAAATCATGCAAAAATGGTTGGTCATAAATGTCCTGGTTGGTCATGTTCCCCTGACAGACAAGTCAGGTTCAACTCGACAGTGATGAGACAAGACATAAAGTGCTGGAGTAACTCAACGGGTCAGGCAGCATCCTTGGAGAACATGGATAGATTAGGTTTAGGGTCAGGATTCTTCATCAGGTTGATTGTAGGGGGTTGAAACATGTAAGATTGTTAAGGGTTTAGACACGCTAGAGGCAGGAAACCTGTTCCTGATGTTGGGGGAGTCTAGAACCAGGGGGCACAGTTTAAGAATAAGGGATAAGCCATTTAGAACGGAAACGAGGAAACACTTTTTCACACAGAGAGTTGTGAGTGTGGAATTCTCTGCCTCAGAGGGTGGTGGAGGCTGGTTCTCTGGATACTTTCAAGAGAGAGCTAGATAGGGCTCTTAATGATAGCGGATTCAGGGGATATGGGGAGAAGGAAGGAACGATCACATTGAACGGCAGTGCTGGCTCGAACGGCCAAATGGCCTCCTCCTGCACCTATTGTTTATTGTCTATTGTCTATTGTCTAGTGTCACCCATAATCAGTCACTCAGTAATTGACCCTCCTGTCCCCACACAACTCCTGCCCTCTTTCACAGAATGCATCTATAACTCTGACAATGTAACAACAGAAACATTCAAGTGAAAGTGGCTCTGGGGATGTCATAAGGGATAGGAGCAGAATTAGGCCATTCGGCCCATCGAGTCTATTCTACCATTCAATCATGGCTGATCTATCTCTCCCTCATAACCCCATTCTCCTGCCTTCTCATAACTCCTGACACCCAAACTAATGAAGAAATCCATGCAGGGCACGATATCTTGCCTGTCTCAAGTGAATGTTCACCTGATTAAATTTTATCTTTGTATGCCTCATTGTCACCTTCCCCTAGCAGACAATGATCTACTCTCCATTTTCCTTGATCTTCATCTCCTTTGTGCTCTTGTTGTCACACCTTACCCTTCCTTATATCTGTGCCTCCCTCTCCCCTGACACTCAGTCTGAAGAAGGGTCTCGTCCCGAAATGTCACCCATTCCTTCTATCCAGAGATTATGCCTATCCTGCAGTGTTACTCCAGCACTTTGAGTCTACCTCAAGTGAATGAACCCCAGTTTCTGATGCCTGATGGGGTGCCACACTATTTTCGGCTCAAGGATAAAACCGTATTTCAAACCAGCACACCATTGAATGAGGATCAAATAAGCAGGCAACTGTGAGGCAGTTCTGCTTGTTGTCTCCAGGAAATAGTTTGAACCCAGGAAGAGTTAAAAGTCTAAATCCAGCACTCTGTCTTTCCTGAACTACACGTCACGACACTACATCTTGCAGGAGCTTGTTCGGGGACTGTAATAACTCGGACAGAAATTCACGGGAGATTACCAGCGAACTCCTGCCAAGCTCCTGCGCAGCGCGGGTAATGGATGTGCTGCAGTCCTAAATCCTAAAAGGCCTTGCTACACCTGTCAAGCATGCCCTGTTAAAGCACCCTGAGTTCAGATGTTATCGCCGCTCCTCCTGCGCTGAAAGATTTAGTGTCCACCACAGAGGTTGATAATGCAGAGATTTCTGTTGCAGAAAGCAGCAAGGCAGGGAAAGGGGGAGGGAGAAAAAAAAGCTGCGCTTATTTTATGAGGCAGAAAGTCTATTTTATTGACACTAGATGGCTTCCAGAAATACATTTTAATTAATAATACTACATTAAAAGCAATCTAAGTGAAGCCAGAAATGCTCTTCCCATATCACAAAATAGCACATTTCATCATTTAAAAGTGAAGTATTCATCTTTAGGGACAATCAAAAATACGATCTACATTAAATCCTTACAGAGGCTATCATTCCTACAAGTCTGTGGATTTTTTTTTATGAGCATCTAACATTTATGGACACTCAGTACTTGTTCGCCAATCCAGAGAATAAAAGGTTTGTGGCTGCTTCCTAAAGTATTCATTGTCGCAGCACTAAAACAACTGCTGTTGCAGTGGCCGTCGTGCCCCCGTTCCAGCCCTCCGGCTTGAGTCACAAGGTTGAGGATCTGGTCCTACTCCAGAAAATAGTCCGCAAAAATGCCAGCTGACACCCCGATTACAGACTTGAGGGAGTGCTGCACTGCAACAAATGTGCACACACAATGAATGGTAGGGCACCGGGCAGTGTTGTAGAGCAGAGGGATCTAGGAGTGCAGGCGCATGGTTCCTTGAAGGTGGAGGCGCAGTTAGATAGGGTAGTCAAAAAGGATTTTGGCACCATGTTATAGGAAAGATGTTGTCAAGCTGGAAAAGGTACAGAGACGATTTACGAGGATGTTGCCAGGGTTCGAAGGTCTGAGCTATAGGGAGAGGTTGAGTAGGCGTGGGACTCTGTTCCTTGGAGGGCAGGAGGATGAGGGGTAATCTTATAAAGGTGTATAAAATCATGAGAGGTATAGATCGGGTAGATGCACAGAGTCTCTTGCCCAGAGCAGGTGAATCGAGGACCAGAGGACGTAGGTTTAAAGTGAAGGGGGAAAGATTCAATAGGAATCTGAGGGGTACGATTTTCACACAAAGGGTGGTGGGTGTACGGAACAAGCTGCCAGAGGTGATAGTTGATGCAGGGACTATCCCAACATTTAAGAAACAGTTTAGACAGGCACATGGATAGGACAGGTTTGGAGGGATATGGAGCAAATGCGGGCAAGTGGGATTGGTGTAGCTGGGACATGTTGGCCGGTGTGGGAAGTTGGGCTGAAGGGCCTGTTTCCATGCTGTATGACTCTATGTCTAGAAGTGTGCTCCGTCAGATGAGATGTTAATCCAGGGCCTTGACTGGTCTCTCTGGCGCACATCAAAGATCCCATGAAAGGCAACATCTCTGGATAGAAGGAATGGGTGAAGTACCGGGTCGAGACTCTCTCCAACTCTACAAATAAAGAATCTTGACCCGAAACATCACCCATTCCTTCTCTCCAGAGATGCTGCCTGTCCCGCTGAGTTACTCCAGCATTTTGTGTCTATCTTCAGTGTAAACCAGCATCTGCAATTCCTTCCTACACTCTTACCTCTTTAGCTCTGACCCCATCAACACCCACAACACAAAACTCTGGGCTCCACAGACTCATTACTCACTCTTCTGTAAGCTGCCTCGCTTTAAGATCCGATTTAGTGTTTCAAATGAGAGAATATGACCAGACCTGCTTGCTATTACATTATTGTCAGTGAAATCTTGCTGAGTGCATGTCGGTTGCTATCCAATGCTGGCGACCACTATTCAAGAGTATTCAAGGATAGCTTCAAGCAACCATGAGGCTCTTGAATACGACATAACACTAACTTCAGCAATTATGAAATGCTATGGACTATCTTTGATTACACAATGAACCTTGGGGCGGGGGTTGCATTATTTTTGCTGTTATGCCTATTCTGGTGATTATTATTTTTTATTATTATATTTTATCTGTATTTGTATTGCGTATACATGCCGCTGCAAGTAAGAATTTCATGGCTCTATTGTCAGTACATGGGACGATTAAACACTCTTGACTCATGATCATTGGAAACCAACCTCACACCCCTCCTTCCCCATTCATCTCCACACCAGACCAGACCCTAATCCTTACGATTACTAACTATGTATCGAGGACCATCCATCCTGATTGCTGGTGCTCAACATCTCACCCACCTTGACTCCACTCAACTCCTGGTCAGATGGAAATAACATTGAAAGTTTCAAATTGAAATCAGAATTTAAACATTTAGATGAAACTCAGTGTTGAAATCTCTCAAATTTGGGTGTGCAGATATCCATATTCTCCATGTTTCTTTGACCCCTACAATGCCTAATTATACCCAAAACTAAACCCTACACCAATGGTAAAACTCCTAGTGAATTATTCCACAATGATGATACAATCATTTTCTGACGAAAGTGAACAGTCATAAGGTCATAAGGAATAGAAGTAGAATTAGGCCATTCGGCCCATCAAGTCTACGCCATTCAATCATGGCTGATCTATCTCTCCCTCCTAACCCCATTCTCCTGCCTTCTCCCCATAACCCCTGACACCAGTCTTTATCAGAGGTCACCAGCCGTCTCTGTTGATGTTTTCTTTGAGAATCAATCAGCCCAAGCCAAAAGCAATTAGTTTGGATCTACTGCCTTCATTAGCCACATACCTGGAAACCAGGAGCCATTCTACACCAAAGAGTTCATCCATATTGCTGGCACCGAGTGCTCTCAATTGATAATGGCATTACTACAGTGCAATCCAAATGACCACATCTGAACATATTTATATTAGCCCGATGTTGAAAGCACTTGTGGCAAATTGGAGTGGATTGACTGTTCCTGCTACATATTTCTGTGCGGTCAACAAAACCTGGTTTCTATTTAAGGCCGCAACAATCATGGTTGTCAGTCCCTGACATGGAGTCTTGATACTATCTACCCTACATTTACTGGCTACTGCATTTCAAATGATTCCACCAGTCTGAAGAAGGGTCTCGACTCGAAACGTCGCCCATTCCTTCTCGGCAGAGATGCTGCCTACCCGGCTGAGTCACTTCAGCATTTTGTGTCTTCGGTTTAACCCAGCATCTGCAGTACCTTCCTACACTGTAGGAATTGTTGTGTCCATGCCTGCTGCTACTGCCTTGACTATTTGAGCTCATCAATTGACAGGATAAGAATTGCTGGAAATGAGAGAGAGGATGATAATGTTTTCATTCATCAATCATTCACTACACATTGCATCTGTCTTAGAACATACAATTATAATCACAGTGTATCTGCACTTTTGAAATCATGATGCCATCTGACATCCCTCCAGGACTAGTGCTTCAGTACAAATGACACTAAGGCAAGTACCATTGTTACAAGGAATAAGCAATGGCAGATGTACAATTTATAACAAGCCCTATAAAAAACGTACTTCATATTCTGTGTATGGTGAGTGCAAATAGCAAACCCTTCTTCAACGCCTTGCTAATTTAAAGAAGCTTACTTCCTCCATGCTAATCATCAAATACATTTCTCCTAGCAAATGTTAATAAAGCAAAAATAATTGTATCAATATTAATTCTATTAGATGAGGAATAATTTTGATTATTTTGCTGGGATTTTATGATCTTCTTTTTAAAAAGTTAGCTGTGATCTTTTGAAATGAAATAATCAATTTCTCCTTTGAGAAAAATCCGGGGTCAGGACCCACCATCTAAGCAATTCTTGTGTGTCAAACCGTGAAAGATCCTGCCCATTTTATGCACTGCCACTCATCTAGTGTGTCTGCAACATAACAATCATAATGTATTAGGCAGGAGTTAATTGGCATCCAGTTTAATGGTAGATTTAGTTAAAGAGAATATTTTCACAGGCTCTGATTAAATTACCATATAAAGTTCAGGGGTTGGGGTTGTGCGGGTGGAAGGGGCAATAGTTAGAGGAAGCCGCAGCATTTGCCAGTTTAGCTTTGAGTGTTAGGCTGCTTTATCGGCAGCAATGTTGAGTAATCATGAGATTCCAAATTTTATACCCCAACTTGAAGTCATTACCCATCTAACTCAAGGGAGGCACGGTGGCACAGCGGTCGGGTTGCTGCCATACAGCGCCAGTAGACCCGGGATTGATCCCGACTACGGGTGCTGTTTGGACGGAGTTTGTACATTCTCCCTGTGACTTGCATGTGGTTTGCTGAGATCTTTGGCTTCCTCCTACATTTCAAAGACGTAGGTTAATTGGCTACGTGTAAGTGTTAAGTGTAAATTGGTTAAGTGTAAATTGTCCCTAGTGTGTGTAGTATACTGTCAGTGCGCGGGGATCGGACGCGGACTCGGTGGGCCGAAGGGCATGTTTCTGCGCTGTATCTCTAAACTAAAAAAACTAAACTGAAGGATGGTTCTCACCAGCTTCATGTAGCAGATGGCACGTTTTTAAGGGGAAGGATGAGAGAGTTGAATCATTTTTACATTCACTGCAGAAAGGATGTTTTGATTAGCGTTTGAAACAAACCTCACTAACGCAGAATAAATTACAGCAAAGATAAGCAAGAATATGCCAATTATATCACAGATGTATTCAACCTAATACCAGTGTGGCATTTGCAATCCCCAATAATGCCATAGTGAAATGTTCAGTTGAGTTTAGTTTATTGTCACGTGTACCGAGGTACAGTGAAAAGCCTACTGTTGCGTGCTAACCAGTCAGCAGAAAGACAATACATGATTATAATCAATCCTTTTATAGTGTATAGATACGTGAGCAGGGATTAGCGTTTCGTGCAAGGTAAAGCCAGCAAAGTCCGATCAAGGATAGTCCAAGGGTCAACAAAGAGGTAGATAGTAGTTCAGCACTGATCTCTGGTTGTGGTAGGATGATTCAGTTGCCTGATGACAGCTGGGAAGAAACTGTCCCTGAATCTGGAGGTGTGCATTTTCACACTTCTATACCTTTTTGCCTGATGGGAGAGGGGAGAAGAGGGAGTGGCCGGGGTGCAACTCGTCCTTAATTATGCTGCTGGCGTTGCCGAGGCAGCGTGAGGTATAAATGGAGTCAATAGAATGGAGGCTGGTTTATGTGATGGTCTGGGCTGCGTTCACAGTTCGCTGCAAATTCTTATGGCTCTGGATGGAGCTGTGTCCAAACCATTTACTCTAGAATGACTCTAAATATGGGTATGAACTCCTGCCAACGGATCTACCTTATGTGGTGCAAGGTTATTTCTCTGTCAGTTAATCTTGTCATCTGAAATATGCCAACCTAATTTTCAGTATTATTAAGTTCAGTGGAAAGAAACAGCAGTATCTATGTAACAGTTGGCTAATATTCAACATTGCTCACCTTGGTTTTTTTAATTTAGTTTAGTTTGAGAGATACAGCGCGAAAACAGGCCCCTCGGCACACCGTGTCCGCACCGACCAGCGATCCTCGCACACTTACACTACCCTACACACACTAGGGACAATTTACACTTATACCAAGTATACATACCAAGCCAATTAACACGTAAACCTGTTTGTCATTGGAGTGTGGGAGGAAACAGAAGATCTTGGAGAAAACACACGCGGTCCCGGGGAGAACGTACAAACTCCGTACAGACAGCACCCGTAGTCGGGATCAAACCCTGGCCTCCTGTGCTGTATGGCAGCAACTCTACCGCTGTGCCACCGTGCCGCCATGAGGGAGAAAGCACCAAACATGCAGTTGCTATATTTGCAGATGCCATGAAGGTAGTACCGTAAATTGTGAAGCGAGGATGAAGAATTGATAAAAGGATATAGATAAATTGTGAGCAAAAATCTGGAAAAATTGTCTATTTTGCCTGGTACAATAATAAAATAATTATTATTTAAATGGTGATGACCTGCAGAGGTCTAGGTTGTAGCGTGTGATTGTCTTAATGCTTGGTTTACAAAAAAACTGTAGACAGGTTCAATAGGTAATAAAGAAAGTTGACAAAATGTTAGTGTTTGTTGTGAGGGAACTGAATTCAGAGGGAGGGTGGTTCTGCTTCCGTTATATAGGACTTTGATAAGGCCACATATGGAGTACAGTGCACCGTACTGGTCACTTTATTTTAAGGAATAACATTAAGGCCTTGGAGGAAGTTCAGAGGTTTGTTTGACTGATCCTTCAAACGAGCAGGTTAGAGTGGTGCAGTGTGGAAAAAGGCCCTTCGGCCCAACTTGCCCACACTGGCCAACATGTCCCAGCTACATGAGTCCCACCCGCCAGCATTTGGTCCATATCCTTCCAAACCTGTCCTATCCATGTACCTGTCTAACTGTTTCTTAAATGTTGCGATAGTCCCTGCCTCAACTATCTCCTCTGGCAGCTTGTTCCATGCACCCACCGCCCTTTCTGTGAAAAAGTTACCCCTCAGATTCCTATTACTTGGGACTTGTGAGGAAAGATTGGACAAGCTGGGCTTGTATCCGATAAATGTATATGGTTGTGATAAGGTGGATGTGGGAAGTGTGCTCCGGAATAAGCAATCACGCATTTAACACAGAGAAGAGGTGATATGTTTATCTATTATGGTGTTAAGTCTTGGGAACTCCTCCTCACAGAGCAGTGGAAACAGCGACTGAAGAAGGGTCTCAACCCAAAGCGTCGCCCATTCCTTCTCTCCAGAGATGCCACCTGTCCCGCTGAGTTACTCCAGCATTTAGTGTCTATCTTCAGTGTAAACCAGCATCTACAGTTCCTTCCTACACAGAATCTTGGAGTATCTTGGACTTCCGGTGGCGCTATGTTCTAGGAGAGAACAGCGCCAGACCAGCTCTTAAAAAATCTGGAAAAAAACCGGGGTTAGAGGAGGTTGCTAACACTACTTACCGTAGGAGATCGATTTTAAACGGCTCCGGGTGCGATTGTAAGCTGCGTGACGTCATCAGGCGCGCGACTTTAGCGACTCCGGTAAGAAATTTAAAATGAATCCCTCCTCCCCCATACAGCCGAAGAAAGGTTCCAGAAGGGAGGTAGGCCCCACCAAAGCTTCAGGCTCGGGACTGGCTGCCTCCCAAGAAGAGATTTCACTAAGAAAAGCTGAGATGGAAGATCTTAAAAAATCTCTGCTGGCTGATATGAGGAAAATGCTGAAGGAAACACAAACAGAAACACAAAAAGAAGTGAAGAAAGATTATAAAGAAATTAAGGATGAAATGAAAGCCTTAAAAACGGATATTCGAAAAATCAAAGAAGAATTAATGAGAGAAGTTAAAGAAATGGTAAAAATCATGATGAATGAATGGAAAACAGAACTGGAGGAGGAGATACATACTCAAATGATTGAGGTAACTGATAAGATTGCTGGGATGGAGCGAATGATGGAAGAGATGATGGATGCGAAAATAGAGGCGAGGTTAAGCCCTATGTCAACTGTACTGGATCAACAAAATGATACGATTAAAGAATTAACTGATGTTGCTCTGACAACTGCGAGGGAGAATGAGAAGATAAACGAAGAGAACAAACGCCTCTCTGAATTAGTACGTAAAATAAATGAGAAATGTATTGATTTGGAGGGGCGGCAAAGACGTAAGAATTTGCGCATAGTAGGTTTGCCTGAGGGACGCGAAGGAAACTATGACCCACGTAAATTCTTTGCTAAACTCCTGAAGGACGTTTTGGATCTGGATGAAGAGCCCCTGTTGGGCCGAGCCCACAGGGCTTTAAGACCGGCTTCTAGGAGTGGTGCACCACCAAGACAAGTAATTGTCAAGGTGGTTTATGACGGCGTCTTTGAAGATATGATGAAGATAATAATAAGAAAAAGAAATCTGAAATACGAAGGAGATAACATCAGTATCTTCAGAGACTACCCGGCCGAAGTGGCTAAAAGAAGAGCTCTATTCACAGAAACAAGACGCATCTTGAGAGATATAAAAGGAAAAAAGGAGATCAGATATGGTCTGGTGTACCCGGCAATACTTAGAGTTACCTACGAGAAGAAGGATCTTCGTTTCACCAAGCATACAGCGGCACTGGAATTCGCTCGGAAAATACAGAAGAAGGTAGAAGAAGGAGAAGAAGGAGAGGCAGAGGAAGAAGGAGCAGACCCGATAGGAGTAATTGATGGATGAACTTTATGGACCTGCGGTTATGAACCACTCACTGAGAAAAAGGCGAAATAACGGACATTGAATTGTAGTATTATATTGCTTACTAATTAATTAATAAATACTAATTTGTAATTATTAATTGCTAATCATTAATTAGTTTGATTTCCCTTACTCCACTTATATAGTATTACTAATTATGATACTAATTATAGTTGAAATTAACAACTAAAAACTATTAATATGAATAATAGAAAAAGTTATTAAGAATATAAAGTTAGCACCCCCACCCCAATATATACAGTATTCCAAATAAGAGCTGGAATATTTAACATCTTTTTTTTTTAGAAAACGGAAGTCGCTAGATTAGTAGCCATGTTAGTGTGGCTTTCACCTGTGCACACTACACATTATAAAAGTGTAGTCTCTTTTTTTTCTGATCACCTTTTTATCACCCTTTACTTTTTTTATATTTACACTCGTTATTATTTTTTGTATAACACATACTTGATTTTATATTATATATTATATAATCATGACTTCTATCTATTTTATATAATCAGATTAAATGGATATGGTTTAATGGAATTGGAAATTCGCATCGGATTGAAGTTGGGGTGTAATGTCGGGCTGGAGGAGCCAAGAAGGCTACTCCAAAAAAAGCCACCCTAACAATAAAATGCAAGATATGAATGTAAGGAATGGGGGTGATGGAATCACCTTCTGTAGTTGGAATGTTAAAGGAATCAATGAACCAATTAAAAGGGGAAAGGTATTAGCTCAGCTGAATAGATTGAAATCTGGAGTTACGTTTCTTCAAGAAACACATCTTAAAAAAGATGCTCAATATAGATTAACAGCTAAATGGATTTCAAAAGTATATCATTCTTCGTTTATACACAAATCTAGAGGGGTTGCAATAATTATTCGTAAAGGTATACCTTTTAAACTTAATTCGATAATAGAGGATAAGGAGGGTAGATATTTAATAATTACAGGGGAACTACATTTAAAAAAAGTAATTCTTATGAATATATACGCACCTAATTTTGATAATCCACTATTTTTTAAGAAAATATTTAATAGTATTCCTATATCCACCCAATATAATTTAATAATTGGAGGTGATTTAAACTGTACTTTAGATAATTATTTGGACAGATCTTCTACAAAAAGTAAGGCTCTTTCTAAATCAAGTAAGCTTATAAATTATTTTATTAAGACATCGAATGTTAAAGATATTAGGAGATTGGATAATCCAACCGGACGGGAATATTCATTTTTCTCGCCGGTATTCGGAACCTACTCGAGGATAGATTATTTCTTAGTCGACTCAAAATTACTCCCCTTTACGTATGATGCAAAGTATCATAATATTATTATCTCAGATCATGCTCCATTAACATTTAAGATAAAATTAAAAGATATAGTTAATAAAACTAATATTTGGAGATTCAACACACAGATATTAAAGGATAAAGACTGCTGTAACTATGTGGAGAAACAGATTAAATTATTTTTTGAAACTAACGATAAATCTGAGACTTCCCCATTATTATTATGGGATACATTTAAAGCATTTATGCGCGGTGCAATAATATCAGCACAAGCTCATTTTAACAAAGTAAATCGAAAAATGGAGCAAAAGTTAGAAAAAGAGATAAAACAATTAGATAGTGAAAATATAATACATCCTTCTAAAGAGTTGAGTAATAAAATTGCTATATTAAAATATAGATTAAATAAAATTTACTCTGATCAAGTGATAAAACTATATCAACAAACTAAACAAGTTCATTTTGAATTTGGTGATAAACCTCAAAAATTATTAGCACGACAACTCAGAAGATTAGACGATGAAAAAACTATACATAGTATTAGATCGGTACAGGGAAATACGTTGACTATACCAAAAGACATTAATGACACATTTTTACAATATTATCAAAATCTTTATTCATCTAAATTAACAGGGCAAACAGATGAAATGGAAACATTTCTAGAAAAATGTCATTTTAATAAGCTAGATTTTGAGAGTAGGCAATTATTAAATGCTGAAATATCGGTAATAGATATCGAAGAATCAATTGGATCGTTAAAAAATGGTAAAACAGCGGGCCCCGATGGCCTGAGTGCAGAATTTTATAAAAAATTTCATGATCTACTTTCATCAAGATTACAAACAGTGTATAGACACACCTATGAGTTAGGAAAGTTACCAGAGTCTTTAAATGAATCTACAATTACATTAATTCCTAAATTAGATAAGGATCTGGAAGATCCTGGATCATATCGAGCGATTGCCCTTTTAAATACTGATCAAAAAATATTAACTAAAGTACTGTCTCGGAGGCTAAGCTTAGTGATTTCCAAAATAATACATTATGATCAAACAGGTTTTATTCCAAAACGTTATTCATCACATAATCTTAGACGCTTGTTTAACATTATATACTCGAGAAGAAGGAGAGATATTGAATTAGCAGTTATATCATTGGATGCTGAAAAAGCATTCGACCAGGTGGAATGGTCATATTTATTTAATATAATGGAAAAGTATCAACTGGGGGATGGATTTTGTAAATGGGTAAGAATATTATATTCTAACCCTACAGCAAGAATTTTAACTAATCAAATACTATCACCTAAATTTAGACTTTTTAGGGGATGCAGACAGGGATGTCCGTTATCCCCTTTATTATTTGCTTTGGTGATAGAACCTCTGGCCGAAAGAATCAGATCAGAACCCGAAATATATGGGTATAATACTGACACAACAAATAATAAGATATCTTTATATGCAGATGATATTCTGATTTATATTACTAAGCCGGAATGTAGTATTCCCAAGTTATTTAATGTTATAAATGAATTTAGCGTATTTTCAGGATATAGGATTAATTGGAATAAAAGTGACATTATGCCACACATTTATATTTATAAATGTAAATATATTACAAAAATACCCACTAAAAATAGTTACAGATAAATTTAAATATTTAGGAATCAATGTGTCTAAATCCTATAAATTATTAATTAAAGCTAATTATTATCAATTATTAGAGAAACTTAAAAAAAACATTTCATATTGGAAAACACTCCCTATATCTATGATCGGTAGGATTAATGCTATAAAGATGATTTTTTTACCACAATTGTTATATTTATTTCAGGCAATTCCTTTTTTTCTCCCAAAAAGTTTTTTTTTTAAAATTGATACTATAGTTAATAATTTTGTCTGGGATTACAAAAGTCATAGAATAAGTAAAAAACACTTATGTAAGTCTAAGATAAATGGAGGGCTGGCACTTCCAAATTTTCTATATTACTTTTGGGCAGTCCAGATTAAGAATATGAATTTTTGGTGGGTAAATATGGATGTTGAACCAATGTGGTTAAAAATGGAAAAGGAAGACTGTTTACCTTTCAATATAGAGTCGATTATTTTCGCACCAAAGGAAGTACAAAAAAAGACTTATAGGGACAACCCTATAATTCATAATAATAGGCGTATTTGGAAACAGATAGTTAAGACACTATATCTGGATAATCTTTCTTTTAGGTTACCAATTGGGAATAACCCACTGTTTAAACCCTCAATTTTAGATGCGGGGTTTAGACTGTGGGAGGATTCAGGAATTAAAAGGATAGGACACCTTTATAGAAATGGAAAATTTTTATTATTTGAAGAGTTACAAGATATTTTTGGATTACCTTCACAACACCATTTTAGGTATTTACAAATTAGAGATTTTATTAAATGTAACACACAAGACTATAAAAAAAAAGAACCAGGCTTATTAGATGAGCTGTTTAATTTACATCCAAATACGGATAAGCTTATAGCTTATATATACAATATTATTTTAGATAAAGAGAACCCAACAACTGAAACATATCGTCAAGCATGGGAAAATGAAATCGGATTACCTATAACAAAAGAAACTTGGGAAGAATGCTTACAAAGAATACATTGGTGTTCTTTGAATGCCAGACATACACTGATACAATTTAAAGTTATATATAGATTACACTACTCGAAAACCAAATTAAAAAGTATTTTTCCTAGTCTCTCCTCTATTTGTGATAAATGTAAGAATCTTGAAGCAAATTTAATACATAGTTTGGTAACGTGTCCACGGTTGAATTATTATTGGATTGAAATTTTTAAAGTTATTTCGGAAGTTCTTAAGGTTGAACTCGACCCAGACCCAAAATTAATAATATTCGGAATCCCGGAGCCAAATTTGGTACTCACGGTTAATCAAAGAAATTTTTTTGATTACTGTTTAATAATAGGGAAAAAAATGATACTTAAATTTTGGAAGGGAACATTATCTCCAACAATTAAAATGTGGAAAGCAGAGATGTTGGAGACGTTAAATTTGGAAAGAATTAGATCTGTCCTTTTGGACAGGTATAATTCTTTTGAATCGATATGGTCTCCATATATACAGTATTTAGAAAAGTAGCTATTCTTGGAATCACGGCTCGACGGACACCCTACGGATCCGATGCGAATAACTTACTTATATTTGATATTATTGTGCATTTATTAGAGATATTTCTGAATGAAATAGTATTTCGTATAATGACTTTAGTTTTTGTTTATATATATGTAATATTTTTGTTTTTCAAATTTTCCCTTTTTATTTTCTTTTTATTTACGATTGAAGTATGTGGGAAGAATTTTTTTATTCCTTTTTATTTACTCTTTTTTCTTTTCTCTTTTATATATCTTTTTCTTTATTTCCAAAAAATAGAAGATATTAAGTATTGATATGTTATTTGTAGTAATATTGAATTAAGGTGTTAGTTTATAAAGTAAGCTTTACATTGTAAACGGTTTACTTCAAATAAAAAAATATTACAAAAAAAAAAGAATCTTGGAGTATGATCAGGCAAAGATAAATAAACATTTGATAAGCATGGCAGTAAAGGCTGGATAAGAATACCAAAGGAGGTTCCAATCAGATCATCTTAATGAAATTGAAGGGCCAATTTCCATGAGGGATCTACTCCTGCTCCTAATACATATGTTTGAACATGGATCATTATTAGCTATTAATATTCATTAGTATTCCACATCAATGTACCTTGGTACGTGTGACAATAAACTAAACTGAACTGAACAATGGCAAGTAAGGTCCGGTACACATTAACTCTGCTGGGCCGTGGAATGTATCCTTGACAGGGATTGCAATATAGTTGTTTGATTTTCAGTCTAATTGATATTTAAGAATATTTGTTTTACTTTGTGCTATGGTGGTGAGTTTGTTGGTATTGTTTTGTATTGTATGTATTATTCTTGTAAATAATTGACACCAACTCTGATCCAATGAAAAATGAGAAGCCAATGCTGGAGCCATTCCCCAGGCAAAGGATAGACATAGAGTGCCGTCCTAGTGTTGAGACAGCAGAAGACCACACACCTGCTGAACGGTGGATTGTGATATCTGACTAGAATTCGTCAAAGGTTATGTTTACTTCTAGTGCTTCCTGAAACCTTTACAAGTCCTTGCACTCAAAATGATTTATTTAAATGTAATGTTTAAGAAAGAACTGCAGATGCTGGTAAAATCAAAGGTGGACAAAAAAGCTGGAGGAACTCAGCGGGTCAGGCAGCATCTATGGAGCGAAGGAATTGTCAGACGTCGCCTGTTCCTTCGCTCCATAGATGCTGCCTCACCCGCCGAGTTTCTCCAGCTTTTTTGTCTACCTTCTTTAAATGGAATGCCGAGCCAGAAGACAAGAACATGGATGTGCTTTGGAGGAATAGCTTGATATATTCAATGGCTTCTCAGTGTCCTGCTTTCACAACTCACACCATATCCTCACCAGGGTCTCCTTATCTCCATCTTAATAATGCAGGTAAGCTTTAAAATATTTCTTTATGGATTCTAAGCTGACTTTCTCCATCATCCACTTTCCTGACATAAACCACGAGCTTGCCCCAATTTACATTTCCTTAACATTGCAGTGTGGGCCCCATCTGTCTGATGACACTCCCACCTTGGGACTTTGATGACACTTCTAAATGGTATTGAAGCTTGAAGTCGACAATGGCTGGACTGTGTAGGAAGGAACTGCACAACCTGGTTTAAAGATGGAAATTAGCTATTGGCGACAATCTTGCATATTTACATGTAAATGTTCATCAATATGCACTGTCCCTGTTTAAAAAAAATAAATTATTATTATTAAAAAAACAAAGATAGACGCAAAAAGCTGGAGTAATTCAGTGGGACAGGCAACATCTCTGAAGAGAAGGAATGGGTGACGTTTTGGGTTGAGACCCTTCTTCGGATTGCTAATGTCTGTCTCACAGTCAGAATGGCAGGGAGTCCACTGAGCTGTGATCAAGGCAGAAGGTAATGCTCTCTCAACTTCACACTCTACCTGCCCCATTAATGCTGTACAAAGACTCTGAAATTCGACCCCAATTTATTTTAGATTCAGATAGAATCGTTCACAAGTAGATGAAATAAAATAAAAAAACAGGCGTTACTCAGAAATATTCCTGCCTTTCTGCCTTAAATGGCTTCAGTCAGTTGCCTGCTTAATATTTTAATTCTTCAATATCTTAATTTATATTCTGATAGCTTTCAGACCAAGCAATTATTCTTTTGTATACATAATTTAAAAGATACTGAATCATTGGCTTCTGAGGCTTTGCTCTCTCGACCAGAACTGGCAACTTCTACTATATTGTACACACTGACACATCACATAACAACTGTCGTGTACGACACTGTCAAATGCATCAATATTTTCTTATGACATTTTTATCATGAAGTTAGCCTCCCTTTAGAACTGGCAGGGGTGATACAGTATGTCTTAAAATGAGGAAAACACAAGTAAAGAAAGAAAATAGCATGCAGAGTAATTAAGATTGAGCAGCAAGGGATCTGCACATGTAAGGCTTTTTTCCGCAGTGCTACTTGCCTGAAAATCAATTTTTTTCCTCAGGGGAACTTGATTATCTCCATGGAGACACGAGAGACTGCAGATGCTGGAATCTTGAACAAATGACAAAGTGCTGGAGGAACTAAGCAGGTCAGGCAGAATCTGTGGAGGAACTGAACAGGTGACTTTTTGAGTCGGGACCTTTCTTCAGGCTGATGGATTATGGGGGAAGAAGCTGAAAAGGGTCGCAACCCGAAACGTCACCTATTCCTTCTCTCCAGAGATGCTGCCTGTCCCACTGTGTTACTCCAGCACTTTGTGTCTATCTTCTGGCAAAGGGAGGTGGGGGAGGGGCAGAGACCAGCAGCTCATGGGTGGATACAGAGGAGGGGGGGTGATTAGCAGACGGGGGGAGTTATTGACAAAGGCTGGAGGTGAAAAGGAGACAAGAGAGTGTCAGAGATGCTGCCTGGCCCACTGAGTTACTCCAGTACTTTGTGTCTTTTTTTGTAAACCAACATCTGCAGTTCCTTATACCCGGAGTAATCTGGGAACGATCTGTAATCGCTGTAGCCATGAATTTGAGGGGTGTCGAGCAGCAATTTTCTTTGCATTTTTCACTCCATAGAATGTCATTGTGCCGGACTAACATGTTTCTTACCGTGTAGGTAGGAACTGCAGATGCTGGTTTACACCGAAGATAGACACAAAATGCTGGAGTAACTCAGCAGGACAGGCAGCATTTCTGGAGAGAAGGATTTGGTGATGTTTTGGGTCAAGACGCTTCTTCAATCCGGAGTTTAGTGATTTTCATGGAAATAATTCACTCACGTGAAACAAAGGAAGGATTTCCTGTTTGAATCTAATCTGTGTGGCATATTATCCCATGTAATGAAGAGGGTGCAAGGGTCAATCTCAATCTAAGGTAGCTGCAAACAAAAACTGTGAAGGTGGAGAGTGGAGCCCCCTGTCCCACGATGCGAGTACACCCAAGAGCTCTCCCGAGTTTAAAAAAAATCAAACTCGTGGTACTTCATCACGAGTATTTTTTTACTCTTGCAAATTTTTCACACTGCTGAAAAAACTTCACGAATGTCCGCGTTTCCCGAGTACCTGCCGTTAGCATTCCAAGTCGCTACAAGCCATTCACGAGCTCTGACGCACCCGCTACGTACATTCTATGTACTTACCATGAGTTTGATTTTTTTTTTAAACTCGGGAGAGCTCTTGGGCAAACTCACATCGTGGGATAGGCCCTTTAGTTGCAAGTAGATTTGTACGTAGAGCATCGGAGAGAACACACCTGGAGCATTATGCACAGCAATGGTTTGCTTATTTAAAGAAGGATATTAAACGTGGAAGCAATTCGGTGAAGGTTTACACATCTAAACATGGAATAGGTGGGTTGTCATATCAGGAATTGCTGAACAGGTGAGTCTTGTAGGCTTAAGCGAGGAAATACTATCTTGAAACGTAATGTTCCGTAAGGGTTTTGAGCAAATAAATGTGGAGATTTTTTTTTAGCTTTAGCTAGTTTTTTTAGCTTTAGAGATACAGTGCGGAGACAGGCTCTTCGGCCCACCGAATCCGCACTGACCGGCGATCCCTGCACGTAAACACTACCTACCTTACACACACTAGGGAGAATTTACAATTATACCCAAGCCAATTAGCCTACAAACCTGTACGTCTTTGGAGTGCGGGAGGAAACCGAAGATTTCGGAGAAAACCCACGCGGGTCACGGGGAGAATGTAAAATGACAAGCATCCGTAGTCAGGATCGAATCCAGGCCTCTGGCACTCTAAGGAAGTAGCTCTACCGCTGCGCCACCACGCCACCCCTTGTAGGAGATTTTAGAAATAAGGAGTCCGTTTTTAAATTTAGGGGTCAGCCTCTCTAGATAGAGATAATATTTAAAAAATTCTCAGAGATTTGCAATTCATAAATGCATAAATGATAGGAGCAGAATTAGACCATTCTGCCCATCAAGCCTACTCCATCATTCAATCGTGGCTGATTTATCACTCCCTCCTAACCCCATTCTCCTGCCTTCTCCCCATAACCCCTGACACCCGTACAAATGAGGAATCTATCTCAAAAAGATTGTGGATTTTTTTACTCAAGGTGATGGAGGAAGCAAAGTCTTTAAATCCTTTTAAGACAAGTTAGATAGATTGTTGACAAACAAACAGGTGAAAAGCGTACTATGGTTGGATGGGAATGCTGTAAGGTTACAGTTGGATCAATTACGGACTTATTAAATGGTAAAGCATGCTTGGGGGGCTGAGTGGCCTATGCCTGCTTCTAATTTGTGACTCATCCACAGACGTTGGGCTCGGGAAAAGGAATCACCAAGTCACAGAAGAAGGATTTTCTGATCTCCTTGGTGTATTGCTGAGGATTCATGCTGTTCTGGTTAATAATTGAAAGAACGGATAAAATTGTCTCTCAACCCCTCGGGTATCTCGTGAGCTGCCAGGGGAGGTAGTTGAGGCAGGGATTATCCCAACATTTAAGAAACACTTAGGCAGGTACATGGATAGGACAGGTTTGGATGGGATATGGGCCAAACTCAGAAAGGCGGAACTAGTGTAGATGGGACATGTTGGTCAGTGTGGGAAGGTCGGGCCGAAGGACCTGTTTCCATGCCTTATGACACCGTGACTATGACTCTTTACACTGTACTGAGTCAAGCTGTCTTCTTAATTATCAAATAATTGAAAGAATTGAGCCACTGATGTAACATCTTAAAATGCATTGACAAAGCTGCAAACAATGTAAAAGGGCCTGTCCCACTTTCACGACCAAATTCACGACCTTTTTTACTCGTGGAAATTTTTCATCATGCTAGAAAAACACCCCGACCTACTTAATGCCACGAGTACCTACAACTAGTATCACGGCCTGCTACAACCTACCTACAACCTCCTACAACCTCCTACGACCTCGTGACGACCATGCTGCGAGTATGAGTCAAGGGCAAACTCGGTAGAGGTCGTGAATTAGGTCGTAAAAGTAGGACAGGCCCTTATTAAGTAGACGACTACAGACCTGTTCCAGGGTTCCATTGGAATTCTTGAAGGTTCCATTGGAATTCTTGAAGGTTAAGCAGTGTTTCAACTATTTTAAATAATACCCCAATGTCCCCAAAAATTTCTTAATTAACCACATACATAAAACCATTACTATTATTTTCTGAGACTGCTTTCAATGTGATGGGAACATTAATGCAGCCTTTGGACTTTAATCTGTACTCCTGGCAAGCAAGCTTGCATTAGGAAAAATAATCAAAGCAGTGGGGCCAGAAACCAACACTATTTCACCTAGATGCTTGTGTGGGAGGTAAACTGATAACGATTTAAAAAGCCAACCTACACAAATTCAATTGCAATATTGCAATAAACATATGGAACTCTGCCTAGAATCCAAAGGCCAAAACCTTCTGATGACATTAAATAATGGCGCAGTAGACTCTGGCCAGCCAGCATTCCGCAGATAATCACCAGCGGTAGGGCTGCTGCCTTACAACACTTGCAGCGCCGGAGACCTGGGTTCGAACCCGACTACGGGTACCAGCTGTACAGAGTTTGTACCTTCTTCCCATGACCGCATGGGTTTTCTCCGAGATCTTCGATTTCCTCCCACACTCCACAGATGTACAGGTTTGTAGGTTAACGGGCTTGGTATGAGTGTAAATTATCCCTAGTGTGTGTAGGATAATGTTAATGTGTGGGAATTGCTGGTTGGTGCAAACTCGGTGGGCCGAAGGGCCTGTTTCCGCGCTGTATCTCTAAACTAGACCAGTTACCTGTCATGCACATATTAGTGTGTTCCAGACCTCCACACCCGTGCACTGCAGTACTGCAGTAGGGAATGCAGTGGAGATTACGCATCTGTTGCCTTGCACTATGCACAAGACTTTAAGGTGAATTCACACAATAAGTGTTGAGAGGATGCTAGCCCACATGGGTCTAGCTAGTTTCAGAATGACAAGTCACCCATTTCAAATAGAGATGAAGATGAATTTGTACGAAGGATCTGCAGATGCTGGGTTATACCAAAGATAGACACAAAGTGACGGAGTAACTCAGTGGGTCAGACTGCATCTCTGGAGAAAAAGGATGGGTGACGTTTTGGAATGGAACCCTTCTTTATTTTGAAGACCTCCAGCACTTTGTGTCTATGAAGACGAATTCTTCCCTTCTGAATTCTCTATCCCCAAGAGCCATGGAGGCAGAGTCGTCAAAAGCTCACAGTGACCGATTTTAAGACTATAGCAGTTATGGAGATTGAGCAGGAGAATAGAGTTGAGGGTAAGGTCGCATTGGCCATAACATTCCTGCATGATGGAGCTGGTGAGAGAGGTGACATAGAGGTCTGCTGCTTTTGTTTCCCACACTGTCATGCACAGTTTCTTGAGAGTGTTCATCATATCCGCAGTCTGCATTTCACCTTTAGTGGTGTCAGGATTCCAATGGCCATTGTAAGATTTAATGCTTCCAAACCCAAGTATGGCTACTTGGTGCAGA